>JADLZL010001568.1:0-465930 GCA_015844335.1 Chrysopogon serrulatus | reverse complement strand
GATGGCGTTCAAATGTTGCCTTGGGTTAGGCTTTCTGACTTTGGGGAGAGAACATAATTGTTCCCCACTGGTGAAGGAAAGCAAGATCAATTACTCCGAAACGTTGGAGGTGCTAAGAAATAATGTAAGAAGGTGCGTTTAAAAGGAATTGCTGGAGTGGGCAAATATTTTTCCAAAGACTCCTAAACAAATGGTTTTGGATTCCAATGACGATACAAACCAAAAGATTATACATGCTTCTGATGACAAGCTCAAATTATTTGCAAGTAACTCGTCTGGGATCCGGTAATCCGACTTGTTTTTATCTTTGAATCACTGAGAATCTCCAATTTACTAGCCTTTTCCAGTACGACCAGTCATGTACCAGGTGTTCTCTTGGTTCATGGTTAGTACTCAATTTCTGCCGGTAAATGATAGCAACTTTTTCCAGTACGACCAGTCATCGTTATTGCTGACCTGGGACGACTGACAGCAGCG
The DNA here is from genome assembly GCA_015844335.1 of Chrysopogon serrulatus. Taxonomy (NCBI): domain Eukaryota; kingdom Viridiplantae; phylum Streptophyta; class Magnoliopsida; order Poales; family Poaceae; genus Chrysopogon; species Chrysopogon serrulatus. The sequence continues at coordinate 465,453 of JADLZL010001568.1, read as the reverse complement.
TTTTGGTATTGATGTTGAGTTGAACCATCCATCTTCTGGGCGTCCGTGGTGAAGTGAAAATTGGAGACCAGAAAGCAGACGACGTTGGCTCTCCAAGCACACGACAGGCCATTGGGAATTGCTGGCGGTAGGCCCTGGTATCCCGACAGCGGCCAGATCTCCTCAGCCCTCGGATCTTCCCGTCTTCCACCCACTCCACGCTCCTCGTCGTCCATGCTAAGATTCATCTTCCAGGTTTTGATGCTGAAGACAAATCGAGGGTGACTACAATTCGTGCTGTCATGGTCACGGCAGCAGCATGGATGGTCGTGGTCACTGCAGAGCCGTAGGGGTCCAGGTTTACACGCTCGCAGCAGTTTGGGTGGATGCTGATGAGCTCCCACACTGCCAATGTCACCGGCGGCGCCCAGCTGCGTCGGACCCTCTTGAGGTCGTCGCAGTCATCGCCGTAGCTGCAGTGCCTCACCTCTGGAGGCAGACATACATAACGGAGCTTAGGGCTCACCTCGTCAGCCATGTCGCAGAGCAAGAAGTGGTTGCCATAGGAACCCAGCATAGGAACCGGTCACCGACGCTGATGACGTTTGGCCTAACCCCAGTCCGTAATCGATGGGTACCGGCTCCATGAGCTCCCTTACCGGCGCATGGCGGGGCGGAGCACACCAGAACACGGCCATTTGTTGCAATCCCCGCACATCGGGATCGGACGGCCAGCTGACGTGGACCACGAGGAAATCATTCTCGCCCCGTCGCAGCAGACCTATGCCCCTAGAGTCGAGCCTTGGGCGGATGATGCGAGGGTCAAAGTAGGGATGCCGGGAAGCAGGCTTGACAGAGTCTGCAGCGGGGAGCAGGCGGGCGCCGGGCCCGGCCGGCCTATACACGAAGCGATCCATCCCTAGAATATGATCGACGGTTTGACATCTCCCAAGAGAAGCAATTCGCCATGGGCCACGACGACTCTGATGCTGTCCTCGTGGAATTCAATTGACACACGGGCTCTCTGGAAAGGTGTAGCAGAGGTAGGAGCTCGACGGCGGCGCGGCGCATTCAAGGAGACCCGCACGCGTTGGCCTTCGGAGGTGCGTGATTCTGCCACGGTACTGCCGTCGGCGGCAAGAGTGATGAGTCGTCAGGGCGGTAGCAGCCATTGCTGGTCAGCATCACCCAGCGCCAGTCTTCTGTGGTCGCCGGCGAATCCGAGCAGCCTCCGGTGGCTACATGTTGGGGCAGAGTATCGACTGGATGGTTGGGCGTAGGGCAATCGAGGCTCGGTGTGAGGCGACTCAGCGTGGCAAAACGACGCACAGCAATCCGGCCTCAGCATCTTCGTTTAGGGTGTGGTTTGTCACAAAATGGCGCGCGACTGCGTGCTTCGCAGTAGCCGCAGCCCTATACTAGGTTAACGATGATTAGAGTGATTTATATACCGTATACCGTAGATAGGACCACAGGAGTACATAAATTGGGCTGGCAGAACATTGATGGGTCATGTTGCTAACTATCAATGTCCTAGCCTGTCACAAGTGACATTTTAATTGTTGGCTTTTCCGAGGCTACGAAGACTACAGTGGGCTACTCAGCCCATTTAGCACCAGAGCAAAGACATATGAAATATAAGGAAATTTTACACAATAATAACTAAATAAACATAAAAAAGAAGAACAACTAGATATTGCAAATACCAACTAATCAAGATAATAGGATTTTTTAGAATTACACAGCACAAGACGCCACAACACGTATGGCCATTACTTATCCATATGAACACGTACACAAACCCTACCCCTATAAGCACCTCCAAAGAATTGAGCCAAGAGATCTGAAGATTCCTCAGTCACCACCTGGCGCCTCGTCGCCGACGGTAACGCCACTTACCACTTAATGCGTAACGAGCAATCTTGAAAAAATACGTGAAAGGTTGTGAGCACTAGGATTTAATCTCTGGACAGTTCTAGCACTAGACCATAGACCCATTCACAAATAATAGGATATTTGGGACTCCAAATATCGCCCCTTGGTAGATTTAGGACTCTAAACATTTACTTTGCAAAAAAGGTCTCCAAAACATATGGCACCTTTGATGTCATTCTATGTACTTTCTCTTATCTTTATACATGTACTTGCCACCTAAAAGGACATCTTTTTTCCTTCTGTGTTTTTTTCCACTGTGCTCGCTTTGTACTATAGAGAGCTCGTCTTTTCATATCGCCCTAGCCTCGGCAATGTTTAGTTCTCCCATCACCCTTGCCCGCACGATCCCAACATCGCAACTCGGCGGCAACCATGCAGGTCAGTCGCCAGAAACCATGGCCAGCCATCCGCTTGCCCTTGCCCACGCGATCCCTACATTGACTTGGCGACAGCCATGGACGGCCAGTTGCCTGACACCATGATCGGCCATCCACTCGCCTCTTGCCACACTACCGGTGGCCCAAGACTGGACGACAGCCACCCAAGGCCTTGGTTCGTCTCTTTTTCCCAAGGAGTAAGGATAGCGCCTTCCATCAAAGACCAATTAGTTCCTGTTCGTTTCCACAGGATTGAAACTCATGAATGATTCCTAGCTAAATTATTCTTATTTTAATTTTATAACAAACTGGAATTATTCTTGACAATAAATGGGCCAAATCCAAGGCCTTAAGTAGCCGCCATGGATGTCCTGGCTATGCCCGACGGTCCCATATGGATGGTGAAACCCAAACGCCAATTACAATCGCCCAAGTGACTTAGTGAGGTCTTTTGCTGACCACCGCCCTCCTCTGGCGATACAATACGATCCTCTGTGTAATACAGTATCATACTGTAATAGATAGTTGGACCAAGATAACGCTACCCATCCCGCAAGATACGGTGAGCGCACGACCCATATAGCGGCTACGCGTGCGTGAGTGGTTCTGGTGCTAAGGCTGCCCTGCACTGTACCACCCACTCCCTGGCTTCCGAGAGCCTCCAGCCGCGCCCTGGGAGTAGGCGCTGTTGTTTCTAGCACCATGCTTTCCAAAAAGAAAATAGTCTCTTAAGAAAAGCAATAATTTTTGAACCGTATATCCGTTTTCAATATATATCCGCACTGCTATTATTCTATGTGACGAGGCTTAACAAAACTAGACTCATCTAGCCTATGTTTCAGAAAAATATTTTAGAAGGAATTTATGTGTAAAAAATATGTAAGAGATTTATAGGGGTAACAACACAAAACAAGACAAAGCTACAATCCAGGGGCAAATTATAAGAACAAATATTAAATAACCTGCCAGCTAGAGGAGCACGTTATTATTTAACCCATTATGCCAGCAAGGAAGCATGACTAAAAACAAGATTAGCGGCCCAAAATAAGATGCTAATTCAAAGGGTAAGTTATTATATAAATGTATTCAAACCCCTAAAAGGGAAAACGAAGCTCAAAACCCATTTATAATTGCACCTGAAAATTGAAAATTGCACCCCTAAAACATGACTAGCTAAAAAATGGTGGGACATTTATTAAAAAGACAAGGAAAAAGCAATTTATTAGAAGAAGCAATACATAAGATGTTAACTTAGAAGGTAAGTTATTAACAACTAATATGTAAAATTTAAGAATAATTCGATCTGAAATGGGTGATTGAAAACTAAAACAAAAAAAATTAAAAACATGACTGAAAATTGAAAGATAAATAAAAAATAGACTGAAAACTGAAAATGAAAAACTATTTAACTAGAAATAAAAATAAACAATGAAAGATGAAACTAAAAAAAAGTGCACAATGAAAAAAAGCTAAAATTAACAAATAGTATGAAAAATAATAAAAAATGAACTGAAAATGGAACTATAAAATAAAATTTAAAACTAAGAATAAAATGAAAACAGAAACTAATTCTCTTTTTATCGCAGAACTGAAATTGGTTTGTGCAATCACGTAGGAGCGCAACCAGGAAAAAAATAGCTTTTGAATAATTGATTCTCTTTACAGGATAAATTAGGTCATCGGTCCATACTCCATAGCAACTCCCATGGGCATGCAGGCCAGGCCGCCGGGCCACTCACGCGAAGTCACGCAGCGCGTTAACTTTTTTGCTGGGCCGACAAAAAATGAGACAGTTTTGTTCGAGCCCAAATAATCACACCCTAATCATCGACACCCATGGCTAGGGCTCACCTCGTCGGAATGCAGCCGCCATTCATCCCCCATTAGTGATCGCGCACCATGACCTAGCCTGCTTCATCACCGCCACCGGCTTTCTACCCAAACCATGAAACTTCTGACGCGGCTTGCTGCTCTGGGTGTCGTCACCTTCAACGGGTCAAGCCTGATCAGACGCGGTGGTTCCTCCGGCCAACGACGATGGATCCATCTGGTCCCAATTGGTTGCGGCCAACCCAGGAGCCATCTGATACTCCGGCGACCGCCGCCAGCAAAGACCCAAGCTGGGTTCTGCTGAACCGCCGTGACTGCCGCAGGGTCACGGACGACGACGCCACGGCCACAGACAACAAAACTATGGCAGAGTCCAGCACCTCCACGGGACTAGTTCCTTCCTCTACTATGATTTCGTGGGTACCGTACCCAATAACAAGAACATTGGACTCGCCGTCATCGCAGCCCACGGCGACTCCTCGTCTTACGAATGGAGACATCGACATCGGCGCGCCGCTGCCGGCGGCCTGTTTCGTACGACCACTTCGTGTACAGGGCAGGCACCGCCACGAGGCCGCCGTCGCTGACTCTACTCCCGGCGGTGAGCATTATTCCCATGACGGATGACCTTCCCGTGAGGATGACCTCTGCCGGCCCATGCTGCTCGACGAGGACACCGGCGTCCTGCGACGAGGGGAGGACGAGGTCGTGGTGGCTCAGCTTGATCTCGGCAAGTACGAGCACGAGGACAAGTCCCACCTCTGTGTGGGAGCTCAGGCGCCCAGTGCCCATCGTCCATGAAGAAGGCGACCAGCTCGTGGGATGGTCGACGGGCACCAGCATCGCCCGTCCCTATCGGCGAAAGGTTCCTGTGCTGGGTCAGCTACCACGCATGGAGAGCAAGCTTCATCCTATGCGACATGGCGGCGGAAGATGGAGCCCCAAGCTCCGGCACATACCTCTGCCGTCTCCTCCCTATGATCCAAAGTACTACACCAATGACTTGCCGCCTCTGAGTGATTCCGAGGGCATGGGCGCTGCTGGCCCTGGCGCTGTGAGGTTCGTCGCCGTCAAACCGCGCTGCTGCTGCGGTCGGTTCGGGAGGAGCTCGTGCGCGCGCGCGCCCGCTACGCCTTCACGGTAACCACGTGGACACTCGCCTTGACGATGGACGAGCCACCGATGTGGGTGAAAGACGGTGTGCTTGATTGTGAAGAGCTTTGGGCGATGCCGGGTACGAGGGTGTCCCCACGCGGGCACCTACAGTCCCCCCTGTCGTCACCTTGGACAACCCTGACATGATCTGCTTCAAGGTCGCTAGGGGAAGAGGAAGACACATGGATGATCCAGGTCAATATGAGGAGGAAGACTTTGTTGGCAGCCGTCCCTTGGAGCACCGACACCGACACATGGAGATCACGCCTTCATTTACCGGCAAAACTTTAGTGCTAAGTTTAAGACCTGTTTGAGTCCCATAGTCTGTAATATATATAGTTGGCTAAAGTTAAGAGGATGTGTTTGTATATGGTCAAGCTTTAAATCTACTCTTCGACGTAACGTAGTACGACAAGATCGAGAAGCTCAAGTTCATCTCAGTGGGCAACGCAATACCACTGGCTCTGGCTGCGAGAAGGTAAATGGATTTGGTAAACAAAACAACCACAGAAGTTGGCTGCTAGCTCACATGGCCAGGGCATTGCTAGTCATTGGGATGGAGCGCAGCCGATGTCAGAGACCTGGAGAATCTCTCGAGTCTTATGACTCCACTTGACTTGCACATACAAAACCCTCAACAACAGCTCCGTCGTTGTAGTAACAAAGCGCTAGAGCAAATTAGCAGTAAGTGAACACCACTATCCTTTTTCGATATGGGCTTTATAGATTTTCAGAGGTGGGCAATGCAACCGCCTGTATCACAAGGTCTCGGTTAATGCAAATTAACTGAGGCAGATGCTAATTAATAAACTCAAACATGTAGCTTAGGTCGGCCAAATATTTGTACATGCATGAAGTATTAAATATAGTCTAAAAAATAACTAATTACATAAAAGATTATGATAACTTTACGAGATAAATCTTTTAAGTCTAATTACTTCATGATTTGACAATATAGGGCTACAGTAAACATATGCTAATGATGGATTAAGTATACTTTGCTAATGACGGATTAAGTATACTTGAAAAAAATCATCTCGTTGTTTCCTTCCAAGTTCTATAATTTTTTTTATTTTCGACATCTCTCCGATATTTTTCACCAACTGAACTAAACACGCCATATTATATTCATCACTAAAATAGTAGAACAGTCATAGAATCGAACACAAAACCTATATGGTCTTAGCATGTCATTCTCCGACCACTACTCATGTAGAAATATTTTTGATACATTAGTACACAAAATATTTATACTGACGGCTCATATCTCATTTTCACCGGCGTTTTTCCAACCGCCAAAGGAGAGGCCGATGAAAATAGCCGATTTCCAACGGCGGTTGGCTGAAAACCGCCAAGAAATCGATTTCTACAAAGGCGGTTCTCTTAAGGAACCGCATGTAGAAATTGCCTGAAAACACAAAAAAAAAAAAAATATTTTAGAAACGGTAAAAAATATTTTTGAAATGGAAAAAAAAATATTTATAAAAAATATTTGGTTGGACATGGTATAAAATTGATATAAAAATCATATAAGTGTCACAAAATTATACCATAAAATCCATTAGACTCTACATGATGAGAACTAAATAGTAAAATATTGTTTTGGACTAAAAATAACTATTTTGACTCTCTTCATAAATAAACAAAGTTAAACATGGTCAAATTTATTTATTTATGAAGAGAGAAAAATAGTTATTTGCGCGATGCAAAACAATATTTTTTAGTTCAGATAGTTCTCATCACGAGAGTCTAAAAGAAGGATTTTATGGTATAATTTTACGGCACTTACATGATTTTATATCTATTTAATAAACAAATTTGGTTCAGCGTGGTATCCACCCGTAAATTCAACAAGAATCAAGGTCTTCTCAAGCAAATTTCAACTTCTTCAAGATTCAAAGAAGACACAGTGGTCACTTGCAATGTCCAAAGGGCAATTTTTTTTTTCTAAATTTATCATAGAACATCATATTAGCTCCTACCCGAACATCACGAAATATAATATAAAACATCATATGCCACTCGCTTTTGCCTTCTCATGATACACTCAAGCTAATTCACAAGTCCGTATCTTTCTTAATAAATTCTTATTGTATTCGATCTTTGTCCACTACAACACCTAACAAAAAGAGCTCGAACGGACGGTCTCAACCAACATGCGCTCTGTCACCAAGGCTCTCCTGCAACCTTCTTCTTCGTTCAGCATAGCTCCTTTGTCTCTACAGCACACGGTCCGGCCTCATGGCTAACAAATCCGCGACTCGTCTACCCAAACAGCAGGTTCTCGTTCTACAGTCCTAGACGCAATCAACTCGGCCTGCCTTTGTGCGCATGCTAAATGCATTGTTGCGTGGCGTGAAGGGAGGAGCCAGCCGTGTGCATGCTCTATACCTTTTCTCAGCCTTCCTAGCTTAACCTTGTGCCCGTACGTTGCAATAGGATGTATAATTTATTACATGGTGGTTGTATAATTTTTGTAGAATTTCAATGAGTTTGGTCCAACCTTATATCAAATGAACACCGTACGAAAAATTGATAAGAGATTAAGTTAATTTATAAATTGGTGACTATTGAGTGTATATATTTATCATGAATTGAGAAAAGTCGAAGGTGAAACACAAGCGTCGTGAATGGTCTTGAACAGCTAGGGCATAATATGAATCGTGCAGTATTATGGAATGTATTACAGTTCGAAGCTCAAAATGAGAAGAGTTATAAGTAAAAAGATTGAGCGAATTTAAGTATTTAAAAAACAATTACTCCAACCAAAATTTTGTCTTTGCCTCCGGCTACCTGTTTCACGTGGAAAAAAAGTAACCAAAAGTGTTTTCAAACAGTCATGTACTTAAGTATGTTGGAAAAAAGAAAGAAAAAAATTGCCAAACAAATCAGAAATCTATCATGTATGTAACAATACCTGACAAAAAATAGAAAAAAAATCGTGTCATGCAAGGCCTAAACAAAAGTATTGATCTCGATACGGGGAACAAATAAAATCACCAAGAATAAATAGAAAACTACAAAAACAAATCTGAAACCACCTTGAGAAAAAAAAAAAAGGAAAATAATTTTTTAAGAATTACACAAAGACAACGCAGACGCTCACAACATGCACGCACACTCATCCCTAGAACACACACGACAAAACCCGACCCCTATGAGCACCTCCGAAGAACTCAGCCGGTACATCCGGAGATTCTCAAAGTCACCACTGGCGCCTCGTCATCAATAGGAACGCTCGCTTACCACTTAAAGCGTAACGCCGGTAAATCCTGAAAAATCCCAGGAAATGGAACTGTACCTAGAGAAAAAAAAAAGAAAAAAACCATGTCAAGTAGAAAAGATAGAAGGAAAAAAATACTTGGAAAGAAAAATATCACCAAGAACCTACATGTGCATAATCGGGAACCGAAGGGGAAAAAAAAAAAGTGGAAACACAATAGAAATAAAGTCATAAAAGAAAAATAGAGCATGACCAAAAAACTTTTCGTGGTCTAATATTAATATAAAAGGAGATATATGATTATTAAAATAATATTTGCCTAATTTCTCTATTTTTATTATTTGGATTAGATATAGGAATCCTATTCGATTTACTTTGGATCAAAGAGACATAGTTACTTTAAGATTGTATTATGATCAAATAGAGATATATCAGAGGCGTCTATTTGGTTTAGTATTAGAATTCCCTAACAATCTAGGTTACCTCAAGAACCTCGTGTATACATCGTAAATGTGAATACGTGTTAGATTTATAAAAAGTGATACCATTTTAAATTCCAAATGTGATCATGTATCTAAAAAGGAAAACTCACTGATGAAAAAAAAGAAAAAAATAAAACAGAAATTATGTCCTTGGAAAAACAATCCAAAAATTAAAAGACAATTGAAACCACCATGGAGCCATGAAAAATGGGTTGGTTTTAAAAAGTTGGAAAACAAGAAAAGAGTTGAATCTAAAAAAAAAAACAGAAATTATATCGTTGGAAAAACAATCCAAACATTAAAAGAAAATTGAAACTACCATGGAGCCATGAAAAACGGTTTGGTTTTAAAAATTGGAAAACAAGAAAAGAGTTGAATCCACCGTGGATTAGTGGGCTCCATGCAGACAACTTATTGAATTGAAATTTGCCGTATCTATCTTTTATGAAATTATGAGCACGGTTTATAAGTGAATTGCTAAACGTGCATTGTTCTAACTTTTATGATAATAAATCTGAGTTGCGTTACATGGTTCAATGTGTCTTGTAACCTAATATCTATAACTACTATAAGCCTAAACCCCACTAAGCTAATTCTCTTGATTGTGATTGGTTGAGCCTTCATAGGCGGTCATCATACATCATCAAGGGAGTTACCTCCACTAAAGCTAATTTATCTCCCACTAGCTATTTCTTTTGAAATAGAAAAAAAATCATAGCACCTAAAACTAAGTATCATAATTAAAAATCTAATTGCACTGTGGTGTTCCTCGCAATAAACTCTTCAAAACAAGACCCCACGCGGATATATATTTCGATAACTTTTTACGATTCACTAATGCCGAGTAATAGATGAGCTGTGGATGAGACTTCTTTTTACGCACTATCATTATCTTTCTTTATCGATTGAGACTCATGGTCATGGATGATGTATTGAGTTATTTTATTTAGTTTGATTCCACTTTTTGACCTCTTTTTCCATGCGTTGTCAAGTAGTCATGTACAATTTTATAAAATTTAGATTTTACATTTTAATACTTATATGATCTTTTGCACAATAGCAATAGCGAAGAAAATGCATATTGTAATTTATGAGTTGTTCAATAGCAAGCTAGCTGCTTATCTTTTCAAATTATACCTAAAAAGTCCATTCTAAATATTTCGGCGCATAATGTAGTATGAGAGCTATTACTTCGCTAATTCCGCAGCAACTTGCGGAGAATTCCTCTAGTTTTATATTTGTGTTGGTACAAAAAAAACTCTCCATTACTTGGGTAGTTAGGATAGACGAACCAAAAAATGGATGGAGAAAAAATTGACTCTTTTATTATTAGAAAAATAGAAGATATAGACGTTTTCTCTTAGAAAATCCTAGATGTAGAGTTGCTGTCATATTAAATGCAATATATTATTTTTTATTTATATTTAGATAAAATAAAAATACTTTTAAATCACTTATTACAGATCCATTATAGATCTCAGAGGCAGAAGTGTGCCATACAAAGATATAGCATTTATGTCCTCATTGTCATTAATATTTGATATGATTTTTTCTCGGCGCAACGCACGGATATATTTGCTAGTAAAACTAAAAGTACGACAAATAAGCTATAAATTTATATTGTAAACAAAGAAAAGAAAAAAAATCTAATTAAAAAGGTGCGGCAACTCAGAAACGGGCAAACGGCCCAACAAATAAATGCTGCCGTCGGCTTTCTTCTGTAAGCTCATCAAAAGCATAATACGTCTATCACGATCGATCTGGTACAACAAAGCTATAGCAAGCAGCTGCGGCGCGCGACATGGAAACCCTAACTAACAAGAGAAAACACGGTGGCCACAAGCCAACTTTTACCAACAAAAAAGGACGACGACGCGATGATTCGCCGCCGGCAACTGCGCAGCCCTGCTGGCTGATCCTGAACAGCTGCACGGACAAAAAGGGCAGCGACTCCTCCGTCGCCGACCCCAAGACCACGGCGGCTTCCTGCACTTCCTCAGGCAAACCCTTCAGCATCTCCTTCGGCATAGCGACGCCGCCGGCAAGCTGCAGCTTGCACTTTGACTGGCTAGGCGGCGGCGGCATGCCCGGCGACAGGGTTGGCAGCAGGCACCCCAAGCTAGAACCGGAGGATGTCCGCGTCATTGCCGGCCACGGTGACGCCGTCCTCGTCCAGATGAGGGTGCCCAATCCCAAAGCATCTGATCCATTCGACTATTTCGATAGATTCGACACCATGGATAAATTCGACTACTTCCTGTACCAGGCAGGCGGCGGCGCCCGGCCGCCATCGCTGTCGCCGCTCCCCTGGCTGCTACATCCCAACGCAGTTCGATCGCATGACGGCCCGAACCCGCCGTGATCCTCGCAACCTGCGCATGAAGAATACTGGCGTACTGCGCCGCGGCGAGGACTACGACGACGACGACGTGGTGGTGTGCCAGCTCGAGATGACGTGTGGCCGGCCAGTCTTCGAGGCGGCCGAGCTTTGCATGCTCCGCATCGGCCGTGACGACCACGAGTGGACCGTCAGGCGGTTACCCATCGTACAACACCGCGAGGGGACCAACGAGCTGCAGCCATGGGATCGGCATTGTCTCTTCATTCAGGCTGTGGTGCCTGTCGGCAACCGGTTCCTGTGCTGGGTCTACTACGACTCTGGCTTCATTGTGTGCGACATGGCGGCGGACGAGGAGAAAGAGACACCCAGGCTACGGTATGTGCCGCTGCCACCAGCGGCAATGCAGCGAGACGCCTATTGGCTTGACGATGCCGACCTGCGGTGTTGCCGCACCCTGGGGCCGCCGGTCCTGACACGGTGAGGTTCGTCACCGTTGCTCAGCGGTCAAGCTCCTCTTTCAGCATTGTGACATGCACACTGACCCTAAGTATGGAGGAGGCAACGACGTGGTGATGGATGCTGTGCTCGACTGCGACGAGATCTGGAACTGGCAGCTCCTGAACTATGGGTGCCTCCCCGTGATAAGCTCCTGAAGTACCCCGTGGTGAGATGTGATGAGCCGCACGTGATCTGTTTCAGGGTGGAAGGCATTGCGTTAGAGATCAACATGAGGAGCAAGAAGCTGCTGTCTGTCATCCCTACAGAGACCAGAGATGAAGACGAGGATGAAGAGTCATCTAAGTTTATAACGGCTAAACTTTGTTGGTAAAGTCTTTAGTTCACTATGAACAAAAAAATAAACTATCGATTTTCCTTCTCCTTAGCTTATAGTGTGCGTTATTTCTGGGAATTAATTAGTTTATGCAATGCAAATACTTTCTATTCTGCTCTCTTCGTTCCAATGTTTCGTCATCTCACCTTTGTCCCAGCTAACTTAAACTACATCTAGGCATGCAATGTCATCGTGGTTGAACAACGCGATCCGAATCTTCCAAAATGTCATCGAGGCATGAATATTTCTCAACTGTTTTCAAAGTTATTTTCTAAGCTATCTCGGAACTTCTAACACCAACTTCCAATACCAGTTTCTGACGCAACACCTGATGGTAGAACTTCCCCCAGCAAGCATCCTTCCCCGCAACCCCATCGTCTTTCTGTTTATGTCGCTGCCGTCACACGGGTCAGAACTTGGTGCATGCGCACAAGAACTTCACGTCTAATCCCAATTTCCAATCTTTGGCTGTTCTGAATTCCGATTTCCAATCTTTGGCTGTGTTGAATTGTTATAACTTTGACTTTCGCTTTCGCTTTATGGTTTAGCTTTCCTTGCACTATATATCCTTTTAGTTCTATAGCATCGTCATGGCTATTAGAACTTAATTTTGATACTTGCTCCATCCTAAAATCTCTATCTCTATTTCTACCACATATAACTCACTGATATCCATGTTGAACTTTTCTAAATCCACACATAAATTAAACTGGTCCACACACAGTTATTATCTCTCCTAATCTCTACCAAGTGCACCAACAAAAATTACACCCAACATCATCCAATCATTCAAATCGAAGGCTCACATTGACCCTAACCTCTTCTTTCTCTTACTCACATCCAACGGGTGAAATGGGAACAAAAGCTCATCACTCATCACTCATCCCTCCCTCCTGTGCCCACCCCACACTCTCTTTTACCCAATGGTCCCTCTTCCCCACGCGTGCGTGCCCGTAGTGCCACAGTGCTGACTCTCCCGCTCCCTCTTCCCCATGTTGTGCCACCAATCCACACACCGCACGCTGCCAGGGTAACTCCACTTCTCCCTCGATGTGGGGTGACTCCTCCTCCCCCCTCCGCTCTGCCATGCATGCCGCTCGCTGCCTGGCCGCTGGTTCTTCCTCACAGGCAACCCAGGACACCCGCTCCCCACCCCATGCCGTCATGCCATGGCATTGTGACACGATGCACCACCACACCACCAGTGCAGGGTAGGGGCTCCCAACGCCCGCCCCCACGCGCAGGTCATCCCGTCACCGGTCCCTCATCTGAGTGCTTGATCGGCTCCTGTCTCGCGTAGCCACGCCACACGCCCAGGCGGCGCCGGCGTCCCGCTGCTCAGTGCCCGCCTATGCCCGGCCGCAGCCGCATTGGCCATGCAGTGACCTAGTGACACTGCCTGGCAGGCTAGCATTTCGGTGTGGGCAGGCAGGAGGCTCTGTACCTGTGTTACTCACTAGATCAAATTGCAGAGCCTCTCCGTCGTCTCATTATTATTTTTTTGATTCTTTCTGATTGTAACCCAGAATTGCTTTTCATGGTTGTAGCTGTGCTGTGTCGGTGGTATGGCATTGGTGACCTTAGCTGCAGGATTCTAATTCCTTCTTTGATCGTTCCATTGGGGAGCCAACAGGTTTGTCTTCTGTGCTTATTAATTTGGTCTGATTATTTCTCTGGTGTGCTCTGGTATTGATTTCTGGTTTTTGTGGATGCCTCTGGTAGTTCTGTATAAATAAATAAATGACAATACGTTACCTCGAGTGAAATATAGGTAGTTCTTCTGTGTGAATTCTTGTGGTGTGTCATTGTGTTCCTAATTTGGGTTGTATCTGATTCTCCGTACTGTCAGGTTCCAAAGGAAAGATTCTGTATAAGTGACCAAGCAAATTTCGTGCAGCAATTGAGGAGGCTTTCCTTGCTGAATGTGGTCTTTTTTATCTTGAAATGGATAGGGTATGCCCACCACACGAAAGTCTATAAATAAGCACTCTGACCCTAATGGCTTTTAGGAAGAGGCTACGTACTTCAAATAACAAGCAGGAGTGCCAATCTGAATCTCAGGTCACTGAATGCTGTGAAATTGTACAAGTTCAGTGTGCAGCTACTACCTTTGATACATTTTTTTGAGCTAGCTGCAATGTAATTCACTGAATTGCAGGTTATTGGCAAATCAGCATTGTGTCCTGATAGCTGTGGTAGTCATCTACCATCCAAGGATTCAATGAAAAGGAAGCAGGTGCTCTGTAGGCACTGTGAAAAGGTATATGGCTAAGCTTTTTGAGTTGTGAGATTATTCATCACTGGTGTTCTCCACATCGTTACTTCCTTTGATGACTCATTTGCATAAGTATTACTCTAACATTATTGCAATGAAACAATAATGTGGCATATGCAAGAAACTTTGGCACCACATAGATTGTGGAAACTAGGTAAGAGCTACTTGATATTTGGCACCACAAGCGAGGCTCTGCTTGAACTGTTCTCAGCAACTGTTCGGCGCAGCGCCATCCTAGGTGACGCGGTTGATGATGGCCTAAGTAAGATTTTCCTTTAGCTTTCTTTTATAATTTGGTCACAACTCATGTGCGTATAATTGTCTAAGTGGAACGTGGTTCGGCATACATTTGGCCTCACCATAGGGCAACAGTCATTGTTCTCTGGTGAGCCCAAATAGTATGCGTTGTGTGTAACAAACTCTAACTTCTTCTTAATGAAACACTGGCCAACGGGCCTGTTCTAGAAAAAAAAATATATTTGGCACCGCAACATATGGAGGTTATTTCCTTACCTATGTATAATGATATTTTGTTTTCCTTATTGCTTGATATATATATGAAACAGTTCGGAGAAGTCATTTTACTGCTTTCTAAGCTATGGATACAAAACTACTTGAGTAAATAAGCACATCAATACGTAATGTATTTCTTCACAGATGTGCTAGCACTTCAAAGGAAAAACAGACTGAAATGATAGCTGTTTGCTGCAAATGTACCTTGCTTTTTATTTAAAATCTACCTTTTTGTGTGTTTTGTTTTTATTATTGCCTAAAAAGTTCCATTGCCGCTAGATTTTAGAGTAATTTAAGCATGACTTGTACATTTTTTAAATGATATAGTTATTCACAATCATCACTATCCATATTTTTAGGCAGGTCACTAAACTCAAATCTTTTTTTTGTGTAGTTCCAATACTCTGAAAGTAGCAGGCACATTACAAAAATGGTTTTCTTTCCTACTGAGATTTTCTCTCAGCTAACATTTTCTCTGTCTGCTAGAATTTGATGAGTTCCTGTAGCCTGATTCATTTCAAGCTTTTTGTGTAATCACCACTACTTAATAAATTTATTTGGTGCCTGCTTTCTTATCTGTCACATTACCATCCAAATAATAATCTGGATGAGGTGGGAACTACTATAGTGTACCAGATATTAACATAAATACTAATATTTAACAGGTTTGACCAGATATATTGAGCATGTCCTTTACATCGAGCATGTCCTTTAATCAACTTGTGGTTCAGCAAATTTCTTGGTTGTATTTGCTGCTGCTTTACGCTAAAACATAGCTTAATTGTTGGCTTGCTTTGCTGGTAGCTTGCTAATTGGCTGACAGCATACATGTTCCTGTTTTCAAGTTAGTAGGTCTGAGTGGTGGATCAACATCTTCATCGTGCTAATCTGTATGCAGATTATGAAATCGATGGGTATATGTGTATCAAAATTGTGCTAGCTCTTCAGCTGCACGGTTGGGAGTCTGTCCACTCTTACCGTTGTAGTCATATTTCACAGTTCATAGACTTTTCTGTGAATTTAAGATGCTTGTCTCATCTTTTCTGAGAGGAAAAAGATCTCACCTCCAAGAGTCTAGTCTATCCCTAATACTTAAAAGGTAAAATTTCTTGCGATAAAATCTTTCGTCCAACTAAGAGATCAACATGGTTACTGTTTAGTTTAAAAGGCAAAAATTTCTGCCACTTCTTTTTGTCCAAAAAGCCTCTCCGGATCGTTCTGTAATCATGTTGGATAGAAATAGAAACTTAGGCTCAAGTCGTAACTGTGTTTTATTCGTAGTAGCCTAGAGTTTTCAAAATTTCTTTTTATAAAATCTTTTCGTCCAACTAAGAGATCGACATGGTTACTGTTTAGTTTAAAAAGGCAAAAAAATTTGTGCCACTTCTTTTTTTGTCCAAAAAGCCTCTCCGGATCGTTCTGTAATCATGTTGGATAGAAAATAGAAACTTAGGCTCAAGTCGTAACTGTGTTTTATTCGTAGTAGCCTAGAGTTTTCAACTGTGTTTTATTTGTATTGACGTTGGATGTCTGATGGAAACTTCCGTTTATTTCTAGAAAACCGCTGTACCCGTCCAAAAATCCTTTCACAATTCCTTTTCTTATTTCTATTTTTCGATATTCTTTTTCCTTGTTAGTTCTTGTTAACTTTTTGTTTCTTTTTTCCTCTCGTTAGTCCATAGCCCTTTCGTTTCTTTTTTTCTCTCAGTTTATTCTTATATTTATCATCTCCTGTTTTTAAAAAACTAAAATAAGAAATACACCTAGTCTATAACATGCACCTGTACTATCAATATCTATATCCATATCTATACCTAACAATAAAGAGGTAAACCCATTTTTTCGTCCATCTATTTTCTTCGTTTACGCCTCCCCTAACTAACTCTATATATACATATATTTTTGAGCTAACCTAAATAGCTACAAATTGTATTCCAAATAGATTTCTTATGGAAATTAGAACAGAAAGAGAAGAAAGACGATAAGGGAAAGAACATAAAAAGAGTCCTATTTGTTTCCATATCCTTTTTTGTCTTACGTCGGTTTCTTTGTTTCTATATCCTTTGGCCTTTGTTTTTTCCCTACACCCATGTAGGGTACACTAGGAAATATGTCCGTACCTTGCAACAGGAGAAAAATAAGTAATAAAATCAAATTAAGATAAATAAGAGAAAATTGGTTATTACTAAGAACTATTTGTTCATGATCGAATCGAATAGTTAGCATCATAAACAGAGGGCTACATTAAATATGTGACCCATGCTTAAGGTTTATGTAGAACATCTAGAATATGTTTGGTTATTAGATGAGACTTGCATTGTATATTTGTGACTGAGGATATAAGCTGAGAGGAATCGATTTTAGAAAAAAAAACAAATATGTGCCTAATTTGTAGTTTTATTCTCTTGAATTCAATTCGTCGGATTGGGATAATTTCTAGCCACCAAGCAGCTATTCATCAGATTCCTCCTTCCCTTCTCGTCCCTTGTGGGTGAGAGATAGTCATATGTAGAAAAACTTTGTTTTGTTTGTGCTCTTCTAGCTATTTTTTTTTAACAAAGCTCTTCTAGCTTTTTGTCATCATCTAATTCAACCAATTCAGAAGCTGACCTTGTCGATTGTGTGTATGGCGAGATCAGAGGATTTGGTTCTTGCTCAGCCTTCGACAGATAAGAATTTCGAAGTGCGGTGTGTATGGCAAGATCAGGTGCCTCTGTTCTACGAGATTAGGTACTTGTCTCTTCGTTGAAATAGTTTGAAAGGTGTTCTCATCATGTATATGTATATGTATTCAGATGGTGCTATGTCCCAATTTTTCTTAGACCGGCGTACATAGCATAGACATGACTTTTACAGTGATGTCATCAAACTAATAACAACATGAAGAGCAAGACAGCATATTTATTGGCTGAGCGAAAAAAAGCATGGGCGTGATGAGCACCGTTGTTCGGTTGGTGCTCGGCCGTGCAGCAAAGGCGATGCGCCCATGGCACTTATGCAGAAGCAGTAGTAGGAGCCTTATCTAGCACGGATTGATATTGATATCGAGATACGTGGATATGTTTTACAATTTTTAATAAAATAAATAATAATGCAAATTAAAATCATTGAAAGTGTATAAATTTAAGTAATCCGTAATTATTAGTTTAGGACATACAATCTACATATGATACATCGCTACATCACCTTGTAGGCTTCATAGTTTTCACAGGAGATTCAATTTCTAATATACCGGACGAATGCCGTATAATATAAATGAAGAATGAAAAGGGGGTGTACTCATGGGATGGGAGGTCGGCTCAAGCTAGATTTGCTGCTGAGTGCTGAATCGTCTCGTTCCCTGCATAGTGGAAAAAGCTTGCTGCCTCCGTAGCAGACTGGTAGTACTCCCCCAGCGCAGTGCTTCCTGGCACGATGACCTAGAAGTCAAGAGATCGATTGATGGCTCTTGGCACATAGGGGCCCAGGCTCAGCGGTGGCGGCCGGCGAACAGTGGCGCGTGTCCTAGGCGGGATGCGGCGCGCGTGCGTAGGATGTGGCGCAAGGGGACAGGGGCTCGTCGCCGTCTCATCGACGGCCGGTGAGCTGCAGCGCATCTCGTGTGCGAGCGCAGCGAGGGGGCAGGGGTTCGTCACCGGCGGCCAGCGAGCGGCGTCTCTCATGCACAGGAGGCGAGGCGTCGCGCGACTCGCAGCAGTGGGGGAGGGTTGGCTTTCTCACTCGGCTGACGCCTGGGCCGTATCGTGCAGCCCGGTAAATATTCCAAAATTCCTCTTCTCCAGTCCGATATGGAAACGAAAAACTAAACGGTAATCATATCGATCTCTTAGTTGACGAAAAGATTTTATCGCCAAAATTTTGCCTTTTAAGTATTATTAGGGATAGATAAATTTATTCTGCTTCTTTGTTTCCATATTTTTTCTTGAGGTCTGTTTTTTCTTTCTTTTTTTACCAGCGCCTGCGTAGAGAATGTGGGTTTATAAGAAAAAGAGATAGACTATATGACGATTTTGCAAAAGTAAAAAAGAAGTCGGGAACAGATTCAAAGCGTTCCCTCACAGATGCCCAGCGGCTTCAACATGCTCGCTCACGGATGCCAGGGATTCGATGCATGCCTGAAAAAAAAAATGCTCAGCAAAAGCAGGAGAGGCAACTTCGTGCGTTCTTGGGCAGCTTGGCAGCTGTGCTTCTTCGATTGATTTTAGAAACATGGATGTGTGACTGTAATTAACCGTATTGAAAGAAACCTGGCACAGATACGTGGGCTACGGCAAAGGCCCAACATTTACCTGCCGCCCCTTTCTCAAAAAAAAGAAATGTTTACCCGCCAAACCAATCTAAGATTTATTATGTCTTCTATTTTGTTCACAAAAATATTCATTCATAACACTTATTGTGTGCTACAAAATTATATTAAAGGAACATAAGTATTTAAAATAATCTATATTATATATTTATACCTCTATAATAATTATATATATCTAATTAACGAGGTCATAATTTCTATAGAAGGAAAGCAGTATAAAAATACCAAACATGAATCATAACTATAAAAAAATTCGAACTTGAACGTCATGGATAGAGAATATTATTAACGCCATATCAGCTCAAATATTTCTTACACACACAACCTAAATTGATCATAAATCAGTCAATAATAAATCGATCAAACATAAAAAAAAATGATGGGGAGCTGCTGATGTGCGGGCAGCGCAAGGCCAATGCATGGGGCCACAACCTACAAACGCACCTAGGCGAAAAAAACTTCGGACGGCGAGAATTTGAAAGCGAGAGAAAGTGCGTGACATTAAGTCTTATTTTAATTCAAAGCTACATGTAATAAAAGATCATTTCTATGGTCCGATGGTATCTCCTGCACCTACTTATATATAAGTTAGATATGTATTTTGGTATAATGTGGAGTTGATTCCAAGATGAATTCAAAAAATAGTGATTACGCATCAAATGGTATGACCCGTTGCAACACCCAGACATATTTCTAATATAATTTGTTTACAAAATCTAAAATGGTTCCCACATACGCGGGAAAGATAAAAGGAAAAAACACTTTTTTGCCTCGGGACCTGCGGTTTTCACTAATTAACTGATCCTAAATCTGAAAACTTCCCTCTAGAAAACTTGCATCAAAGATCACGAGGTGAAATAAAATTATGTTTTCGAGAATAAATGATAAAAAAGTCAGACAACAAACTGTTGAAGATGCTCTTAACCCATTTGACAATGTTATTACTTGTTGTCCACAGAGTAGGGGTAACTTAGGAGTAAAATCACAACAATAACAAAAGCAAAGGTAAAATCAAAATCCTGTCCGGACATCAAATTATAGGCAAAAACGCATTAGCCCCATAAACATAATCTTAAACATAAAAGATGGGCAGATATTACATTACAAATACTAATTAATGAGTGAGTCTCACAAACTAATCAAGTCATATATGCATATCTGAAACATAAAGTGGATTATCATTGTTCAAGTGGCTTACAGAAATCGTGACTTTCGGAAATAGCGAACCCGGTAGCTAAAGGGCCCTCCCTAGGTGAAAATTATTTTTTACTACTTTTTTTGCTATTTTTGGATTTAAAATCATAATTTTTTGAAAACCATATCACTTTGGCGGTTCGCTACTGGATAGTCATCGGTGGCGGTTTGAAAGAACCGCCACTGATGATCATCCCGATTGCCGATATGACTATCTTTGGTTCAAAATCAGGCACTGATTGGGGGTTTTGCACAGGCCCGATATACTGATCTGAGGTGGTGCATAATATATCCCTATATCCACATCCAACACCCCACTCACCATTGGATGCACATTGTATGGACAGATTCATGCTTTGCCGCACTGAACATTGATCCATGAAGTGTAGCTAATGCAAAGCAAGGTCTATGATGAGTTGTTAGTCCTGATCTAATCAAATCTTTAGACCAGGGACAAAATAAACATCGAAGAAATATCAATATTACAACACATGAAGTTCACCTCGATGCAATATTTTGGGTAGAGTAGGGGAGGAAAGAGGAGATTATATCTCATTGCATAGCTTTCCACGATACATCATTACACATCCAACCGCCAACCCACCATTGGATGCATATTCTACGGAAAGATTAGTGTTTGTCCCTGCACATAATTAAGTGTAGCTAATGCAAAGCATGGTGTGTGATGACTCGGTTGATCTGCTAATCTAATCAAGCTTTATACGAATGTACAAAAATTACACTGAAAAAATGTCAATATTCCAGACTACCTGAAGTTTAGGAGGTTTGAAGTAATAATGTATAAATATAATTAAAGCAGTGCCTATTTAATGAAGTTGGAGTCGCAAGGTATTAGAATATGTTTGAATGTTAACCTGCGCAAAAAAAGTTTGTATTGCCATGGCTAGCACAATCACACACCAGCCTTGAAAAGAATTATATATGCTTCCAGCGACTAGCTCACAAAAATATTCAAAATTAAATTTGCAACTTCATGCTCGAGATTATTTTAAAAACTGGACACTTTTACTGGGTCAGCTCCGGCTGGTTAGTACTGAAGCCGTGCCGGTAAACGATGGTATGCTCTCCACAGGTCATCATAAATGAGAAATTGTATTGAAAAAATTTTATTTATAGAGGAGGAATTATAGTCAATCAAGGTTCTATTTCTATTTAGTTGTTTTATTTCCATGTTATATATATTCATCCATTGATATTTTATTTAATTATTGAAAGCTTTCGAAACCATATTCATCCATTGATATTTCACTGGAAGTTCTAATAGTGCCAAAACATTAGGGTCTATCCAAAATAAAACTGAAATAAAGTTCCAGTGATTCACTATCGAATCAATACAATCTTTTGGCCACTAAATATCACCATTAAACATTTCATGCAAAATATCAAGTATATCATCTTATACATAAAACCTAAAACCCCAAGTCTGATAACAATTTTTCCACATAACAACTCTAGAATTTATAGTGTCCGGATACTAATAAAAAATAAATTACAGTTCTCGCCAATAAAACGTGAGAGAAATTTTTTAAGCCTAATTAATCCTTCATTAACACATATTTACTGTAGCATCAAATTATCAAATCATGGACTAATTAGACTTAAAAGATTCGTCTCACAAAATAGTGACAATGTATGAAATTAGTTATTTTTAGTCTATATTTAATACTCCATGCATGTGTAAATATTCAATGTAACAGGGCAAAACTTTTGCCATGGGGAAACAAATACCATGCAATTAGAGATTGAAGAAAAAAATCTTAATAGGAAAACAAGAATATCTGCACTGCAATCCAAATTAATCAAATATTGGGATTGAAATCTAACCTTGTGATCTTAGTGCAGCAAATCCATGGATGAAATTTCTAGCTATACACCCAATAATATTGCGGCACAGTTTTTTTTGGTCAACATGCTACTATATTTTCATTCTATAGTTCCTCTGTCATATGCAAGCAGCAATAAAATGAGATTCAGAAACATATCTCGCACAAATAGGAGGTGGGAAGTTAATCAAGAGATCATTGGGAGCTCATACCTAAGTTAAGCCAAAATATCTGCTAGCCATCATAGTGAGTTCTAGAGTGGTTCTCTAGTAAAATATCTGCATGCAACCTCTATATTTGGACAAAGGTCAAATGAAATTTCATATAAATCATTAGTATATTAGTGAAATGGAGCAGCTTATGGTCAATGTTGTTTTCCAACAAGCAGGTATGCAGAATTACCAGGATATATCCAATATATAATTATGGTTATTCCAACCATACCTCGAGGGCCACTAAGATGCAAATTTAAACAACTAAATGTAGCATGGGATGGGGATGCATGGAGCCGTTCGTCGGCGGTGCTGCGCGGCTGGCTGTCAGGACAACTGTCATCTCAAACCCTTCGCCAACAGGCGACGTTCATCTTGTATGATGGAACCTCCACGTTCTCCTAGTTGGCTTGAGTCACGGGGATAGAAAAAAAAAGAAATCATTCCTGACCACCATTGATGAGTCACGATGGACATGAATCAATCATTGATACATAGTCTAAAATCCAATCTGTCGTTCTACCCTTCAAATACAACAAGAAGAATTAAATTAAAATGTTTAAAATAGCTGGACGCATATAGGAAACAGAACCAAATTTCTACCAAGATGCAATACGCAGCAAATCTAAGAGGAAGATATACCCACTTCTTCTGCGAATCGCATCAGGCCACGCTAGCTGTACACCAATCGAAACCAACTTCTGAAACTCCCTAGCCGCCTCAAATTGCATGCTACTGTCATCCGAGTATAAGCCTGCCAAAAAAAATCAGGAAACAAAACAGAACGGAACAAACAAATCCACTGTATAGAACGAAAAGGAAAAAAACACCAACACCGAACCTAACATCTTCGCAGAGCCGTCCAAAAAATACTTTGAATAATATTAGATCATTGTGTGCTGCAAGAAAAAAGAACAAAAAAATTTCTATATATGTGTACAATAAACGTCCCTTCGCAAGCTTTCCATCTAAGAAAAATAATAAAGAATACTTCGAATATTGGATCATTGTGTGCCACTGTGCCTCAAGAAAAAAGATAAAAAAATCTATGAGTACCTTCACACAAGAGAAAAATAATAAAGATTTTTTGAAATTAAGAGAAAAATAATCTATACGTCAGTCCCTCCGCAAGCTTTTGATCTAGCATTCTAGCTTCCGTATATATACAACAAATCTATACTATAAAAGTCTACCTCTAATTTAAAATTTAATTAGTTAAAGAATTTACCTCTAATTTAAGATTGAATTAATTAAAGAATCGGTGATCATGTAGGCAATCTTATATGAAAACAACTCTGACATACAAGACAATGCCGCACCAGGGCATGCACAGATTTGTTGGTAGTTGACATCGCACCTGTGGCCAAAGTAGCTGCCTTCAAAGAGCACATGCATGGGATCATTGTTGCTAATTAATAATCCTAGCGTTGGCGATGATTTGATGTTATCCGGGCCGCATGAAGTCCCCGGGGCAGAAGCTGCTCTAGGTCGGGCCGGCGTCGACCGGAGATCGGAACTAAGATGGTCATCGCGCACATGGACGGGGATTATTTGAGAGCTCAAGCCTATCGCCTCGTACTCGTCATCATCCTAGGCCATCGAGCGATGAAAGGACTTATCTGCAGGTGTGCGTTTGTTTAGAAATAGCCTGGCGAAGGTGTTGGCCACCGGTGGGTGGGTGGGTGGGTAAGAAAATCAGCGGTAACAAAAAAATACGAGGGAAGTGTAGCCACGTGAGAGAAACACGCGTCAACATTTACATGTTTACGGGCTGGGTCCGTTTGTCAGAACACGGTGGATGTTTTAGACGCGTTGGATTCGATCTTAATGTAGATCTAACGGAGGTGGGTAGAAAAAATCAGGTGAGAGTCTATTTTCAATTCCTTCGCTCTTTTATAGAATAGATAGACTAGCAAAATGCCTATGCGTTGCATCGGGAGAAAAAAACTATGAAACGAGAAAAAAACTATGCTATGCGTTGCCATGATCTATTTATGTTTTATTCTTTTTATATGAAATTTAAGAGTTATAATTTATTTTATGATGAGCATGCATCTATCATAATTAATCAAATTAAAAGGGGAATGCTATAACACATTGAGTGTTTTAGCTAGGTCTGACACTTTTTCCGTCGTCCTGCGTCCGCCCGTCGCCGCGCGCTTGCCCGTGCCTATGCCTGTGCCGCCGCCATGCCTGCTCATGCCCACCTGTGTGCCGCTACGCTTGCCCTTCTTGGTTCCCAAACTTTGGCAAGCAGGTGAGCTTCTTGTTCCCCAGCTACGGCGAGCTCCTTCTTCCCCCTAACTCTAGTGAGCTCCTTCTTCCCTATGATAACGTTTCATTAATGTAATAATGATACAACTAAAAAAAGATGAGAACCAAAAAGCTCTTTATGATTTAGCATGTGAACTAAATAAACTAACATTAATTCGGTATCTATAATTGGGTCTTGTACTGAAACATCTTTTTGCTATAGTTGATAGCGAGTTAAGGGTAATCTCAATGGTAGAAATTAGACATAATTTTCATAATAGCCACGTCATTACAAAACCATCCATAAAAATTGATTGCAAGTTTCTGTCTTAATAAACTCCGTCATCTATTTGTGAGCACCAAGTGTGCACACGTACTCGTGCTCACCATGGAGGTGCCTGTGCAAGTGTGCAGACAAATAGCATGGAGGAGCCTCACAGCCGGGCCTCCACACCTCGCCATGGAGGGCACCACCGCAGCATGCCTCGGCTCCTCGCACGGAACACGCCCTATGGAGCCCAGTCTCTTTGCAGGAGAGCTGCATCGAGCGTGACCTAGCTAGGTGAGCCAGCGCGGCTTGGGCGAGAGGCGGCGGCTCGGACGAGCGTGGCTGTGCATGCGTGCTTCCGCAGTGTCGTGCGAGCAGAGCTCCAGCACTGCGCAGTGTAGGCAAGCTCCCGAGACGAGCGGGGCAGCATGGTCAAGGGCATGTAGCGGCAGGAGAGCGCTCGTGGCGGCCTGCGAGCGCACATAGCAGTGGCAAGATAGCTCGGGACAAGACCCTTGACTAAAGAAACACAGTAAAAATCAATCTACCCAAGGGTAGCTCTACGGATCAGACTCAACTCAACCTGATAGAGTAATTCAATATTTAGGCTCCACCAGCCCAGACAAGCCATAATATATGGGCTTATCTTAACCATGTTACCATTAAATACTAAGGCCTATAAAAAACTATCTTCAGTATAAGATTAGTACCATATGGAAAATTAAAGAGAGATCGATTTGGTTTATTAGGTGACTATCGCCTATGTATTATATAAGGAAGCTTAAAAAGATAGAAAACGCTTATTACTAATAAGGTTTTGTAATTCTAAACTAAGTAAAAGATAAGTGGTGGTTTTATTTATTTTATTCATCTTGAAAGAAGAGTTAGTTAGAGGAGGGCCGACCAAAAAAACAGGGGGGACAAACGCAAAAATGACATAACCGGTTCTCAAACATGTGTAGGACTATGTCATTCCCACCCTTAACTTATAAAGTGTGTCATTTTGGTACTTAAATAATAGTTATTCTTAGGACGGATGGACTATCTTACTAGAGGCTTAGACATTTACCATATAATATCCTAATTAAAAAAATCTAACAATTTTCTTTTAAAAATAAACTTATGCACAACGTTAGATCATTTTAGAATTATTGTTACTCCTTGTCAAACAGCTATAGGACAATAAACCCTGTTTGGATCCAACTATTGAGATAGCATATAGCTAATAATTATCCAACGAGCGAGATAGTTATTCTCTAGAGACCATGGTAACAATTAGCAAGTTTATTATCTATACATGCTTGGATTCAAAAGAAATACTTATTAGTATATAACTACTATATATTGGGATCAAATTGAGAAGAGCTATTTAAAATGGAGAAATAACTAGAATGAGAACTAAGCAATCTAGCCATCAAGATAATTATAAAGCTAGAAATTCAAAGGAGTGAATGCTTATTACTAACCTTCAAGGAAGAAGACGGGCTTGTTTGCTGGAACTTATTTTGACTGATTTTGGCTTATTTTTTGAGGGAGAATAAGTTATAGAACGGTTGCTAAGACAAGCGAGCAGATTCAGTCCATGCTTGTAAATCCAAGGCCTTCATTGAGCATTTCGTGAAGAATGGCCCCAACAATTGAGGGATAGGAACAACATGCATCTCCCAGCTAGATGAGCCTGCTCAAGATGGGAGAGAGGAGGGAGAAAATGGTGTTGGCTGTTTGTACTGTAGGCTATCACTACCGGCTCAACCAAAAAGAGGCGGTGATATCACAAAGCCACTACCAGTTTGATAGCTGTTTCCAGAGCTGGTTTATATCAAAAAATATAGTGATCTATCACTGCTTGTTCTATCTCTGTCTGTTTTTTACGGCCCCCAATAACTGTCTAATTTTATAGCTAAGAACCGTTAGTGAAGAGTCATCACTGCCAGTTCAGTAAAAATTGGCACTAAAAGTCGGTTCTGTAGGAGTGAAGTGTCATGGTCACGTTCAACTGTGCGTTGTGGCTATATGGATGTAACACAACACTGTGTGGCTTAGTTGAGTTGCTTATTACTAAACTTGCACATCCTGGTTAAATCGTCGATTTGATGTAGGTGCTCCTATTATTCTAGTAATGGTGTTGCTCTTTTTAATTTAGTATGGTGTTGCTCTTTTAATTTAGTAGTGGGTGACATCGGTTTAGTCTTGCCAAAAAAAAATGCTTATATGGTAGAGTGTGTTTACATACATTGCATTGGTGAGTATGGTATGTATATACGAGAGTTTGCAAAAGTAGTCATGTACTATAATTTCGCAAAAAAAAAAAAAGATAATAAGAAACTGGCTTGATCAGCGTACAATGTTTTGGTCTAAGAGATTTGGACGGCCTGCACGAGATTTCCTTGAAATTTTGCTGGGCCGGAAAATCACACAGCCTTGTTCCAGCCCAACTTATTCCCTAAGACCTTACCGTATCATCATTACTCCCTAGGGCTCACATCGCTGGGAGGAAGGAAGTCAAAGAACGCATGGTCGCATGCAGCCGCCAATCCACCATCAGCACCATCGCCGGCCAATCCGCCATTAGTCAGTGATCGAGCTTCATCACCGGCCAGTAGTATGAATCTTGTGACGCGACTTGCTTTGGGTGCCTACCACGGATCCAGGCACCTCTTCACACGCGGCGGTTCCCTCCTCGGCCAACGGCAGTCGATCCATCTCGTCGCAAGTTTGGACAGGCCTAGGGAACCATCTAATGATTCTCCGGCGACCACCGCCGCCAAAGACCCAAGCTGGGTTCTGCTGGACAGCGGTACCTGCCGCAGGGTCGTCCGAGACGACGACTCCATGGCTGCCGACGGCAAAACCCCTGGCGGAGTCCCGCACCTCCACGGGGCAGCACCGCCTGCGCGTCTCGTTCCACCTCACGGCGCCGCCGGCGACCTCCTCCCTCTGCTACGATTATGCCGGTGCCGTACCCGACGACGAGAACAACCTTGAAGTCGCTGTGATCGCTGCCCACGGCGACTCCATTGTCCTGCGAATGATGCCGAAGCGGCGTAAATTCGTCGGCGGCCACGAGGTGCCTCCCACGATCGACCATTTCGTGTACCGGGCAGGCGCCGGCACGAGGCCACCGACGCTGACTCTGCTCCCGGGCCTGAGCAGCATTCCCAGGAAGTACGACCCCCACCGCTTCCTGGAAGACGAGGACACCGGCATCCTGCGGCGAGGAGAGGACGGCGACGACCTCCTGGTGGCTCAGCTTGACACCGGGCACCATGAGGACCGATATGACCTGGCCAACCTCTGCGTTCTTCGTCCCGGGAGCAGCGAGTGGGAGCTCAAGCGTGCAGTGCCCATCGTTCATGAAGAAGGCGATGAGCTGATGGGAACGACGGGCCCCGACATGACAATCCCTGTGGGTGACAGGTTCTTCTGCTGGGTCAACTATGACATAGGCTTGGTCCTGTGCGACATGGCGGATGAGGCAAGCCCCAAGCTGCGGCACTTGCGCCTGCCTGTTTACTACGATCGAAGCTACTACACCAATGACCTGCCTCCCCTGAGTGGTACCACGAGCATCGGGGCTGCTGGCCCGGTGCTCTGAGGTTCGTCATCATCGAGCCCCGCTGCTGCTGCGGTCGCCTTGGAAGGAGCTCGTGCCCACGCTCCCGCTTTGCCTTCACGGTGACCACGTGGACACTGACCGTGGCGATGGACGAGCCAATGGCATGGGTGAAAGACGGTGTGCTTGACTGTGAGGAGCTCTGGGCGATGCGGGGTTATGAAGGGCTCCCTTGCGTGCACCTGCAGTCCCCGTCGTGAGCTTGGACAACCCCAACTTCATCTGCTTCAAGGTTGTCACCGGCTATGGTGTGGACCAAAATGCATGGATGATCGAGGTCGACACGAGGAGGAAGGTGCTGATGGCAGCCGTGCAGTTGACCAGCACTGGCCCAAGGAGAAGACACCTTCATTTACTGGAAAAAATTTAGTGGTTTACTGGCAAAATTTGAAAAGGAACCTGCCGGGAATAAGACATATATTCGGTGTTGTAGTACTGCCATGCATTTTCTTTTGGATTATTTGCAACTGGGGTTATTACCAGTGGTTTTTTCCATGGCAAGCGTTACTCTTTGTCCAAATTGAATTCTCTTTCATGTTTAAGTGGAGAAATCTAGTCTCACCGATGAAAATATTTTGAATTATTAGGAGCGTTTGGTATGGCTTCTAGACTAGCTGTACAAGCAACTCCATATCTCCACAAGCTAACAAAATGGAACCAAATGGCTCCTCTCCTCTAAGCTCCTCTCATAATTTGTGCCCTCTGGAGAGGAAATCCATCACTGGAGCCAGAAAACAACTCACCATGATGAACGTTGGATTAATCCTTGGGTCAGTTCCTATGATGATATATATGAAGTAGTTTGTTTTTTGTTTGGACATTGAGAAATTAAACAAGATGGCAATTGAGAATAAGTCCCCCCCCCCCATTTATATAACGCAAATCGATGAGTATGGGATTGAAGACTACCTCTTCCTAGAATGGTTAACACTTCCTTTTCATTTTCTTGGCTCTTGTAAATGGGTAGGATTTGTATCAAACCTATTAGCTCGCCGTCCATCTCGCCATCTTCCACCCACTCCAATGGCTCGTCCATGCTGAGAGTCATCGTCCAGGTCTTGATGATGGTGAAAACGAAGTGGGGGTGACAACATGTCGTCCTCCACTGACGGCAGCAGCAGTCCTCATCGTCACTGTAGTAGATGTATTGGTCAGGGTTGACACTCCTGCAGCGGTTTGGATGGATGCTGACGAACCTCACGCTGTTGTCGCCTGCAGTGCCCATACGTCGGACTCTCACGGGATTATTGTCATCGCCATAGCTGTAGCCCCTCACCTCCGGTGGTAGGTCCACATAACGGACCTTGGGGCTCGCCGCGTCAGCCATGTCACATCTCAAGAAGCTGGTCTCATAGCAAATTAACCCAGCATAGGAACCGGTCACTGACGCTGATGAAGTCAGTGGGTGACCCCAGCATTATCTGCCAACAACCTTTGCCGTCATGAAGAATTGGCACTGGCTCCGTGAGCTCCTAGTGTGATGAGACACGGCCCGATCTTCCGAGAGGTATTGGTAAATTCGATTGGTGGAGAACTCGACGTTGGCGATCCGGCTTCAAATCAACATGATTCGAACCCTGCAACTGTTACACCACTGCTCCGTTGGTTATCAACCAAGCACAATTTGATTGACCTCGCCAAGAAGGCTGTTTCCTGTAAGCGAATCGAAGAACACAAGTAAGAAAGTTTCAACACGCAATCTGAAATTACAAATAAGAATTGAAGTGAATATCAATGGGTTCAAGAACTCGGTTTCAAAGGACTAATCGACACAGTGGAGGAGATCGAGAATAGGGGCCCTGGATCACTGTAAAAGGATTTGTCACCACAGTTACAATGAACGACTCAGTTTCTCGATGGAAAACTAAACTCTAAGCAAAACCTGAGTTTCTAGAGTGGCGGCTGCGAGTAATATAAAAGAGAGACATGCTAGGGTTGCAGGCGTCCAGGGAAGAGGCGCCCACAACTTGGGCTTAAGGCCCGACTCGATATATGGCCAAGTTGGCCTAAAAAGAGGTGTCGCAGCACCTTTCGTGGTTACACAGAATGATCCACGAATACTCTAGAGCTGGGACTAGAACCAAACTGACGGTGTCGTCGTCTCCTTTCCAACGCATATTCACAAGCCTCGTTTTGACGTCGTATGAGGAAGTTATGATCGAAACACTGAGTACATGTCTGCTGAATCCGAAGGTGACGTGGCAGCTGAGTTGGAGATGGGTTGCAACTTGGAGAAGACCATGACGTTGGTGTGTCCAACGTGGCGATGTCCTCATTACAGTGGCGCATGCCTGGACGGAGCACGGAGAACTCGACCGTTTGCCGTTCCGCACGGAAATCGTTCCACAACTCGACCTGGACCACAAGGAGGTCGTTCTCGCTTCGCTGCAGTAGGCCTATGCTCCAAGACTCCAGCCTTGCGCGGATCTGATGGTTAAAGTGTTGTGCCAAGGCGCTCTCGGACTTGGTCGGAGAGTCTAGAATGGGTAGCAGAGGAACCCAATGTTGTCTAGAATGACAGCGGCCGGCGGGTGCCTGCTGGTCTGTACACGAAGTGGTCCACAAAGTTAGATCCAGAGTGATGCATCTTCAACTTCAAGAGGACCAACTCCCCGTAGGCATCGATGACACTGATGCAGCCGTTGCTCTCCCTACCACACACACACCGTCCGGAAAGTCGTAATAGAGGTAAGAGATCGACGGCGGCGCGGTGCACCTGAAGGGAGACGCGCACTAGTTGGCCTTCGGAGGTGCGGGACTCCCACGGTATTGGCGTCAGCAACGAGTGTTGAATCATCTGGGCGGCGGTGGCCATAGGGGCTCAGCATCACCCAGAGCCGGTCTTTGGCGGCGGCGGCAGTGACCGCCGGAGACTCCGAGAGCAGCCTCCGGTAGCTGCATGTTGGGGCAAAATATCGACCGGTGATTTGCCGGAGGGCAACTGAGGCTCGGCATGTGAGGTAGCTGGTCAGCGCGTCAAAACGATGCATAGGAATCCGACTCAGCATATTTTCGAACCTGTGCGTGTGTGCACGTACGATAGCTAGATTTTATGATTGATGTCACAATAATGGCGGCTGCGTGCTAGCAGTAGCAGCCCTACCTAGGTTAACGATGATTGGGACATTGGGTATACCGTATACGTATACCAAACAATCGCAGTACATAAAGTGGGCTGGCCGAACAACACTGCATGGGCTTCACGTTTCCAGCCAAAATGATCTAAATACCAACCGAGGCTAAGACTTTAGTGGCTTAAGCCCGTTTAGCGGCTGAGCAAAAGATATATCGAACATAAGGGAATTTCACCAAACGGGCTTAAGCTTCATTAGCTATTAAACTCCATTAGCTATTTCTCTCAACATCCAAACTCTTATAAACCAAATTCCATTAGCTATTAAACTCTATTAGCTATTTCTCTCAACATGCAAGTTATCTATATCTCATCAGCCCACTATTAGATGCATTTATGGACAACAAGCATTTACAATTATGATAAAAACACATCATGCATTTAGTTGTTTACATCAGCGTGCCACGTCTTCACTTATAATTGTTTATCTCTTTGTATAAATAATTTTATTCCAAATCATCAGCAATTTTCATGGCAACACGCGGGATATTTACATAGTAAACATATAAGATAAACCAGATGTTACAAATTCAAACCAGAATGTTATAAATCATGAAAAGTTATGCAACCTTATAGTTGACAAAGTTTTTATTTAAAATTAACTATGCGTGAAAACCTATGTTTGAATTTCTCACATTTAAACTTTTTAAAATATCTCCAATGGAGAAATGACCAAAGTAAATGTTGTAGATCTCAAACTTATGTAATTTAGTGGTTTGTAGCTTTTCATTTGAAATCATCTACGCATGGAAAATCTGCATTTGAATTTCTCACATTTTAAATATGAATTTTTCAAATGATCTGTTGGGGAAACTATCGAAACAAAGGTTGTAGACATCAAAAAGTTATGAAACTTTATAATTGATAACTTTTTTATTTGAAATCATCTATGCATGAGATACCTAGATTTGAATTTCTCACATTTGATATTAAAATATTTCAAATGATCTCGAATGAAGAAAAGACCAAAATTAAAGTTGTAGATCTCAGAAAGTTATAAAACTTTATAATTGACACTATTTATTGGAATTCATTTAGGGTTCCAAATGCACATTTGAAAATAGTGTGAAGATACAATGAAGAGAACGAATATCCTAAATATAGGTTACTGGTTTGGTCCCACCACCGTGAAGCGCACATTTTTTGTGCGAAAAATCACAAAACTTGTAGCTTATGCCTAGTAAGGTCTCCCAAGATTTGATATTTTGTGGCTCAGATTTATAGTTTCTAGATAATTATTCATAGAGGCAGCTCGAAATACAGCCACCTCTAGCAACAAATTTTTAGAGGTGGCCGAAGAACCACCAGCCTCTACAAATTGTTGATTTGTAGATATGGAAGAACAGATGCGGCTAGGCCAACCGCCTCTATATAGGCATTCCAGGTACCTCTATAGAGCATTTGTGTAGGCGGAGTAGTGACAAACGAATCAGTTTATATCACCAACGCATGAGTTCCAAGTGGAAGCAGCCCTGTTCAGTTTTCTCCATTGATTAGAAGGCTAAATAGAATGCTGATTTAGTGGATATAGACTAACTGCACACGCATACGGGAGTTCGTACTAGAGGACGCCTTTTACAGGAGAGAGCGGCTGCATCGGGCACGCGATGTAGCACGCTATCCAAGTGGACTGCGGGATGTCCGGTACTCCTGGCGGTAGTGCAGGTCCTTCGGTATGTGCTCGCGGCCCCACCATGTGTCCCCGCGCGCGACGCAGAACGAGCTAGCGCGGATGGCGCACATGCGCGAAGGAATCTAGGGTGGGCCCCACTATTTATAAGAAGGAAAAATGTTATAACTCACAAATCATAATACCAAATTAGATTTTGATTATACTATTAAATTCGTTTCAACAAATCCTTTAAAACAAGATGTCACATGGATATATTTAAATAAAGTGATAAGTAGACCCCACAGTGGATAGAGGAAGATATAGAAGATGGATAAGTGCGGAAAAAAGTGGTATAGAGAAGAGAATCTTGATGACCAGGATAGAATATTCCTTTTAGAGGATGGATATAGAGGACGAAGAGTGCGGATAGCCTTAGTGGCCCAAATATAGCTAAGTGCCATAAGCAATGTTTAACGCTCAGTCTCAAAGTGGATTAACTTAGCGCTCCTAACTATTCCAGTGGCGAAACACACCTATAGCTGTGGAGGCTATTTGAAACATTGTTGCCATCCCACTACAGCTACTACATGTGTGAGTCCCTCTTCCCCAGAAGTCAAAAGTTTGATATAAATATATATATTTGATAAAATATATATATATATATATATATATAACTATAAATATTCATGATATATAACT
The DNA here is from genome assembly GCA_015844335.1 of Chrysopogon serrulatus. Classification (NCBI taxonomy): domain Eukaryota; kingdom Viridiplantae; phylum Streptophyta; class Magnoliopsida; order Poales; family Poaceae; genus Chrysopogon; species Chrysopogon serrulatus. The sequence goes on along the minus strand of JADLZL010001568.1, from coordinate 431,377 downwards.
AATATCAGTAGATATTTGAACTTGTAAATGTTGATATATGTTTCTTATTAAATGGTAACAATCTTTGAATTGTTTGACTCATCTGGAAGTTACATTTCTGCTCATTTTGGGTTAGAGGGGGTGCTTGTTTGGCTTTTTTTTTTTAAAAAACAGCTACATGTTTAGCATAGATAGCCTAGTTATCACTGGAAGTGTTCACGGGTGGTCAATTTCGATATTCAAAGCCGGAACACTGCCCACCTCGAACGTATCATCACTATTATTCCAAAATTATAGAGGCAGTACACTCTGTCCACCTGTGCAAATAGTAACTCAAGTGGTGGGCGCCTCATGATGTCACCTTTTTTAACAATAAAAGACAAAAAATAGATTCTCATCTCCGAAGCAGATCATGATTATGATTTATTCATGCCGTTGGAGCTTCGAATCCAATCATCCACGGATGAGCCTCAATGTCAAGCTCATTATCCGTCCACATGTCTTCTGTTTGCCTCCATGTTGTACAAAGCATAGATTTATGCAGATGAGGGATGAGGGACAAGGTAGGTAGAGGAAGAAGAACATGAGGGCCTCAATTGCACTCCTGTTTGCAACCATACCCCATCGCTGGATCTAACACAACCATTGCTACCCTCCTCATTGTTGCCCACGAGGATCTAAGAGAGAGAGAGAGAGAGTATAGAGGAGGAATAGAGCGGGAAAGGGGGCAAGATCTCACTATTGTCGAACTCGACCACCCGCCCCGACCACACCCCATCACCTATCACCTGATCTACACAGTCATATAGTTGGGGCCCACGTAGATCTGCAAGATTGAGAGAGAGTATAGAGGAGAACAGGAGACCAATGTGCCATGCCGAAGTGGTGGGCACCTTCACTGAAGCCACCGTCAAACCTGCCGCTTAACAATGCCAAATGGCGTTCAAATGTTGCCTTCGGTATTAGGTTTGTCTTTCAGGAGAGAACATAATTGTTCCAACTGGTGAGGGAAAGCAAGCTCTATGACCCATTAATCACAAACCAATCTTAGGCAACACTATCGACTGAAAAAGTAATTACCAGAAGTGTTGGGGGTACTAAGAAATAATGTAAGATACAAGGCATCAACTTTTTATTCCTCGTGGCATGACCGCATGAATGGCAAATATTTTCCAAAATACCCCACGTAAATGTTTTCGATTGCACGGCGATACAAACCAAGTAAAAAAGATTATACATGCTAATTCTGATGACAAGCTCAAATATAAAAATTTGCAAGTAACTATCTGGGATCCGGTATAAGTGCCATTTTTTTATCATGAATAAATGATAACTTAATTTTACCAGCCTACCCATGTACCTGGTGATCTCTGTTTAGTACTGAATTTCTGCCGGTAAATGATAGTAGTTATGCCAGTAGCCGCAGTTATCGTTACCGGTGAACGGGACGACTGACAACAGCGTTTTGGTGTTGACGTCGAGCTGAACCATCCATATCTTCTCAGCCTCCGTGGTGAAGTGATAATCGGAGACCAAGAAGCCCGCAGACAACATTGGGTTTCTCCAAACACACGACAGGCCACACTATCCCGGAAGCGCCCAGATCTCCTCGTCCTCAATCTGCCCGTCCTCCACCCACTCTAATGGCTCATCATCGTCCATGCTGAGATTCATCGTCCAGGTCTTGATGGTGAAGACAAAGCGAGGGTGCAAACATATCTTCCTGTCGTCGTCATGGCAGCAGCATGGGTCCTCCTTGTCGCTGCAGAAGTAGTAGGAGTCGGGGTTGACACGCTTGCAGCAGTTTGGGTGGATGCTGACCAACCTCACACTGCTGTCGCCAGCAGCGCCCATGCGTCGGACCCTCATGCGGTCGTCGTCTCTGCCATAGCTGCAGCTCCACACCTCTAGAGGCAGACCTACATAACGGACCTTGGGGCTCGCCTCGTCAGCCATGTCGCACAGCATGAAGCTGCTCCAATAGCAAACCCAGCATAGGAACCGGTCACCGACGCAGATGACTTTTTCAGGTGACCTCCCGTCGAAGCCGTACTGAGGAACAGGCACTGGCTCCATGACCTCCCACTGGCGCATGCTGGGGCGGACCACAGAGAACCTGGATATTCGCCGTGCCGCCCACCGGTCGTCAACCTGGACCTGGACCACGAGGGGATCGTTCTCGCCTCGTTGCAGCAGACCTATGCCCCCAGGGTCCATCCCCTAGGCTTGTGAGAGAGTCGAAGTAGGATGCAGGGAGCAGAGACAGTGACGGCGGCCGGCGGGTGCCCGCCTGTCTGTACACGAAGTGCTCCACAAAACATGTTCGAGAGTTATGCATCTGCAAGAGGACCAACTCCCCGTGGGCCACGATGAATCTGATGCGGTCGTCGTTGTCATATAACCTCGTCCACACGCGCGCTCGCCGGATAGTCGTAGTAGAGGTAGGAGCTCGACGGCGGCGCGGCGCATCTGAAGGAGACACGCACGCGTCGGCCTTTGGAGGTGCGGCACTCCGCGATGGTATTGGCGTCGGCAACGGCGACGAATGTTGAATCATCGGGGCAGCGGCGGCCATGGCTGTTCAGCATCACCCAGCGTCGGTCTTCGGCGGCGGCAGTGTGTGCATGTTCCGGTGGCTCCGGTGGCTCCACTGCCGAATCCGAGAGCAGCCTCCGGTGGAGGCATGTTGGGGCAAAATATCGACTGATGATTGGCCCTGGCCGTAGGGCAATCGATGCTCGGCATGTGAGGAGGCTCGGCGAGGCAAAACATTGCACAGGAATCCGGCTCAGCATTTTATGATTATCAAAATAATGGCGGCTGCGTGCTAGCAGCCCTACCTAGGTCAACGATGATTAGGGTGATTTATGCCGTATCAAATAGGATCACAGGTGTACATAAATGGGCTGGCAGAACACTGCATGGGCTTCGTGTTGCCACTTTATTTAGCTTTCTGATGATGAGAGGCCAAGAAGGGACTCATCATTCAAGCCCATTAGTGGACGAGTAAAAGATATATGTTAAACATTAGGAAATTTTACACAATATAATCTATAAAATAAAAGATGAACTAGATATTACAAATACCAACTGGAATCCTATAAACGAATCAGTTCATATATAAATATGCATGGTACAGGGCTTGTTTGGTAAAGCTTCGACTTCAGCTTCATTTGTGAGAGGAATGTTTGGTAAAACAGCTTCTCATTGAATCCTCTACCTATAAGGACCCACTATCATATCATTGGCTTCACTCGTCTATTCCCTTGTCTCAGTCACAGTCTCAGCATAGCTCCCCACATCTGGTGGCGGAACCAGCATTCAAAAATAAGGGGGGCCGAGTAATAGTTTATACATCGTAAATATGTGAAAGAAGAATACTTTTTGTGATGTATTATTGATTTTTTGATAAAAAATTAGATTTTTATTGAATTTTTGGATTAAAAATTAAATTTTTATTGATTTTATGAAAATTTTAATTTTTTCCATGGTATAAAAAAAATTTACTTTTTTTTTTTTGGGGGGGGGGGGGCGGCCCCCATGGATCTGCCTCTGCCCATATCCCTTTCTCTCATGGAAATCTCACCGACCACCGCATCTGTAGAGGCTCCCAGATGTTCCTCGCCACCTCAATCCGCACATAACCACACTAGCAATGGCCCTCCTACACCGGCACCAGACTACACCACCGGCCTTGGTCCATCACTAGAGGGCAGCGTGAAGCTTGGATTTTCAGGTGGGGACCCAGACGGAGCCGAGTGAAGCTTGGATTTTCAGCTCCTCCCCAACGTTCTAGCTGCAGTCAGTGGGTTTTGCGGAACTTCTTCAGTGGAGCTGTTCACTGTGTTTATGGTGAAGTGGCTCCAGGAGCCGGCCAGTGAGGAAGAGCTATCAACTGCCCAACATATCACAAACACTGAAACACATGAGTTCAAAGAGGATTACTCCCTCTGACCCTTTTTAATTGTCGCCGTGAGTTTTCGTGTCACAAGCTCGACTCGATTGATAGAAAATACATGCAATATTTATGTCTTTAAATAAATTTATTAAAAAACTAGATCTAAAGATCTTTCTGATGATTCTAATTATGATACTAATTGATGATATTTAGTATTTATTAAAATTGCCAGTATTTATTTTTTGGGACGGAGGTAGCATCTTCGTTCAGCTGCTTTTGCAGCCCTGTTCAGTTTTCCCCCTGGATTAGCAGGATAAACGAGAGTGCTGTGAATTTAGTGGCCTAAATACAACTAAGCGCTACAAGAAGTGTTTAGCGCTCAAAATGGATTAGCTTAGCTCCTGGCCTTTCTAGAGGCGAAATCCAGCCCATAGTTTTGTTTATAGCCTGGATCTACTACTCTTATATTGCTAAGACCCACTAAGAAGCTTCATCCAATCAAATTGCTCCATTTTATAAAAGTGATGTCAGTCGACATCATCAAAGGGGTTACAGCCACTAAGGCCACACTAAGGCTCATTTATCTCCCACTAGCTATTTCTTTTAAAATCAAAAAAAAAGTTGTAGCACCTAAACCAAGTATCGTAATTAAAATCGAATTGCACCATGGTGTTCCTCACAATAAACTCTTCAAAACAAGACCCCATATGAATATATTTCCATAATTTTTTTGCAAACATTTAAACCATTTCTAAGAAAAACGCATTTATAAGCAAAAATCTAGCAAGACTTTATATCACATAGATTACATGTGGTCCTCCAAAATATACATGATTTTATGAAGGAAAACATCTGGAACTTTTGGGAGGGGAGATGATCCTCAGGTGTAGTAGGGTGGGGGTATGGGTGGATGAGATTTGGACAATGCCTATATATAAACCTGTTTCTAAGCAAAAACCTAACAAAACTACATATTATATGGATTATATGTGGTCCTCTGAATCATGCATGATTTTATTAAGGAAAATTCCTAGAACTTTTGGAAGGGGGATGACTCTCAGGTATAGTAGGGGTGAGGGTTCGGGTGGATGAGATTTAGGTGATGCCCATATATATTTTCACTCGACGATCCGCAAAGAACGCCAGGATTTTATCATAGTATTTGAAACATTGGTCTCCGCCGAAACAAATAATGAGTTCATCTTCCCTACATCTAGAAGTCAAATAATGTTTGACGAAATATAGAAAATATATAAATATTTATAATGTGTAATAAATATCACTAATTAATTATGAAACGTATTTTTCATAGTAAAAGTATTTGAACATTTAAATGCTGATACATTTTTGTTAATAAAAGGAATCAAGCTTAGAATTGGTTGACTCCTCTGAAAGTCTAGGCTAGGTTTATAGTTTTATACCATAGCAGATATATAGTTTAGGCTAAGAGGTTTTACACGGGCTAGATTTTTTTTGGTTTTCTTCACGTTTCGCTGGGCCGGCCAAAATTGGCACAGTTTTGATTGAGCCTAAATTATGACACCCCAATCATCAACAGTTCAATACGCAGGGCTAGGGCTCACCTCGTTGGAAAGCAGCCGCCATTACCTGCTTCGTCACCGCCGCCGGCTTCCAGCAAACCCTCCATAGCCGGCCAGTATGAAACTTCTGACGCGGCTGGCTGGTCTGGGTGGCTTCTCCTCCGATGGGTCCACCAGCCTCCTCAGACGCGGTGGTTCCCTCCGCCTACGACGATGGATCAATCTCGTCCCAAGTTGCGGCCGACCGGCGGAGCCATCTGCTTCTCCGGCGACCGCCGCCGGCAAACACCCAAGCTGGGTTCTGCCGAACCGCCGTGACTGCCGCAGGGTCATGGACGACGACGCCATGGCCGCAGACAACAAAACTATGGCAGAGTCCCACATCTCCACGGGGCAGCAGCGCCTGCGCGTCTCGTTCCGCCTCGCCGCGCCGCCGGCGAGCTCCTTCCTCTACTACGATTTCGTGGGTACGACAGTGCCCGACAACAAGAACATCGACCTTGCCGTCATCGCAGCGCACGGTGACTCCATCCTCCTGCGAATGGAGACATCGACACCGATGCGCCGCCGGCGGCACCTGCCTAGTTCGTACGACCATTTCGTGTACAGGGCAGGCACCACCACGAGGCTGCCGTCGCTGTCTCTACTCCCGGCGGTGAGGATTCCCATGACGGATGACGTTCCCATTAGGGATGACCGCTGCCGCCGCATGCTGGTCAACGAGGACACCGGCGTCCTGCGACGAGGGGAGGACGAGGTCGTGGTGGCCCAGTTCGATCTCGGGAGGTTTGAGCGCGAGGACAAGGCCCACCTCTGTGTCCTCCATCTCGGGGGGAGCCAGGAGGGAGCTCAAGTGCACATCAGTCCCACGTCGGCGATCAGATGGGATGGTTGACGGGCACCAAAGATGGCCGTCCCCTCACGATCGATTCCTGTCTTTGGGTCACGAACGCACGAGCACCAAGCTTCATCCTGTGCGACATGGCAGCGGAAGAGGGGAGCCCCAGGCTCAGGCATGTACCTCTGCCATCTGCTCCCTATGATCCAAAGTACTACACAAATGACCTGCCGCCTCTGAGTGATCCCGAAGGCATGGGCGCTGCTGGCCCTGGCGCGGTGAGGTTTGTCGCCGTCAAACCCCGCTGCTGTTGCGGTCGCATCGGGAGGACCTCGTGCGCGCGCGCCCGCTATGCCTTCACGGTGACCACATGGACACTCGCCCTGACGATGGACGAGCCACTGACGTGGGTGAAAGACGGCATGCTCGCCTGCGAAGAGCTCTGGGCGATGCCAGGGTACGAGGGTGTCCCGCGTGGGCACCTACAGACCCCTATCGTCAGCTTGGACAACCCCGACGTCGTCTGCTTCAAGGTCGCTAGGGAAGAGGAAGAAGACCCATGGATGATCCAGGTCGACATGAGGAGGAAGGCGTTGTTGGCAACCGTCCCTTGGAGCCCTGACACCGACGCATGGAGATCACGCCTTCATTTACCGGCAAAACTTTAGCGTGCTGCTTACAGGTCCAAGACATGTGTTTTTGTTGAGGAACACACTGTTTCCATTTTCTTTTGGAACTTATTAAGCTTTATACTATTTCCAGAGGTTGGTTCTGTTTGAATCCCATAGTCTAAAGTAGAGTTGGCTTTAGCTTTATAAACTTCAGAGTTTACATCACGAGGTAGTTTGTATATGGCTAAACTTTAAATTTAATTCAATAGGACTGTTCATATCGGCGAGTTGCTCTTCATGGAGGAACACCACCGACTGCAAAATCAACACAACGACAAGAGAGAAGCTCAAGTGATCTCTGTGGGCAACGCAATACCACGGCCTCTGGCGCTGCAAGTGGTTCGATGAATTGGGAAGCGGAGCAACAAGACAGAAGTTGGGTGGCCGTGTGGGCTTTGCTAGACTCGTAATAGATGGAGAGGATGTTAGTATATATTAGCATGCTGCCCGGAGCACGACGGCCCAATACGAAGCACGATTTTTTAGCCTGGTATGAGCACGACCCCGGCCCGGTGTTCTACGGGCCCATGCCGGCCCGGGCTGGTGTACAGGGCCGTGCCTGGGCCGCACCCTAGGCACGTGGGCTGGCACGGCACGGCCCATAATTTGGAGAGAGGCCCGGTGGCGGCCTGGTGACCTCAAGGCCTGCTAAGAGCCCATCTGCTAAGGCCCGTGTAATTTGTCCTTTTCTCAGAGCATCTCTAAGAGTTTGCTTTTTTTAAATCATATTGTTTGCAAACTCCTAAAATAATATGGAGAGGAAAAAAAGATCTCACCTCCGAGAGTCTAGTATATAATTTATTTACCAAAATCTAAATGGTTCCCACATACGGGGAAAGATAAAAGGGAAAAAACACTTTTGCCTCGAGGACCCTGCACTTTTCACTAATTAACTGATCCTAAATTTGAAAACTTCCCTCTCTAGTAAACTTGCATCAAGAATCTTGAGAGTGAAATAAAATTATGTTTTTCAGAATAAATGATAAAAAAGTCGACAACAAACTGTTGAAGATGCTCTTAGCCCATTTGACAATGTTATTACTTGTTGTCCACAGAGTAGGGGGTAACTTAGGAGTAAAATCACAACAATAACAAAAGCAAGGGTAAAATCACAATCAGACATCAAATCATAGGCAAGAACGCATTAGCCCTATAAACATAATCTTAAACATAAAAGATGAACCAGATATTACATTACAAATACTAATTAATGAGTGAGTCTCACAAAGTAATCAGGTCATATATGTATATCTGAAATGCAAAGTGGATTATCATTGTTCAAGTGGCTTACAGAAATACGTGACTTTCAGAAATAGCAGCCAGGCTGGCTAGGGGGCCCCTCCTAGGTGAAAAATTATTTTTTTTACTACTTTTTGCTATTTTTAGATTTAAAATCATAATTTTTGAAAACCATATCACTGGAGGTTTGGTTCTAGAACCGCTATCGATAGTCATCGGTGGCGGTTTGAAAGAACCGCCAAAACCGCCACTGATGATCATCCCCATCGGTGCCGATATGATCGTCTTTGTTCAAAATCAGGCACCGATGGGGGTTTAGCACAGCGCGCTGATATACTGATCTGAGGTGGTGCATAATATATCCCTATATCCACATCCAACTACCCACTCACCATTGGATGCACATTGTATGGACAGATTCATGCTTTGCCGCACTGAACATTGATCCATGAAGTGTAGCTAATGCAAAGCAAGGTCTATGATGAGTTGTTAGTCCTGATCTAATCAAATCTTTAGACCAAGGGACAAAAATAAACATCGAAGAAATATCAATATTACAACTTACATGAAGTTCACCTCGATGCAATATTTTGGGTAGAGTAGGGAGGAAAGAGGAGATTATATATCTCATTGCATAGCTTTCCACGATACATCATTACCCATCCAACCGCCAACCCACCATTGGATGCATGTTCTACGGAAAGATTAGTGTTTTGTCCCACTGCACATAATTAAGTGTAGCTAATGCAAAGCATGGTGTGTGATGACCGGTTGATCTAATCTAATCAAGCTTTATACGAATGTACAAAAATTACACTGAAAAAATATCAATATTCCTGACTACCTGAAGTTTAGGAGGTTTGAAGTAATAATGTATAAATATAATTAAAGCAGTGCCTATTTAATGAAGTTGGAGTCGCAAGGTATTAGAATATGTTGAATTACACCAGCCTTGAAAAGAATTATATATGCTTCCAGCGACTAGCTCACAAAAATATTCAAAATTAAATTTGCAACTTCATGCTCGAGATTATTTTAAAAACTGGACACTTTTACTGGGTCAGCTCCGGCTGGTTAGTACTGAAGCCGTGCCGGTAAACGATGGTATGCTCTCCACAGGTCATCATTGCTGAATTGCACGACTGACAGCAGTTTCTTTGTCTTCATGTTAAGCTGAATCATCCATACCTTATGCTCCTCATAGGTGGCGACGAAGTGACAATTGGAGACCAAAAAGCAGATGACGTTAGTGTCATCCAAGGATATGACTGGGCACTCAAGGTTTGCTCGAGGGAGACCCTCGTATTCCGGAAGCGTCCAGACCTCCTCACAGTCAATCTCTCCATCTTTCACCCACGTCAATGGTGAATCCATATCCACAGTGAGATCCATCGTCCAGGTCGTGACTGTGAAGGCAAAGTGAGACTGTGCACATGTGCTCCTGCAAGGGGCACCACAGCAGCAGTGTGGGTCGATGCTGACGAATCTCACTTTGCTAGGCCCAGCTGGCTCCATCTTCATGGAATACTTCATGCGATACAGGTCGTCGTCGCTTTCCTCGTAGCTAAGGCGGCCTCTCACCTCGGTTGGCAGAGGTGCGTAGCGCACCTTGGGCCTCGCATCGTCAGCCATGTCGCACAGGAAGAAGCCGTCCTCATAGTCGACCCAGCATAGGTACCGGTCACCGATCGGGAAGACAGCATCGCCCGATGACCGTCGTCGCGCAGCCGCCTCGGCATGGTCGTGAACAATGGGCACCGGCTCCATGAGCTCCCACTGGCGCATGCCGCCGGTGCCAGGGCGGAGCACACATAACTCGACCATCTCCTGTCGCGCATCACGATTGTACCAAAGCTCGAGCTGGACCACGAGGAGGTCGTCGTCGTTGTCGCCTCGTCGCAGCAGGCCTGTGCTCTGGCTATGCAACCCGGGACTGTGTGCATAGCCTCTCTCGGTCTTGGTCAGAAAATCTCGATCGGGAAGCAGAGACAGAGACGGCGGCCCGGCGGCGCCTGCCCTATACATGAAGTAGTCGTTGTCCTCGAAAGCTGCAGACGCACAGTATTTGTTACTTAACCGCAGGAGGACTGAGTCCGAGTGGGCAGCGACGACATCGACGCTGATGTCGTTGTAGTCGTCGTCCCCATCCTCCTCGCCGGGCACGCTATCCGTAGTCAGATCGTAGTAGAGGAAGGAGATCGCCGGCGGCGGGGCGCCTCCCAAAGAGACGCGCAGGTTTTCGGCTGTGGAGGTGCGGGAGACCGCGACGGTCTTGGCGTTGGCGACGAATGAGTCATCCATGCGGCGGCCATGGAGGTGCAGCATCACCCATAGCGGGTCTTTGGCAGCGGCGGCCGCCGGCGAATCGGAAACCACACTCCGGTGCCTGCTGTAGGCTCGCAGGAAGTGTCGTTGGGTAATGGAGGGCCGGCGGCTTCCGAAGGGACTCACCGCATCAACGACGCGGCACAGACGAAGCTGCTGCCTCAGCATTTTCTTTCGGGGATGATGGCGGACACTAATGGCGGCTGCGTGCCTGGTTTGCTTGGTAACCCGCAGCCTACCTAACTAGGTTAATCATGCATCACGGGAATTCTTATATCTGGACATTTGGCCTGGCAAAAAAGTGAAAACTGCATATATTGGCTCTGCGATGGCAGCCCACCATAATTGCATGGGCCCTCAGGTCCATTATAACTGTTGATTTAGGTTTATACTAAGTTAAACCATTTGAAATTTAAGTAATAAAAAAATTAATAATATTCGTACATCATATAATTATTTTTAGATTTATCGTGAAGTATATTTTTCTAATGTATTTATTTAGTGCCATAAATTAAATGTATGTATTTGGTTAATTTGGTTAAAGTAGAATTAGTATAGAACAAAGATAAAATAAAACAATGAGTAAAGTTCATAACCCCGCTTCTCAAAGTCTGTCATTCCAGTACTTAAACAATAGTTGTTCTTAGGACGGATGGAGTATCTTACTAGAGGCTTAGACATTTACCATAATATCCTAATTAAAAAAATCTAACAATTTTAGTTACAACAAACTTATGCACAATGTTAGATCATTCAGAATTATTATTACTCCTTGTCAAACAGTTATAGGACAGTAAACCCTGTTTGGATCCAACTATTGAGATAGTATATAGCTAATAATTATCCAACGAGCGAGATAGTTATTCTTTAGAGACCATGGTAACAATTAGCAAGTTTATTATCTATACATGTTTGGATTCAGAAGAAATACTTATTAGTATATAACTACTATATATTGGGATCATATTGAGAAGAGCTATTTAAAATAGAGAAATAACTAGAATGAGAACTAAGCAATCTAGCCATCAAGACAATTATAAAGCTAGAAATTCGAAGGAGTGAATGCTTATTACTAACCTTCAAGGAAGAAGACAGGCTTGTTTGCTGGAACTTATTTTGACTGATTTTGGCTTATTCTATGAGGGAGAATAAGTTATAGAACGGCTCCTAAGACAAGCGAGCAAATTCAGTCCATGCATGCAAATCCAAGGCCTTCATTGAGCATTTCATGAAGAATGGCCCCAACAATGGAGGGATAGGAACAACATGCTTCTGTTGAGCGTGCTCAAGATGGGAGAGAGGAGGGAGAAAATGGTGTTGGCTGTTTGTACTGTAGGCTATCACTACCGGCTCAACCAAAAAACAGGCAGTGATATCACAAAGCCACTACCAGTTTGATAGCGCCTTTCCACAGCCGGTTAATAAAAAAAAAAAAATATAGTGATCTATCGCTGCTTGTACTATCCATGTATGTTTTTTATGGCCCCCAATAACTGTCTAATTTTATAGCTAAGAACCGCTAGTGAAGAGTCATCACTGCCAGTTTAGCAAAAACCGGCACTAAAAGTCGGTTTTGTAGGAGTGAAGTGTCATGGTCACGTTCAACTGTGCGTTGTGGCTATATGGAAGTAACACAACACTGTGTGGCCTAGTTGAGTTGCTTATGACTAAACTTGCACGTCCTGGTTAAATCGTTAATTTGATGTAGGTGCTCGTATTATTCAGTAATGGTGTTGCTCTTTTAATTTAGTAGTGGGTGACATCGGTTTAGTCTTGCCAAAAAAATGCTTATATGGTAGAGTGTGTTTACATACATTGCATTGGTATGGTATATATATACGAGAGTTTGCAATTTTGCTGGGCTGGAAAATGGTTTTGGTCTAAGAGATTTGGACGGGCTGCACGAGATTTCCTTGAAATTTTGCTGGGCCGGAAAATGGCACAGCTTTGTTCCAGCCCAACTTACTCCCTAGGGCTCACATCGCTGGAAGGAAGGAACGCATGCAGCCGCCAATCCACCATCAGCACCATCGCCGGCCAATCCGCCATTAGTCAGTGATCGAGCTTCATCACCGGCCAGCATTATGAATCGTGTCACGCGACTTGCTTTTGGTGCCCTCCACGGATCCAGGCACCTGTTCACACGCCGCGGCGGTTCCCTCGGCCAACGGCATTCGATCCATCTCGTCGCAATTTTGGACCAGCCAAGGGAACGATCTAATGATTCTCCGGCGACCACCGCCGCCAAAGACCCAAGCTGGGTTCTGCTGGACAGCGGTACCTGCCGCAGGGTCGTCCGAGACGACGACTCCATGGCTGCCGACAGCAAAACATTGGCGGAGTCCCGCACCTCCACGGGGCAGCACCGCCTGCGCGTCTCGTTCCACCTCACGGTGCCGCCGGCGACCTCCTCCCTCTGCTACGATTACGCCGGTGCCGTGCCCGACGAGGAGAACAACCTTGAAGTCGCTGTGATCGCTGCCCACGGCGACTCCATCGTCCTGCGAATGATGCCGAAGCGGCGTAAATTCGTCGTCGGCCGTGAGGTGCCTCCCACGATCGACCATTTTGTGTACCGGGCAGGCGCCGGCACGAGGCCGCCATCGCTGACTCTGCTCCCGGGCCTGAGCAGCATTCCTAGGAAGTACGACCCCCACCGCTTCCTGGAAGACGAGGACACCGGCATCCTGCGGCGAGGAGAGGACGGCGACGACCTCCTGGTGGCTCAGCTTGACACCGGGCACCATGAGGACCGATATGACCTGGCCAACCTGTGCGTCCTTCGTCCCGGGAGCAGCGAGTGGCAGCTCAAGCGTGCAGTGCCCATAGTTCATGAAGAAGGCGATGAGCTGATGGGAACGTTGGGCCCCGACGTGACAATCCCTGTGGGTGACAGGTTCCTCTGCTGGGTCAACTACGACATAGGCCTCGTCCTGTGCGACATGGCGGACGAGGCGAGCCCCAAGCTGCAGCACTTGCGTCTGCCCGTTTACTACGATCGAAGCTACTACACCAATGACCTGCCTCCCCCTGAGTGGCACCACGAGCATCGGGGCTGCTGGCCCGGGTGCTCTGAGGTTCGTCGTCATCGAGCCCCGCTGCTGCTGCGGTCGCCTTGGGAGGAGCTCGTGCCCACGCTCCCGCTTTGCCTTCACGGTGACCACGTGGACACTGACTGTGGCGATGGACGAGCCGATGGCGTGGGTGAAGGACGGCGTGCTCGACTGCGAGGAGCTCTGGGTGATGCCGGGTTATGAGGGGCTCCCTTGCGTGCACCTGCAGTCCCCCGTCGTGAGCTTGGACAACCCCGACGTCATCTGCTTCAAGGTCGTCACTGGCTATGGTGCAGACCAAAATGCATGGATGATCGAGGTTGACACAAGGAGGAAGGTGCTGCTGGCAGCCGTGCAGTTGACCAGCACTGGACCAAGGAAAAGACACCTTCATTTACCGGCAAAAATTTAGTGGTTTGCTGGCAAAAATTTGAAAAGGAACCGGCCTGGAATCAGACATATGTTCCGTGTTGTAGGTTCTGCCATTCATTTTCTTTTGGATTAATTATTTGCACCTGGGGTTACTACCAGAGGTTTTTTCCATGGCAAGCGTTACTCTTTGTCCAATTGAATTCTCTTTCATGTTTAAGTGGAGAAATCTAGTCTCTCCGATGAAAATATTTTGAAATAATTAGGAGCCATTTGGTATGGCTTCTAGACTATCTCTACAAGCAACTCCATATCGCTACCATCTAACAAAATGGAACCAAATCGCTCCTCTCCTCTAAGCTCCTCTCATAATTTGCGTCCTCTAGAGACGAAATCCACCACTGGAGCCAGAAAACAACCCACCATGATAGACGTTGGATTAATCCTTGGGTCAGTTCCCATGATGATATATATGAAGTAGTTTGTCTTTTGTTTGGACATTGAGAAATTAAACAAGATAGCAATTGAGAATAAGCTCCCCATTTACATAACGCAAATCGATGAGTATTGGATTGAAGACCAATGTTGCAGTAGAGGACCAACAGAAATGGCCGGCAACATCAAGCAAATCGATGTGTTTTTCTTTCCTTTTTTTGACGATAGAGCAAATCCATGAGTACGGGATTGAAGACTACCTCTTCCTAATTGTTAACACTTTTCGTTTGCTCGGTTCTTGTAAATGGGCAGGATTTGTATCAAACCTATTAGCTTTCTTTTTAAAAGATGGATAAATCCATTGACCAAAATAGAACAAAAATACTTCGAAGCTTCACTTCAAAAAATCACAATCCAAACTTAGACTAACTCCATCTACTGGAAAAACAATATATAAATTACCTGAAGCGTTGGAGGTGCTAATAAGAAAAATGCGAGGTACAAGACGTCAACTTTTAAAAAGGAATCGCTTGAGTGGCAATATTTTTCCAAATGACCCCACGTAAATGTTTTGATTATTGCACAGTGATACAAACCATGTAAAAATGATTATACATGCATGCTTCCAATGACCAGCTCAAACTTCAAATTTTGCAACTATCTAGGAAATCGGTACATGTTATTATCTTTAATAACTGGAAACTTAATTTTATCAGACTACGATATACAGTTTCTCCTGGTTTAGTACTGAATTTCTGCCGGTAAATGATAGTAATAGTCATTATCATCAGTGGTGAGCTGGACTACTGACAGTAGCGTTTTGGTGGTGCTGACGTTGAGCTGAACCATCCATACCTTCTCGTCATCCTTGGTGAAGTGATAATTGGAGACCAAAAAGCACACGGTGTTGGGTTTGCCCAAGCAGACGAGGCCACATGCATGGGAATTGCCCGGAAGCGCCCAGATCTCCTCGCCGTCCATCTCGCCATCTTCCACCCACTCCAATGGCTCGTCCATGCTGAGATTCATCGTCCAAGTCTTGATGGTGAAGACGAAGCGGGGGTGCCAACATGTCGTCCTCCGCTGACGGCAACAGCAGTCCTCGTCGTCACTGAAGTAGATGTATTGGTCGGGGTTGACACTCCTGCAGCAGTTTGGATGGATGCTGACGAACCTCATGCTGTTGTCGCCAGCAGTGCCCCTACTTCGGACTCTCGCAGGATTAGTGTCGTCGCCATAGCTGCAGCTGCTCACCTCCGGTGGCAGGTCCACATAATGGACATTGGGGCTCACTTTGTCAGCCATGTCGCATAGCAAGAAGCTGCTCCCATAGCAAACCCTGCATAGGAACCTGTCACTGACGCTGATGATGTCGGTGGGTGACCCCAGCATTATCTGCCAACGACCTTTGCCACCATGAAGAATTGGCACCGGCTCCATGAGCTCCCATTGGAGCTTGCCTGGACGGAGCACAGAGAACTTGCCGTTGCGCACGGTAATCGTTCCACAACTCGACCTGGACGTTCTCGCCTCACCGTAGTAGGCCTATGCTCCAAGACTCCAGCCTTGCACGGATCTGATGGTTAAAGTGTTGTGCCAAGGCGCTCTCGGACTTGGTCGGAGAGTCTAGAACGGGTAGCAGAGACATTGATGGCGGCCGGCGGCCAGGTGCCTGCCGGTCTGTACACGAAGTGGTCCACAACGCTACATCCAGAATGATGCATCTTCAACTTCAATAGGACCAACTCCTATATATGAGCATCGGGCCGGCACGGCCTGGGCCCGGGACAGGCCCGACACGAAATGCCACGGCCCTAAAGGGCCCATGGGCCGCCATGCCGGGCCGCTATACGGGCTCGTGCCTGCTTGCCAGCCCAGGCACGGCCCTCCGGGCCCCTTTTCGTGCCGGGCCGGCCCGAAAAGCATGGTACATTTAGCACGACGGGCTGGCCTGTGCCCCCCCTCCTCGAGGCCTGCAGTGTGGTGCGGCCACCGCAAACGCACTCCGGGGCGTGCGCCGGTGGGGTGGGTGCTGCCGCCATGCTCCAGGCCGGCCGCCCCGCCCCGGCTCCCAGGTCGGCCGCCCACGCCGCGCTCCAGGCCGGCTGCTCGCGCCCGCTACCGGCGGCTAGTGTTGTGTGGTGCCGAGGAGGAGGCGAGCTCGTTGGCGACGGGCATGGAGGAGGAGACGCCGCTTGTCACGTTGGGGAGCGACACTGTGTCGGGTGGGAAGGGGAACCGCGACTCCACGAGCGCGGAAGGGCGAGCGGCTGCGGGGGAGGGGAACCACGAGCAGGAGCGGCTGCGGCGGTGGGGAGGGCAAGAGTGGCTGGGAATGGCCAAGTAAGTCAATGGGCCTTTTAGGGTTAGAAATGGAATTGGTATGTAGGCTTTTAACGGGCCTTATCGGGCCACTGCTATTTTTTCGTGCCGTGCCGTGCCAGCCCACGGGCTCGAGTGGCAGCCCAGGCATGGCGTGCTAACCGTGTCGTGCCGGCCCATGGCACGATGACAGCCGGGCCGTGCCGTGCTCGGGCCGGGCCATCGTGCCACGGGCTTTTTGCGCCTCGACGACGACATTGATGCAGCCGTTGGTCTCCCCGACATGTGCGTTGTCCAGAAAGTCATAGTAGAGGTAGGAGATCGACGGCGGTGCGGCGCACCTGAATAGAGCGGGAATGGGGCAAGATCTCACTGTTGTCGATCTTGACCACCCGCCCGACGACACCCATCACCAGATCTACACAGCCATAAAGTTGGGGCCCGTGTAGATCTACAAGATTGAATGAGAGAGGGAGAGTATAGAGGAGAACAGGATACTAATGTGCCATGCCGAAGTGGTGGGCACCTCCGCTGAAAACCACCGTCAAACCGCCGCTTAGCAATGCCAAATGGCGTTCAAATGTTGCCTTTGGTATTAGGTTTGTCTTTCAGGAGAGAACATAATTATTGTTCCAACTGGTGAGGGAAAGCAAGCTCTATGACCCATTAATCACAAACCAATCTTAGGCAACACTATCGACTGAAAAAGTAATTACCAGAAGTGTTGGAAGTGTTGGAGGTACTAAGAAATAATGTAAGATACAAGGCATCAACTTTTATTCCTCGTGGCATGACCACATGAGTGGCAAATATTTTCCAAAATACCCAACGTAAATATTTTCGATTGCACGGTGATACAAACCAAGTAAAAAAAGATTATACATGCTAATTCTGATGACAAGCTCAAATATATATAAAAATTTGCAAGTAAGTATATCTGGGATCCGGTAACTGGCACTTTTTTTATCTTGAATAAATGGGAACTTAATTTTACCAGCCGACTTGCATGTACCTGGTGATATCTGTTTAGTACTGCATTTCTGCTGGTAAATGATAGTAGTTATGCCAGTATCCACAGTTATCGTTACCGGTGAACTGGACGACTGACAACAGCGTTTTAGTGTTGACGTCGAGCTGAACCATCCATATCTTCTCAGCCTCCGTGGTGAAGTGATAATCGGAGACCAAGAAGCAGATAACATTGGGTTTCTCTAAACACACGACAGGCCACATAGGAATTTCTTTTGGGAGGCCCTCATATCCCGGCAGCGCCCAGATCTCCTCGGCCTCAATCTGCCCGTCCTCCACCCACTCCAATGGCTCATCATCGTCCATGCTGAGATTCATCGTCCAGGTCTTGATGCTGAAGACGAAGCGAGGGTGCAAACATATCTTCCTGTCGTCGTCATGGCAGCAGCATGGGTCCTCCTTGTCGCTGCTGAAGTAGTAGGAGTCGGGGTTGACACGCTTGCAGCAGTTTGGGTGGATGCTGACCAACCTCAAACTGCTGTCGCCAGCAGCGCCCATGCGTCGGACCCTCGTGAGGTCGTCGTCTCTGCCGTAGCTGCAGCTCCACACCTCTAGAGGCAGACCTACATAACGGACCTTGGGGCTCGACTCGTCAGCCATGTCGCACAGCATGAAGCTGCTCCAATAGCAAACCCAGCATAGGAACCGGTCACCGACACAGATGACGTTTTCGTGTGACCTCCCTCTGAAGCCGTACTGAGGAACAGGCACGGGATCCATGACCTCCCACTGGCGCATGCTGGGGCGGACCACAGAGAACTTGGCCATTCGCCGTGCCGCCCACCGGTCGTCAACCTGGACCTGGACCACGAGGGCATCGTTCTCGCCTCGTCGCAGCAGACCTATGCCCCCCCAGGGTCCATCCCTAGGCTTCCGAGAGAGTCGAAGTAGGATGTAGGGAGCAGAGACAGTGACGGTGGCCGGCGGGTGCCTGCCTGTCTGTACATGAAGTGCTCCACAAAACATGTTCGAGAGTTATGCATCTGCAAGAGGACCAACTCCCCGTGGGCCACAATGACTCTGATGCGGTCGTCGTTGTCATATAACTCGTCGACACGCGCGCTCGCCGGATAGTCGTAGTAGAGGTAGGAGCTCGACGGCGGCGCGGCGCATCTGAAGGAGACACGCACACGTCGGCCTTTGGAGGTGCGGGACTCCGCGATGGTATTGGCGTCGGCAACGGCGACGAATGTTGAATCATCGGGGCAGCGGCGGCCCTGGCTGTTCAGCATCACCCAGCATCGGTCTTCGGCAGCAGCAGTGGCCGCCAGCGAATCCGAGAACCTCCTCCGGTGGCTGCATGTTGTGATTGGGGCAAAGTATCGACTGCTGATTGGCTGTATGGCTCGACATGGTGTGAGGGGGCTCAGCGCAGCAAAACGATGCACAGCAATCCGGCTCAGCATTTTTGTATCCAGCAAAACGATTCACAGCGAACCGGAAAAATGGTTGGGCTAGCCGCTATATATAGCTAGGTTTCATGATTGTCACAACAATGGCGGCTGCGTGCTAGCAACCCTAGCTGGGTTTATACCCTACGTATATATAGAGAAGATAGTTTAGCGTTAGAGGTTTATTTATACATGGGCTAGATGCCTAGATGGTTGCCTCCACCTTTTGCTAGCTGGGCCGGCCAAAATGACGCAGTATTGTTCAAGCCCAGCTAATCACACCCTATTGTTCCTCTTTCCATAGAAGTAAAAAAATAAATAAATAATGTTTGATCGATTCTCAAAAAAAATGCTTGATCAAATATAAAAAATATATAGATATTTACAATAGTGTTTGCCGAGTGTAATATGGTCTTTGCCGAGTGTCTGAGGCACTCGGCAAAGAAGACAAATCCGATAGTATAATAAATATCGTTAATTAATTATGAAATGTATTTTCATAACAAAAGTGTTTGATCATTTAAATGTCGATACATTTTTCTTAATGAAATTAAAGGAGTCAAAGGTTAGAATTGGTTCATATAAAGTTTAGGCTTAGAGGTTTACATGCAGGCTAGATGGTCCTTCACGTTTTGCTAGCTGGGCCGGCCAAAATGACAGTTTTGTTCGAGCCCAAAATAATCACACCGCCCAAAATAATCACACCCCGATCATCTTCGCTAGGGCTCACCTCGTTGGAAAGCAGCCGCCAATCCGCCATTCGTGATCGAGCACCACCATTACCTGCTTCATCACTGCCGCCGGCTTCCGCCAAAACCATCACGAGCCTGTATGAAACTTCTCTCGCGGATTGCTGCTCTGGGTGGCGTTGCCTTCAACGGGTCAAACCTGATCAGACGCAGTGATTCCCTCGGCCTGCGACGATGGATCCATCTCGTCCCAAGTTGTGCCCAACCGACGGAGCAATCTGATTCTCCGGCGACTGCCACCGCCAGCAAACACCCAAGCTGGGTTCTGCTGAACCTCCGTGACTGCCGCAGGGTCACGGACGACGACGCCATAGCCGCGGACAACAAAACTATGGCAGAGTCCCACACCTCCACGGGGCAGCAGCGCCTGCGCGTATCGTTCCGCCTCGCCGCGCCGCCGGCGAACTCCTTCCTCTACTACAATTTCGTGGGTACGACCGTGCCCGACAAGAACATCAACCTTGCCATCATCGCAGCCCATGGCGACTCCATCCTCCTGCGAATGGAGACATCGACACCGAAGCGCCGCGGCCGGCACCTGCCTAGTTCGTACGACCATTTCGTGTACAGGGCAGGCACCACCACGAGGCCGCCGTCGCTGTCTCTACTCCCGGCGGTGAGGATTCCCATGACGGATGACGTTCCCATTAGGGATGACCGCTGCCGCCGCATGCTGGTCAACGAGGACACCGGCGTTCTGCGACGAGGGGAGGACGAGGTCGTGGTGGCCAGTTTGATCTCGGGAGGTTTGAGCACGAGGACAAGGCCCACCTCTGTATCCTCCATCTCGGGAGCAGCCAGTGGGAGCTCAAGCGCTCAGTGCCCGTCGTCCACGAAGACGGCGATCAGCTGGTGGGATGGTTGACGGGCACCAGCATGGCTGTCCCTGTCGGCGATCGATTCCTGTGCTGGGTCACGAACGCACGAGCACCAAGCTTCATCCTGTGCGACATGGCGGTAGAAGAGGGGAGTCCCAGGCTCAGGCATGTACCTCTGCCATCTGCTCCCTATGATCCAAAGTACTACACAAATGACCTGCCGCCTCTGAGTGATCCCGAAGGCATGGGCGCTGCTGGCCCTGGTGCGGTGAGGTTCGTCGCCATCAAACCCCGCTGCTGCGGTCGTATCGGGAGGACCTCGTGCGCGCGCGCCCGCTACGCCTTCACGGTGACCACATGGACACTCGCCCTGACGATGGATGAGACACTGACGTGGGTGAAAGACGGCATGCTCGACTGTGAAGAGCTCTGGGCGATGCCGGGGTACGAGGGAGTCCCGCGCGGGCACCTACAGTCCCCTGTCGTCAGCTTGGACAACCCCGACGTCGTCTGCTTCAAGGTCGCCAGGGAAGAGGAAGACCCATGGATGATCCAGGTCGACATGAGGAAGAAGGCGTTGTTGGCAGCCATCCCTTGGAGCCCCGACACCGACACATGGAAATCACGCCTTCATTTACCGGCAAAACTTTAGCGTGCTGCTTACAGGTCCAAGACATGTGTTTTTGTTTAGGAACACTGTTTCCATTTTCTTTTGGAACTTATTAAGCTTTATACTATTTCCAGAGGTTGGTTCTGATTGAATCCCATAGTCTAAAGTAGAGTTGGCTTTAGCTTAATAAACTTCAGTGTACACCACGAGGTTGTTTGTATATGGCTAAACTTTAAATTTAATTCAATAGGACTGTTCATATCGGCGAGTTGCTCTTCATGGAGGAACACCACCGACTGCAAAATCAACACAACGACAAGAGAGAAGCTCCAGTGATCTCTGTGGGCAACGCAATACCACGGCTCCAGTGATCTGGCGCTGCAAGTGGTTCAATGAATTGGGAAGCGCAGCAACAAGACAGAAGTTGGGTGGCCGTGTGGGCTTTGCTAGACTCGTAATAGATGGAGAGGATGTCAGTATATAGAGCATGCTGCACAATAGCCCAATGCGAAGCACGATTTTTTAGCCTGGCATGAGCACGACCCCGGCCTGGTGTTCTACGGGCCTATGCCGGCCCGACCCGGTCTACAGGGCCGTGCCTAGTCCGCACCCTAGGCAAGTGGGCTAGCATGGCACGGCCCATAATTTGGAGAGAGGACCAGTGGCGGCCCGGTGACCTCAAGGCCTGCTAAGAGCCCATCTGCTAAGGCCCGTGTAATTTGTCCTTTCTTAGAGCATCTCTAAGAGTTTGCTTTCTTTAAATCACTAGTATAGTGCCCGTGCGTTGCTACGGGTATATATACAAAATCTCATGACATCTAGCCTCACAAATTAAACATACATAAAATCTCACACATTCATTAACAGTTTATTTGACGTAAAGCTAAATATTAACCGTAGAAGAAAAGATGCATGCTAGAAAATAATAACCATTAAGTTACAAATTAAACATAAATTCCTGCATATTTATTAAAAATGTATTCTTTTTATATAATGAGTAGTAGCATCTCCACAAGTCATCATTCGCTACTTGTCTCCCTTTTAGCAACGGAGAAAACTATACCACAAAATGTTCTAATCACATGTTTTCAAAATGAATCCATGCAAAGGTCACCGAGAATCTTTTTTGCTTGAAAAAAATAATAATTGGCATATGACACATGATGAATTAAAGTTTTCTTTTGAATAATAAGCATTTCTGGCAATTCTGAGATGTTGGACCAAAACGAGCTACTCCGCAGCAGCTCGTCTACTCAGTTGACAAGATTCAGCTCCTAATGTTTTCTCTTGTACGAATATCTCATTTGTCCCTGAAGCGTTTTTTTTGTACAATCAACCGAAAAGTAAGTTTTGCAACATCTCAAATATATAATTCACCAAAAAAAGTTAAAATCATTAGCATTCTATTTCATATGTAGTCTATGCATTAATCCAGGAATTCTCCTGCACATCCTAAAAACCATATATTTTTCATCTGGGAATGCCTTTATTTAATTTGGCTACCAGGATTTTATCCCTAGCTCGCAGCTCCCTCAACCTGACGAGTTAACCGTTGCGCTAGCATTACTAAGCCACCAGAATCAACATCAATCCTTGAGACAATAAACAACTGATTTCAAACTCTTCTCATTTTCTCACAAATGGGTCAGAACGTTGGAAATTGTAGACATGGAACAAATAAGCATGAATTGTCTGCTGAATCAAACATGCCTGAGATTCCAGCTTTCCCTTTACTTCTTGATCTTTTGCGGGGATTAATATGACTGTTCCTTTTAGCCTGAAAGATCTGATGTCAACATTGTTAAGTATATAACCACAAGATATGCTGAATGAAAATTAGTAGAACTCGATGGTGTGCATTCAATGAATAGATGCAGATAATTCGGATAACCATGAGAGTATGAGATATAAATCCAACTTTACGATCCCTGTGAGCAGCACACCAAGTATTTTGAACCATTTATCATTCTGTAAATAGATGACAATCAGCATTTAGGGCAAATAATTTGGTGGACAAAATGTATTCTTCCCCATACTGGATTGTTCTTAGTGTTCCAAAACAGGAATCAATAGTGTGCCATATTAATTGTGTTAAGTCCAAACAGTGGCCATCATCTCCACATCAAGTGTGCAAGCAATAATGGAACAAAAGTCAAATGCATGAAGCACACCAAAAGCGTAAAACATCAAAAGAAAACTAAAACTATCATGTTGAGACACCATGGGCTAATAAGTGAGTATAAATATAATACCTCTGATTGCACATCAAGAAAATTTATAAGGTCTGGACTAATAAGTCCATCTTCTGAAACCTGAAAACCGGATAATAGGTATCACTTCTTAGAGAGAGAGAGAGAGTACTCATCCATTTGTTAATCTTTACACGCCAAACTTGACTTCCGATTTCTTGGGCAGCCAAGGTAAAACTTCTTTTCAAAAAAAAAAATCTGCACCGAACCTGGCCAAGCTAAATGAAAAGATAGAAGACAAGCACTAATTTTTACTACTAATTGCTGCTTCAATGCTTGAATCAACCAAAAGTGTTGAAATCTCTGATATTGACAATTAACAAACCATTAACTAAGAAAATGCATTCCCCATGGAACCAGTAGTAAGATGCCTTGCCTTTCCATCGAGTCCTTCCGAGTCTATGTATATACTGTGTTCTCTATCAGCAGGCAGACCAACCTACTGAACAAATAAATTTCTTGATGAATCAACTTTCTTTTCTATTCTTTTGGAAGTGAAACAATTATAGAACCCATCTGTATGGCAATGGTGACATCACAATAATCTACACCATGGGCAGATATATGTCGGATCGAGCTGACAAATATAAGATTCTCTAATTTTCTGAGAGTTCATCTTGAGACCTTAGTTCTTTGTATTGCGACTTTCTATAGAATGAATCTTTCTCGTATACTCACTTTTAGCTCGGACAGTAGCTCAGCAGCAAGATTTGTAGTAACCAATGCAGTAGTACAGAATGAGTACAAATATGAGGAAACAAATAACCAATTTATTGTAACAAAGACAGAGAAAACGGACGTACAATGGCAAATGTCGCCGGCGCACTCACCTTATCTCCTTGTCGGTTGGTGCCCAGAGGCTGCAGAAAAGCGCGTTCCTCCTGGCCCCTGAGATGAGGAACGTGGCCCACCTGGTGCCCTGCTCCTCCATGAGCATCACCTCCGCAAGCGCCCTACCAAGGCGCATACGCCTCCGCGGCCTGTCGTTGTCGTCGTTGCTGTGTGTTCCAGGTCCCAGCCCCAGCCTCCATCTCCGCCACCGACGCAACGGCCTCGAAAGCTGCTGACGAGAAGCAGCAGCTAGATGAAAAACGTGTGCACAGCCACGGAGATGCGATGCAGCGCACGCTGCGACAGCACCGAGGAGAACACCAGCACGGCCCATCGCGCCTCGCTGCCGCTAGGTATTTGGCCGCGCGCGGAGGGGGGTTACGGTGCGGGTGATGCTATCGTTGAGGGGGGCGTGGCGGAGGCGTCAAGGTTGGCAGGACGGCTCCGCGCACGCGGTGATGTGGTGCGCAGCGGACACGAGCTCGGACACCTCGGCCTCCCTGGCATCGGCGCGGTGTTGGCCATGACGGCGGCGACTGCGGCCACCCAGCGGTCGAGGATTTGGCAGCGGTGCCTGCTGGCCTGGAAGGTGCGGGGCTGGACGGTGTGGCTGTGCAAGCGGCACATGGAGAAGATGGGGAGGATCGTGGGCATGCGACAGTTGTGCGGGCGCCGCGCGTGAAGGAAGGCCACGGTGATTAGTTTAGGGGCGGAGCGATTAGTTAAGTGGTGACGATAATATTTGGGTCTTTTTAGTAGTAGGATATTGTTTGCAAACTCCCAAAATAATATGGAGAGGAAAAAAGATCTCACATCCGAGAGTCTAGTATAATTTATTTACCAAAATCAAAATGGTTCCCACATACGTGGGAAAGATAAAAGGGAAAAAACACTTTTGCCTCAAGGACCCTGCACTTTTCACTAATTAACTGATCCTAAATCTGAAAACTTCTCTCTCTAGTAAACTTGCATCAAGAATCCTGAGAGTGAAATAAAATTATGTTTTTCAGAATAAATGATAAAAAAAGTCAGACAACAAACTGTTGAAGATGCTCTTAGCCCATTTGACAATGTTATTACTTGTTGTCCACAGAGTAGGGGGGTAACTCAGACATCAAATTATAGGCAAGAACGCATTAGCCCCCATAAACATAATCTTAAACATAAAAGATGAACCAAATATTACATTACAAATACTAATTAATGAGTGAGTCTCACAAACTAATCAGGTCATATATGCATATCTAAAACGCAAAGTGGATTATCATTGTTCAAGTGGCATACAGAAATATGTAGCAGCCAGTTGGCTAAGTGGGGCCCTCCCTAGGTGAAAAAAAATATTTTTTACTACTTTTTTTTCTATTTTTTGATTTAAAATCATAATTTTTTGAAAACCATATCACTGGCGGTTCGGTTCTAGAACTGCTACTAATAGTCATCGATGGCGGTTTAAAAGAACCGCCACTGATGATCATCCCCATCGAGTGCCGATATGACTGCGCCGGTTCAAAATCAGGCACTGATGGGGGGTTTAGCACAGGCGCTGATATACTGATCTGAGATGGTGCATAATATATCCCTATATCCACATCCAACTACCCACTCACCATTGGATGCACATTGTATGGACAGATTCATGCTTTGCCGCACTGAACATTTTGATCCATGAAGTGTAGCTAATGCAAAGCAAGGTCTATGATGAGTTGTTAGTCCTGATCTAATCAAATCTTTAGACCAAGGGACAAAAATAAACATCGAAGAAATATCAATATTACAACTTACGTGAAGTTCACCTCGATGCAATATTTTGGGTAGAGGGAGGAAAGAGGAGATTATATATCTCATTGCATAGCTTTCCACGATACATCATTACACATCCAACCGCCAACCCACCATTGGATGCATATTCTACGGAAAGATTAGTGTTTTGTCCCACTGCACATAATTAAGTGTAGCTAATGCAAAGCATGGTGTGTGATGACCGGTTGATCTGCTAATCTAATCAAGCTTTATACGAATGTACAAAAATTACACTGAAAAAAATATCAATATTCCTGACTACCTGAAGTTTAGGAGGTTTGAAGTAATAATGTATAAATATAATTAAAGCAGTGCCTATTTAATGAAGTTGGAGTCGCAAGGTATTAGAATATGTTGAATGTTAACCTGCGCAAAAAGTTTGTATTGCCATGGCTAGCACAATCACACATCAGCCTTGAAAAGAATTATATATGCTTCCAGCGACTAGCTCACAAAAAAATATTCAAAATTAAAATTGCAACTTCATGCTCGAGATTATTTTAAAAACTGGACACTTTTACTGGGTCAGCTCCGGCTGTTTAGTACTGAAGCCGTGCCGGTAAACGATGGTATGCTCTCCACAGGTCATCATTGCTGAATTGCACGACTGACAGCAGTTTCATTGTCTTCATGTTAAGCTGAATCATCCATACCTTGTGCTCCTCATAGGTGGCGACGAAGTGACCATTGGAGACCAAAAAGCAGATGACGTTAGTGTCATCCAAGGATATGACTGGGCACTCGAGGTTTGCTCGAGGGAGACCCTCGTATTCTGGAAGCGTCCAGACCTCCTCACAGTCGATCTCTCCATCTTTCACCCACGTCAATGGTGAATCCACATCCACAGTAAGATCCATCGTCCAGGTCGTGACTGTGAAGGCAAAGTGGGACTGTGCACATGTGCTCCTGCAAGGGGCACCACAGCAACAGTGAGGGTCGATGCTGACGAACCTCACTTTGCTAGGCCCAGCTGGCTCCATCTTCATGGAATACTTCATGCGATACAGGTCGCCGTCGCTTTCCTCGTAGCTGAGGCGGCCTCTCACCTCCGCTGGCAGAGGTGCGTATCGCACCTTGGGCCTCGCATCGTCAGCCATGTCGCACAAGAAGAAGCCGTTCTCATAGTCGACCCAGCACAAGTACCGGTCACCGACCGGGAAGACAGCATCGCCCGATGACCGTCGTTGCGCAGCTGCCTCGGCATCGTCGTGAACAATGGGCACCGGCTCCATTAGCCCCCACTGGCACAGGCCGGTGCCGAGGCAGAGCACACAAAACTCGACCATCTCCTGTCGTGTATTGCGA
Organism: Chrysopogon serrulatus; assembly: GCA_015844335.1. NCBI lineage: Eukaryota > Viridiplantae > Streptophyta > Magnoliopsida > Poales > Poaceae > Chrysopogon > Chrysopogon serrulatus. The sequence continues at coordinate 403,925 of JADLZL010001568.1, read as the reverse complement.
TTGTACCAAAGCTCGAGCTGGACCACGCGGAGGTCGTTATCGTTCTCGCCTCGTCGCAGCAGGCATGTGTCCTGGCTGTACAAACTGGGGCGGCGTGCATAGTCGCTCTCGGTCTTCATCAGAAACTCTCGATCAGGAAGCAGAGACAGAGACGGCGGCCCGGCGGCGCCTGCCCTGTACACGAAGTAGTCGTTGTCCTCGAAAACTGCTGACGCACAGTATTTGTTACTTAACCGCAGGAGGACTGAGTCCGAGTGGGCAGCGACGACGTCGACGATGATGTCGTCGTAGTCGTCGTCCTCCTCCTCCTCGCCGGCCACGCTATCCGTACTCAGATCGTAGTAGAGGAAGGAGATCGCCGGCGGCGCGGCGCCTCGCAAAGAGACGCGCAGGTGTTCGCGGTTCGCCTGTGGAGGTGCGGCAGTCCGCGATGGTCTTGGCGTTGGTGACGAATGAGTCATCCATGCGGCGGCCATGGAGGTGCAGCATCACCCATAGCGGGTCTTTGGCAGCGGCGGCCGCCGGCGAATCGGAAAGCACACTTCGGTGGCTGCTGCAGGCTCGGAGGATGTGTCGTTGGGTAATGGAGGGCCAGCATCCGAATTGGTTCACCGCAGCAACGACGCGGCACAGACGAAGCTGCTGCCTCAGCATTTTCGTTCGGGGATGACGACAAACACTAATGGCGGCTGGGTGCCTGCCTGGTTTGCTTGGTAACCCGCAGCCTATCTAATAACTAGGTTAATGATGCATCACGGGAATTCTGATATCTGGACATTTAGGCTGGCAGAAAAAGTGAAAACTGCATAGGCTCTGCGATGGCAGCCCACCATAATTGCATGGGCCCCCAGGTCCAACATAACTATTGATTTAGATTTATCCTAAGTTAAACCATTTGAAACTTAGACTTCGAGAATCTCCAGATCTGCCCGGGCTGGCTCAGTCCTTCGAAGGTGCTCATAGGGGTAGGGTTTGCGTATGTGTATTCATAGGGATGAGTGTGTGTGCGTATTGTGAGCGTCTGCGTTGTCTTGTGTCATTCTAAAAAAAAACTAATAAAAATTAATAATATTCATACATCATATAATTATTTTTAGATTTATCGTGAAGTATATTTTTCTAATGTATTTATTTAGTGCCATAAATTAAACGTTGACTTTCTTCTTATATGTATTTGGTTAATTTGGTTAAACTGGAATTAGTATAGAACAAAGATAAAATAAAACAATGAGTAAAGTTCATATGCGGTCAAACTTGTAAAACTATGTTATCCTGGCCCTTAAACTTATAAAGTGTGTCATTCCGGTACTTAAACAATAGGTGTTCTTGGAAGGATGGAGTATCTTACTCGAGACTTAGATATTTACCATAATATCCTAATTAAAAAATCTAACAATTTTCTTTAAATAAACTTATGCACAATGTTGGATCATTTTAGAATTTTGTTACTCCTTGACAATAAACCCTGTTTGGATCCAACTATTGAGATAGTATATAGCTAATAATTATCCAACAAGCGAGACAGTTATTCTCTAGAGACCCTAGTAACAATTAGCAAGTTTATTATCTATACACGCTTGGATTCAAAATAAATACTTATTAGTATATAACTACTATATGTTGGGATCAAATTGAGAAGAGCTATTTAAAATGGAGAAATAACTAGAATGAGAATTAAGCAATCTAGCCATCAAGACAATTATAAAGCTAGAAATTCAAGGGATTGAATATAATGCTTATTACTAACCTTCAAGGAAGAAGACGGGCTTTGTTTGCTAGAACTTATTTTGACTGATTTTAGCTTACTCTGTGAGGGAGAATAAGTCATAGAACGGCTGATAAGACAAGCGAACAGATTCCGTCCATGCTTGCAAATCCAAAGCCTTCATTGAGCATTTCGTGAAGAATGGCCCCAACAATTGAGGGATAGGGACAACATGCTTCTCCCAGCTAGATGAGCGTGCTCAAGATGGGAGAGAGGAGGGAGCAAATGCTGTTGACTGTATGTACTGTAGGCTAGGCAGTGATATCACAAAGCCACTACCAGTTTGATAGCGTGTTTCCACAGCCGGTTTATATAAAAAAAGATAGTGATCTATCACTGCTTGTTCTATCTTTGTCTGTTTTTACGACCCCAATCACTGTCTAATTTTATAGCTAAAAACCGCTAGTGAAGAGTCATCACTGCCAGTTCAGTAAAAACCCAGTTTTGTAGTAGTGAAGTGTCATGGTCACGTTGTATACTGTGTGTTGTGGCTATATGGATGTAGCACAACACTGTGTGGCTTAGTTGACTTGCTTATGACTAAACTTGCACATCCTGGTTAAATCGTCAATTTGATGTAGGTGCTCGTATTATTCTAGTAATGGTGTTGCTCTCTCATTTTAGTAGTGGGTGACATCGGTTTAGTCTTGCCAAAAAAAAATGCTTATATGGTAGAGTGTGTTTACATACATTGCCTTGGTGAGTATGGTATGTATATATACTAGAGTTTGCAAAAGTAGTCTTGTACTATAATTCCGCAAAAAAAAAAAAAGATAATAAGAAACTGGCTTGACCAACGTACAATGTTTTGGTCTAAGTGATTTGGACGGGCTGCACGAGATTTCCTTGAAATTTTGCTGGGCCGGAAAATGGCACAGCTTTGTTACAGCCCAACTTACACCCTAAGACCTTACCGTATCATCATTACTCCCTAGGGCTCACATCGCTGGAAGGAAGGAACGCATGCAGCCGCCGATCCACCATCAGCACCATCGCCGGCCAATCCGCCATTAGTCAGTGATCGAGCTTCATCACCGGCCAGCAGTATGAATCTTGTGACGCGACTTGCTTTGGGACCCAAGCGCCTCTTCACACGCGGAGGCGGTTCCCTCGGACAACGGCAGTCGATCCATCTCGTCGCAAGTTTGGACAGGCCAAGGGAACCATCTAATGATTCTCCGGCGACCACCGCCGCCAAAGACGCAAGCTGGGTTCTGCTGAACAGCGGTACCTGCCGCAGGGTCGTCCGAGACGACAACTCCATGGCTGCCGACAGGAAAACACTGGCGGAGTCCTGCACCTCCACGGGGCAGCACCGCCTGCGCGTCTCGTTCCACCACACGGCGCCGCCGGCGACCTCCTCCCTCTGCTACGATTACGCCGGTGCCGTGCCCGACGACGAGAACAACCTTGAAGTCGCTGTCATCGCTGCCCACGGCGACTCCATCGTCCTGCGAATGATGCCGAAGCGGCGTAAATTCGTTGGCGGCCGCCCCACGATTGACCATTTTGTGTACCGGGCTGGCGCCGGCACGGGGCCGCCTTCGCTGACTCTGCTCCCGGGCCTGAGCAGCATTCCCAGGAAGTACGACCCCCACCGCTGCCTCGAGGACGTGGACACCGGCATCCTGCGGCGAGGAGAGGACGGCGACGACTTCCTGGTGGCTCAGCTTGACACCGGGTACCATGAGGACCGATATGACCTGGCCAACCTCTGCGTTCTTCGTCCCGGGAGCAGCGAGTGGGAGCTCAAGCGTACAGTGCCCATCCTTCATGAAGAAGGCGATGAGCTGATGGGAACGTTGGGCCCCGACATGACAATCCCTGTGGGTGACAGGTTCCTCTGCTGGGTCAACTATGACATAGGCTTGGTCCTGTGCGACATGGCGGATGAGGCGAGCCCCAAGCTACGGCACTTGCGTCTGCCTGTTTACTACGGTCGAAGCTACTACACTAATGACCTGCCTCCCCTGAGTGGTACCAAGAGCGTCGGGGCTGCTGGCCCGGGTGCTCTGAGGTTCGTCGTCATTGAGCCCCGCTGCTGCTGCGGTTGCCTTGGGAGGAGCTCGTGCCCACGCTCCCGCTTTGCCTTCACGGTGACCACGTGGACACTGACCGTGGCGATGGACGAGCCAATGGCGTGGGTGAAAGACGGCGTGCTCGACTGCGAGGAGCTCTGGGCGATGCCGGGTTATGAGGGGCTCCCTTGCGTGCACCTGCAGTCCCCCGTGGTGAGCTTGGACAACCCCGACGTCATCTGCTTCAAGGTCGTCCCTGGCTATGGCGCAGACCAAAATGCATGGATGATCGAGGTTATTGACACAAGGAGGAAGGTGCTGCTGGCAGCCGTGCAGTTGACCAGCACTGGCCCAAGGAGAAGACACCTTCATTTACCAGCAAAACTTTAGTGGTTTACTTGCAAAATTTGAAAAGGAACCTGCCGGGAATAAGACTTATGTTCGGTGTTGTATAGGTACTCCCATGCATTTTCTTTTGAATTATTTGCAACTGGGGTTATTACCAGAGGTTTTTTCCATGGCAAGCGTTACTCTTTGTCCAGTCGTTTGCATTTTCAGAAAGTATAATAAGCATTCTTCGCTATCATGCAGAAAGACTACATATTATTAAAATGTAAGATCTAAACGTTTTAGGATTATACAGATTAAAAAAACTGATAAACATTGGAAAGGAGGCTGAAGAAAATCAAACTAAATGAAATTAAGTAATAATACATCATCTATGAGGTCAAATTGATAAAATCAGAAAATGGTGATACACAAAAGAACCACCGTATGATACATGCATGGTGGGCTGCACCAACACTTTATCTGTTCCATGATTCTCCTCATCCATTCACGGAATTACCCATTAGCTTTCTCACGGTTTTCCTTGAGACCTTTGGAGATTCATGTTCTCAAGCAAATACCGCGTGCGCGACCTCTATGGGTATCCTCGTAGATGGCAAACGACCATTGGAGATTAGACTGTGCCGGCAATCCTGCGTGATGGGGATAGTGCAGTGTGTGGCAGCCTGCACAGCCGCACAGTGGAGCTGATGAGGCGGCGGCTTCGTTGTCTCTCAAGGCTAGAACCCTATGTATTCTGATTCAAAGATGACAATGAAGGACCTGGAAAGTCCTGCTTGCAACCGGGAGAGAGGGAGGTGGAGGACTGGAGGTTAACAAATGAGGCAGAAGAGTGAGAATTTAAAGGAAGCCTATTGAAAGAAGAAGCAATGACGATCTCCTGACCTCTCAATTAGTGTTTCAGTTTCTAAAAAGAGTTAAATGCACGAGAGGTCTATTAACTTGTGAGCAAATTTTAGTTAGGTCCATCAACTTAGAAAGTGATTTTTAGATCATCAACTTGTAAGCATGTTTCAGTTAGGTCCATCAACTTATAAGTTAGGTCTATCAACTTAGAAAGTGACATTTTAGGTCCATAAACTTTGTATGTATCCCTCCACATGGACTTCTTGCGCTGACGTGGTTTGCTAATTTGTCCATCTGAAAAATTTGTTGACCATTCATTTCGTCAAACACGTTGTGAGCGAACGAGCAAGCGTCGCCTCCGCCAATGTGGGCGCATGAGCGAGCCATCGTGAGCACGCGGTCGCAAGCGAGCGGTGCCACGGCCACAAGGAAGTGTGAGTAGGTTGCCTCGGCCGCGCTGGCGAGTGCCGCTCCCACGCCACGGCCATGAGGGCGCACTGGTGAGCCCTGCCACCGCCAAGGCCACATTGGCACACGAGCAGGCCGCCACGACCATGAGGGCTGGTGGACGATCGCGCACCGTCCTGTGCTCGGAGTTCACGACCAATGTGAGCACCAGGAACACTCTCCTACCCATGTTTATAGGATGGCCAGCGTGGGCCACGCCGCGTGGCGATGGTCTGTGTGGCCGTGGTGGCCTGCTCGTGCATCGTTGGGGCCGTGGTGGCAACAGCGCTCGCCTACGTGGTTGCATTAGGCCTGCTCGCGTTGTTTGGCTGCGGCGGCTCATTCTCGCACTCGCATCGTCGGTGGACGTAGTGTCTGCTCGTGTGCTCATAAGGTGTTTGATGAAATGAAGGTCAACAACCGTTTCAGATGGACAATTCAGCAGATTATATCAGCACGAGAAAGCCCACATAGACGAATATGGACCTAAGTGATATATGGTGTATAAAGTTTATGGACCTAAAAAACAACTTTCTAAGTTGATGGACTTAATTGACACTCCTCACAAGTTGGACCTAAAAAGCCACTTTCTAAGTTGATGGACCCAACTGAAATTGCTTACAAGTTAATGGATGTCTGGCGCATTTAACTCAAAACTATTAGATCGTCGAGCAGTCGGGTCGTGGCCGCACACATGACACTCGGAAGGGGAAGCGGTAGGGACCGGAAGCTGAAAGCCCTGTTGACAGGCCAGCAGCCACGTTCTGATGGATGGATAAAGCATGTACTAATGGATGGATAGATGTATATGGGACTAAGAATCGGAGGTCCAAATTAAATAATGATCTGAATTGTTGTGGGATTAGATAGAATAGGTAGTGGGGTTATCTTTATAAGGGATAGATAGATTGCTGGAGTTGCAAATATTTTCCAAATACCCCACGCAAATGTTTTCAATTGGACGGCAATACAAACCAAGTAATAAAAAAGATTATACATGCTAATTCTGATGACAAGGTCAAATATAAAAATTTGCAAGTAAGTATATCTGGGATCCGGTAACTGGCACTTTTTTTTTATCTTGAATAAATGGGAACTTAATTTTACCAGCCTACTTGCATATGTACCTGGTGATATCTGTTTAGTACTGCATTTCTGCCGGTAAATGATAGTAGTTATGCCAGTACCCGCAGTTATCGTTACCGGTGAACGGGACGACTGACAGCAGCATTTTGGTGTTGATGTCGAGCTGAACCATCCATATCTTCTCAGCCTCCGTGGTGAAGTGATAATCGGAGACCAAGAAGCAGACAACATTGGGTTTCTCCAAACACACGACAGGCCACATAGGAATTTCTTTTGGGAGGCCCTCATATCCCGGCAGCGCCCAGATCTCCTCGGCCTCAATCTGCCCGTCCTCCACCCACTCCAATGGCTCATCATCGTCCATGCTGAGATTCATCGTCCAGGTCTTGATGGTGAAGACGAAGCGAGGGTGCAAACATATCTTCCTGTCGTCGTCATGGCAGCAGCATGGGTCCTCCTTGTCGCTGGAGAAGTAGTAGGAGTCGGGGTTGACACGCTTGCAGCAGTTTGGGTGGATGCTGACCAACCTCACACTGCTGTCGCCAGCGGCGCCCATGCGTCGGACCCTCATGCGGTCGTCGTCTCTGCCGTAGCTGCAACTCCACACCTCTAGAGGCAGACCTACAAAACGGACCTTGGGGCTCGCCTCGTCAGCCATGTCGCACAGCATGAAGCTGCTCCAATAGCAAACCCAGCATAGGAACCGATCACCGACACAGATGACGTTTTCAGGTGACCTCCCGTCGAAGCCATACTGAGGAACAGGCACTGGCTCCATGACCTCCCACTGGCGCATGCTGGGGCGGACCACAGAGAACTTGGCCATTCGCCGTGCCGCCCACCGGTCGTCGACCTGGACCTGGACCACGAGGGGATCGTTCTCGCCTCGTCGCAGCAGACCTATGCCCCCAGAGTCAATCCCTAGGCTTGTGAGACAGTCGAAGTAGGATGCAGGGAGCAGAGACAGTGACGGCGGCCGGCGGGTGCCCGCCTGTCTGTACACGAAGTGCTCCACGAAACATGTTCGAGAGTTATGCATCTGCAAGAGGACCAACTCCCCGTGGGCCACAATGACTCTGATGCGGTCGTCGTTGTCATATAACTCGTCGACACGCGCGCTCGCCGGATAGTCGTAGTAGAGGTAGGAGCTCGACGGCGGCGCGGCGCATCTGAAGGAGACACGCACACGTCGGCCTTTGGAGGTGAGGGACTCTGCGATGGTATTTGCGTCGGCAACGGCAACGAATGTGGAATCATCGGGGCAGCGGCGGCCATGGCTGTTCAGCATCACCCAGCGTCGGTCTTCGGCGGCGGCAGTGTCTGCATGTTCCGGTGGCTCCGGTGACGAATCCGAGAGCAGCCTCCGGTGGCTGCATGTTGGGGCAAAATATCGACTGGTGATTGGCCCTGGCCGTAGGGCAATCAATGGTCGGCACGTAAGGAGGCTCAGCGAGGCAAAACGATGCACAGGAATCCGGCTCAGCATTTTATGATTATCAAAATAATGGCGGCTGCGTGCTAGCAGCCCTACCTAGGTCAACGATGATTTGGGTGATTTAATGCCGTACCAAATGGATCACAGGTGTACATAAATGGGCTGGCAGAACACTGCACGGGCTTCGTGTTGCCACTTTAGCTTTCTAATAATGATGAGAGGCCAAGAAGGGACTCATCGATTCAAGCCCAGAGCCACAATGTTGCAAAAGCCCGGTGCCCAAACTCTCTCTCTCCTCCTCAAGCATCGGTGTGCACACTGTGGCAGGTGCTGAGTTTAGAAAAACACTAGGCACCGAGTAAAGTAGGTTCATCGATGCTTCAAACTCTCTCTCCTCAGAAGCAGCTCCAAACACTAGGAAAAGAGGCAACGGTGGGGCCCTGAGCAAACAGGTTCAGACTTTTCAGAAAGAAAGGGGGGGCTAGACATTGATGATGCGCGCGGTGAAAAAATTAGAAGTCTTGGCATCAGTACAGGTGGCAGAGGAAAGATTCTTTTCAGCATTGGCACACTGTGGCCAGTCTTAGTGGACGAGTAAAAGATATATGTTAAACATTAGGAAATTTTACACAATATAATCTATAAAATAAAAGATGAACTAGATATTACAAATACCAACTGGAATCCTATAAACGAATCAGTTCATATATAAATATGCATGGTACGGGGCTTGTTTGGTAAAACTTCGACTTCAGCTTCACTTGTGAGACGAATGTTTGGTAAAACAGCTTCTCATTAAATCCACTACCTATAAGGACCCACTATCATATCATTGGCTTCAGTCGCCTATTCCCTTGTCTCAGCCACAGTCTCAAAGATAGCTCCCCACATCTAGTGGTGGAACCAAAGATTCAAAAATAAGAAGGGTCGAGTAATAGTTGATACATCATAAATATGTAAAAGGAGAATATTTTTTGTGATGTATCATTGATTTTATAAAAAATTAGATTTCTATTGAATTTTTGGATTAAAAATCAAATTTTTATTGATTTTTTGATGAAAATTTTAATTTTTTCCATGGTATAAAAAAAATTTACTGATTTTTTTTTTGGGGCGGCAGGCACACGAAATTCCACTCTCCTCTGTCTCACTCAAGTGAATTGGTTTCGAGAGCATTCCGCCACTTTTGGCGACTTTCACTTTCAACCCGATTCACCACCTACGTGCCCTTTACGCCCAGTCATTCCGAAGAACACTTTCCCCCCCCCCCTTCTCTTAACGCGGCTGCTGGCACGGAGTAGGCAGTAGTAGCGCATGCTGGAAAGCTAGTCAAGGTTGTTCGACAAAGCACATTAGCAAAGGTAGTTATTTCAGTTATCTGGTTTCAATCCTTCCGTTACGAGATATCCTTTCGTACAACAATAAGGTTTTCCTCGGCAACCCCTACGCCAATATGACTATGAGACGAGCAAACGCTATTGATATACCTATCTTTTTTTTTTTTGGGGGGGGGGCCCCCCCTGCCGGCCCCTATGGTTCTGCCTCTGCCACAGTCCTTTCTCTCATGGAAATCTCACCGACCACCGCATCTGCGGAGTCTCCCAGATGTTCCTCGCCACCTCAATCCGCACATAACCACGCTAGCAATGGTCCTCCTACACCGGCACCAGACTACACCACCGGTCTTAGCCCATCACTAGAGGGTGGCACCGCGGAGCGCAGGAGCCGGCGTCAGGTGGGGGCCTAGACGGAGGCGAGTGAAGCTTGGATTTTCAGCTCCTCCCCAACGTTCTAGCTGCAGTCAATGGGTTTTGCGGAACTTCTTCAGTGGAGCTGTTCACTGTGTTTATGGTGAAGCGGCTCCAGTAGCCGGCCAGTGAGGAAGAGCTACCAAATTGTCCCCAACATATCACGAACACTGAAACACATGAGTTCAAAGCGGATTACTCCCTCCGTCCCTTTTTAATTGTCGCCGTGAGTTTTAGTGTCACAAGTTTGACTCGATTGATAGAAATGCATGCAATATTTATGTCTTTAAATAAATTTATTAAAAAACTAGATCTAAAGATCTTGCCGATGATTCTAATTATAATACTAATTGATGATATTTAGTATTTATTAAAATTACCGGCATTTATTTTTTAGGAAACGCAAGCGACAGTTTTTTTTAAAAAAAAAGGGACGGAGGCCATCTTTGTTCAGCTGCTTTGGCAGCCCTGTTCAGTTTTCCCCGTGGATTAGCAGGATAAACGAGTGCTGTGAATTTAGTGGCCTAAATACAAGTATACAACTAAGTGCTACAAGAAGTGTTTAGCGCTCAAAATGGATTAGCTTAGCTCCCTGGCCTTTTTCTGGAGGCGAAATCCGGCCCATAGCTTTGGATATAGCGTGGATATTTGAAACATTGGTCTCCGCCCAAACAAATAATGAGTTCATCTTCCCTAGAACTAGAAGTCAAATAATGTTTGATGAAATATATAAAATATATAAATATTTATAATACATAATAAATATCACTAATTAATTATGAAATGTATTTTCATAGTAAAAGTATTTGAACATTTAAATGCTGATACATTTTTATTAATAAAAGGAATCAAGCTTAGAATTGGTTGACTCCTCTGAAAGTCTAGGCTAGGTTTATACCATACCAGATATATAGTTAGGCTAAGAGGTTTTACACGGGTTAGATGGTTTTCTTCACGTTTCGCTGGGCCGGCCAAAATGGCACAGTTTTGATCGAGCCCAAATAATGACACCCCAATCATCAACAGTTCAACACCCAGGGCTAGGGCTCACCTCGTTGGAAAGCAGCCGCCATTACCTGCTTCGTCACCGCCGCCGGCTTCCAGCAAACCCGCCAGTATGAAACTTCTGACGCGGCTTGCTGGTCTGAGTGGCTTCTCCTCCGATGGGTCCACCAGCCTACTCAGACGCGGTGGTTCCCTCGGCCTACGACGATCGCTCCATCTCGTCCCAAGTTGCGACCAATCGACGGAGCCATCTGCCTCTGTGGCGACCGCCGCCGGCAAACACCCAAGCTGGGTTCTGCTGAACCGCCGTGACTGCCGCAGGCTCACGGACGACGACGCCATGGCCGCGGACAACAAAACTATGGCAGAGTCCAACACCTCCACGGGGCAGCAGCGCCTGCGCGTCTCGTTCCGCCTCGCCGCGCCGTCGGCGAGCTCCTTCCTGTACTACGATTTCGTGGGTACGACCGTGCCCGACAAGAAGAACATCGACCTTGCCGTCGTCGCAGCACACGGCGACTCCGTCCTCCTGCGAATGAAGACATCGACACCGACGCGCCGCCGGCAGCACCTGCCTAGTTCGTACGACCATTTCGTGTACAGGGCAGGCACCACCACGAGGCCGCCGTCGCTGACTCTACTCCCGGCGGTGAGAATTCCCATGATGGAGGACCTTCCCATTAGGGATGACCGGTGCCGCCCGTGCTGCTCGACGAGGACACCGGCGTCCTGCGACGAGGGGAGGACGACATTGTGGTGGCTCAGTTTGATCTCGGGAGTTTTGAGCACGAGGACAAGGCGCGCCTCTGTGTCCTCCATCTCGGGAGCAGCCAGTGGGAGCTCAAGCGCTCAGTGCCGGTCATCCACAAAGACGGCGATCAGCTGGTGGGATGGTCGACCGGCACCAGCATGGCCATCCCGGTCGGCGACAGGTTCCTGTGCTGGGTCTCACACGCACCAAGCTTCGTCCTGTGCGATATGGCGGCCGAAGAGGGGAGCCCCCGGCTCCGGCACGTACCTCTCTGCCGTCTAATCCCTTTGATCCAAAGTACTACACCAATGACCTGCCGCCTCTGAATGATTCCGAGGGCATGGGCGCTGCCGGCCCTAGCGCTGCGAGGTTCATCCAAATTGAACCCCGCTGCTGCTGTGGTCGCTTCGGGAGGACTTCGTGCACGCGCGCCCGCTACGCCTTCACGGTGACCACATGGACACTCGCCTTGACCATGGACGAGCCACTGACGTGGGTGAAGGACGGCGTGCTCGACTGCGAGTAGCTCTGGGCGATGCCGGGGTACGAGGGTGTCCCGCGCGGGCACCTAGAGTCCCCTGTTGTCAGCTTGGACAACCCTGACGTCGTCTGCTTCAAGGTCAAGGTCGCCAGGGAAGACACATGGATGATCCAGGTCGACATGAGGAGGAAGGCGCTGTTGGCAGCTGTACCATGGAGCACCAACACCGACGCATGGAAGTCACGCCTTCATTTACCGGCAAAACTTTAGTGCTTACGGGTACAACGAGAAGGAACCGGCAATAAGTCATGTTTCCGTTTAAGCACTGCATGCATTTTTTTTTTTGGAACTTATTAATAGGCTTGTTATCACCATAGGTTTAGGGAATGTTTGAATCCCAAAGTCTGAAATACTGTTGGCTAAAGTTAAATTCCTCTATATATTGCCATGATTATTAATTCAAATGGGATTTCTGATTAAAGGAAGATAATAGAACTTTAAACAAAGTTAGAGGAGCAAAAGGAGTTTTTTTTTTTTTACCTTTTTGCCCAGACTTTAATTAAAGATTGTAACTTTGTTGTTGGAGGGTCTCTCCACTGACTTAATCATCAAAAAGCTCTACTAAACATGCATATACGAGAATGGTTCGAAAGGCAAAACCAGACCAAAAATGATAAAACCCAAGCCATTTTTGTCCAGAAATTAACTAAAAAAATGAAACATAGCTTTTAGGAGTTCCTCGCTTTATAAAATCCCAAATGCCGCTATCAGACGGACCCAAGCTCATCAGGGTTACTCAAAGCTGTTAATGAATTTGACCTCCACGGGATTGGGTGGCGAAGAAGCTGGCCGCCGAGCTTGCACCTGATGGGTGGCGAAAAATGATAAAACTTATTTAGCATGCATGCGTCACTACACACAATTCAAATTTTCAGGAAGGCCTCCATGGTCGACGGGATTAGAAAGATACGGACCTGATGGCGGTGGCAGCCGGCACGTCAATGGTGGTGGGTTGAGGGACGATGAGCAAGGTGGGGGCGACACTGCTAATCAGGCAGTGGGAGACAAACCAGATGGGTGGTAGCGGTAGGGGAGATGAGTTGCCGGCAAACTCTTGGGATTATGTAAGACCAGTATGGATAAGCGCAGGGCCGGCTCTATAATTTGAAGGCCCTTGGGCAAGTAAGAAGACAAGGAGTAGTTGAACTAGAGTATATAGTTCGAATAATAAAAATTTTTGTGCTTCATCCATACATGTTTAGTGCATCAAACATAATGATAGTGTAATCCAAAAATTAAAACAGTAACCATCATAATTAGCTCAAATAAAAATGTAATGTTTCAGTGTCCCGTAAAAAACGTCTTCGGATATTTCTTGATGCAGAATCTTCAATAATAATAGTACCGAGATTAAGGTTGTCCAAGTAAATATATTGAATTAGAGATTTATATCCATACCACAGTACAAACATAGCGGCATAGCGCATACAAAAAACAAATAAAAAAATGCAAAATACTACTCCCTCTGTCTCATGGACTTTGTCGTTGGAAAACCGTGTCCCCCTCACAAACACGCTTCCCGGGCGACATACTCCATGGGACGGAGGGAGTAATTTGGTTTGGTGTGTTGCTTACGAGATCGGGCCCTGACGGCCTGACGCTGACTGAGATGATGAGATCACGTCTGCAATCTGCTAAGTGCTGACTGCAGTCCGCCGTCGTTGCCGCCTTGCCGGTCGCCTCGATCGTGTGCGTCGAAGCGGAGCCTCGACTCGATGGGAGATTGGGAGAGAATACAAAGCATCGGCGCCGCCAGAAAACCAGTCATCAAACTGGCTTCTCTCGTCGCTGTCCTCTCTCGACCGCAGCATGCGGCAAGACTGGAAGACGCTACGGCATGGGCTGATGGGCCTTTGAAAAGCTTATGCATTAGTTTATGCCAAATATAGAAGATTATACTCCCTCCGTCCCAAAAAAAAAGACGTTTTGGGTGTTCGTGCCACAAGTTTGACTCGATTTGTAGAAAATACATACAATATTTATATCTCCAAATAAATTTGTTAAAAAGCTAGATCTAAAGATCTATCCGATAATACTAATTATGATACTAATCGATGATATTTAGTATTTATAAAAATTGCTGGCAGTCATTTCTCGGGAAGCAAGAACGACATTCTTTTTGGGACGGAGGGAGTATATACTAATGATCTACATGGTCTCGGGCCCCCCAGCTCCATGGGCCCCCGGCCGTCGCACTGCCTGCCCCTCCCCTAGAGCCGGGCCTTGATAAGCGCGCAGGGAGAGGTCTCCGGTGGCCCTGGTGATGGTCGAGGCGGCGGAAGGGAGAAGAAAGATACGTACAGAAAGAGAGGAGAAAGAAGATGCCACATGTGCCGCTATCCATCCCAATGCAAGCGCTTGTTAAGGGAGTCGGCAACTCGGCGTCCCAGTCCCACCGGCTTTTGGTGCCGCACCGAGCGACGTACGGACGTCCACTCATCCGTCGACGCGTGGACAAGTTGAGTCCGCCTCCGATCCTGCGCTGGCTCGCGAGTCCTCCCAGCAGTAGCTCCGGCTAAGTTGCTTCGGCTCGCAGTCACAGGCTCGTAGAGGAACGGAGCTAGCTCCCACATCGGCTTCGAAGACGAGAAAAGCGCTGCCATCAGTTGGTCAGCCGCCGGCTCTCTCCTCCATCCATGGCGGTCTCTACCTCTACGCTGCTCTTTCTCCAGTGGAGACTATGAACTGGCGCCCCATGAGAATGAGATGGTGCCGTGCCGAAGTTGCAGTAGGTTGCTATCTTTCTCACTCGATTCGATGGTGCTGGAGATGCAGCAGCTCTTCATGCATCCTCGCTAGAATTTGTATTCAGGTTTTTTGGGAGGTACTTCCTCCGTCCCTAAATAACTGTCGCTTCGCTTCTCGAGAAGTAAATACCAGTAATTTTAATAAATAATAAATATCATCAATTAGTATCATAATTAGTATCATCGGAAAGATCTTTGGATCTAGTTTTTTAATAAAATTATTTAAAGGTATAAATATTATACGTATTTTCTATAAATCAAGTTAAACTTGTGGCACGCAGCCCATGACGACACTTAAAAAGGGACGGAGGGAGTAGTAGTACAGATGATTGAGTTGCCTCGTGATGTGCTTCCGATCATTCAGAAGATTCTTTATTAGCTCATGACTCTCCTGAATCTATTCAGGTTTTGTAGGAGGTAGTAGTACAGATGTTGTAAAATGCAATGGTGATTTTTTTTATAGTGTGATTTACATATATGTAAGCATTCCCAGCATGCTAAAAATCACATTATCTTCTGGATGTGCTCACAAGAGGAGGATAACAGTAGAGGTCACCACAACAATATAAAACTCAACATAATAAGAGTAGTGCAGAGCTGGATACTAATCAGATCAACAGAACAAGGGTTATTACATATTTTCATCGAAATATAACTTTGTAGCAAAGGAGGACATTGCGGCATCTCGTTGATGAACTCCGAGTAAAAGATCTGTCATTCCAATTTTTAAGTTTCTGTCACTAAAAACACTAGCACAAACACATATAGTGTGGTCTATAGGTACCTGAACTGCATCGTAAGTGGTGTCTGACGAGCTCGCTTTGGCCGCGTGGGCGTCACCGTCCGGATCAGCAACACTGAAGGCAGGGTTAACCTCCATGGCGTCTGCTGGTGCAGTTGATGGCCTACGTGGTTGCCGTGTAACTATGGCGGCGGCGTGATCGCTCCCAATCTTTCCCACCGCAAGAAAACTGATGGCGGCGCTTTTTTCGTCTTCGAAGCCAACGTGGGAGCTAGCTCCTTTCCTCTACGACTTTGCAAGCTGAAGCAACTTAGCCGGAGTCGATCGACGCGAGCCAGCGCATGGAGGCGGACTAAAACTTGTCCACGCGTCGATGTATGAGTGGACGTCCGTACATCGACCGGTTGTGGATGGTCCCTACCCAATTTTTTTCCTTCGCCGGCAGTGTAGTTCCTATCTACAAATCGCGTTGCCAATGCCATGTCTGACACTGACAACGATGGAAATGTGAATTTCATCAAAAATCAAACGAGCGGCAACCATATTTATAGTACGTTTCATTCACAGTTGCATATCATCAACAGAGAAAGCAATTTGTTATTATTTTATTTATTATTGAAACGTAAACACACACATACACAAATGAACTCGAGCGCTCATGCAATTCTCTTGGCATTTTGGCAGCCAAGCCGACACCAGCAGCTAGCAAGCTGCAGCTCTCTATATAGATACAGAGAGCATGGCATGAGCACACAGACGACGCTGCCAGAGTGCCGAAGCAGCAGGTGACGACGGACGGACGTCAGATCTTGAAGGCCTTCTCGACGCCCTCCCTGCGCGCGCCGGCGGCCTCGTACACCCTCATGAACTCCCGGAACGTAATGGCGCGGTACCGCGCGCCGCCGCCGGAGACGGCGAGCTCTGCGGCGGGGCCGACGAGGCAGTCGTCGGTGGGCACGATGAACGTCACCAGCGACGTGCGCGGCACCGCCGCGTTGGGCACCGCGCGGTGCTCGACGCTCTTCAGCAGCCCGTTCGTCGCGATCTGCATATGCATCGTCGTATCGTCCCTCCATCAGCAGCTCAATCATCGCATCTCGCCACTTCTCGCAAGAGAAAGAAAACAGAAAAAAATTGACGACCTCGAGCTGGTGGCCGAAGTTGACGACGAAGGCGCCCGGCAGAGGCGGGACGCGGATCCAGTCACCGCGGTAGCACACCTGCAGGCCGGCGACCCCCCCCTGAGGAGCAGCGTGATGAGGCCGCGGTCGCAGTGCGCCTGCAGGCCCATCGTGCGCGCCGGGTCCGGGCACGGCGGGTAGTGGTTCACGTTCACGACCAGGTCGCCGGCGCTGAGGTCCCCTTCGAAGTAGTCTGGGCGGAGCCCCATGCCCTCGCACAGCAGCCGCAGCAGCTCCATGCCTAGGTGTCGTGTCGTCACGATGAACCTCTCCGTCGCCTCCCTGCACGTTCAGGCATGGCATGAGTTATTTGTGTGTGTGCACATCCTTGTTCGTTTCAACATATCAGTCACTGCAATAGTTTTTCAACAGGCTTATGTCCTGTCGAAGAGGGCTCGTCGTTGGTCAATCACTACGACTCACCTGAGGCCATCGGGCTTGTCGGGCCAGGTGTCCTTGGCTTCGGCGGTGACAGGGAAGCCGCCGCTGGCCACCATGCGGAGGCAGTCCCGCCAGTACCGCTCGCCGCTGCAGGTGTCGTAGGTGGCGCCGGTGAAGAGGCGGCTGGGCCTGTCCGTGTCCTCGGAATAGAAGGCCGCCTTGTCCTCCGCAGGAAGGCGGAAGAACTCCTCGCCACACGCCTCCATGTCCCGCACCGCCTGCTCCGGCACGCCGTGGTTTACCACCTGCATATATATATATATTAGTGGTGTGTGTGATGCCTGATGAGAGGAGATCGATGCAAAGCCATCGACGAGATCACACAACCAGACAAGGTCCAAGGTGGAGGAGGAAGATAAGGAATGAAGCAGGACGGAGGTACCTGGAAGAAGCCTAGCTCCTTGCCAGCTTCAAGAACGGCTCGCCGGACCTCGTCGCGGGGGCCAGAGAGGTCGATGACGGGGAGCGCGACGGTGGCGGACGATGCCGGCCGGCGCTGCTCGGCCGGTAAGACGAAGCTGTCCGGGAGCGTCTCGTGGGACGCCGGACGACAGCAGTTTCTCCATCGCCGCCGGACCGAGCTGCTGGCTGGTAAGTGCACCTGAGCCCTGAGATGAGCTAGTGGACGCTTCGGGGAGCGACGCTGCAGCTGACGAGATGCACAAGGAACTATCTTCTTCTTTATTTAAACTTGGCTCAGGCTGGCTTGGTGGCTTGTTTTTGCCTTTTCTTATTGATTGACTGGAACGATTGGATATTTCTTTATTATTTGTCACATTGACGTAGAATCTGAGTTCAAGGCTCACTGGGTCATTAAGAAATAGAACATGATCTTAAACGAGTAGGACAAAATTGAAGAATGCAGATTTCTGAGCCAGAAGAAGAGAAAAAGATACGACAAAGAGAATCAAGAAGGAATTCAATCTCAGAGATAAGGTATTATTTTATATTTACAGCGTGCGACGACTTTTGAGACCTAGGAAGTTGCGGAGCAAGTGAGATGGTCGTTGCTACTTGATCACATAGAGCCATCACTCTGCAAAGCGATGAAGGTGGCCTTTTTAAAATGTCTAAATCTTTATTATAAATTTGGCATGCAAGAAATAAATGAAGAAGACACGACAGAGCTTTTTTGTCCTTACTCAGAAGTGGAGGAGATGATGTGCGAAGCCGCCGTTCACCAGGCCGAAAGCCGAGTGCAGAGCGTGGAGTTAACACAGAGATATGGGGATTGAGTTTTATATGACAATTTTCAGAATTATGATGCACTTTCTATGACTAACTAATTGTAACAATTCCTATATGCTATAAATTGCTGAAAATTGTCATAGAAGACACAATCTCTTGTAGGCCAGATCCATCGAGCCACGGCATGTAGGGGATTTAGATTGGGAATTTTTTACTTCAGGGTGGACAGCCTTGCGATCATTGTTGGATCCCGGAGGATAAGAAAACAGAGTTAAGGGGGAAAAAGAAATTAAAGGAATTAGAGACATTTTACCCATTTATCTACTTTGATTCATTTTATCAAAATAGCTTATGTTGTACTAGTGGAGCTACTCATAGAGCTGAAGTTGAACAAACACACAATTAATAAAGCAGAGCTATACCAAATAGGCCCCAGAAAAAGTTTGGCAAGTAACCGTGTGGCAATCTATGCTGTCAAATCTTTTTTTTTTTTTTGTCTCCAATATCACATTGAAGCTATTGTGCACGTGAAGTCCCACAGCACCTCCGTGTTACCCGGTTCTCCTCAGCCGTTACAAGAAGGTCCCAGATGGGCCACCTTCCAAGTTGGGGCACTCAGGGCCAAGTCTGATTAGTTCACCCATTCGGGCCCAGTAGTGCATACATTGGGCTTCCTGCTCCGCAGTCCGCACCCTCTCCGGTTGGTTCCCGTCGCGGTGTCTTCAGCAGCAACTTGATCAGCTTCAGCTTCTTTTCAGCATCTTCAGATACGGGAGCCGCCGTAGAGGTGGCAACGGTGACACTCCCTTTGGGATGGGACTACGATATGTATAGAGGAGAGAACTACACCGTCTCTATGACTCGCGCAAGTTTGGTTCTCAGGCCAGTTTTAATGGAAATTTTTAGTTTTATTTGCATTTAATAAACTGTTATGTAAACATTTTTTATGACATGACACCATATTTAAGAAGAGAGATAATAAATAAATGTCGTGAAGATGAAAAATATCTACGAAACTCTAGAATGAAACTACCACTCTCAATGCACAGTTTCAATCGAGTTTCATTATATTTTATTTGATGTGACAGTTTTGAAAACTGAAAAATAAAACCCATCACTGAAAATGACCTCATTTGTAGCTTGCCTGGCCTTGCCTCGCTCTGTGGGCGCAAGCATCGACACGCTTGTCTAGCCAAGCGACCTGTTTTTCTGTGCTATACATCAGCAAGCCAAAGCTAACATGAGCTCAGAGACACACACGAATAAGCCAACCAAATTCTCAAGCACGCTCAGGAACCCCTTTTTTTTTTTTGACAGAGCACATTCCAACCTCGCTTGGCAAGGCAATAAAGTATCAGGTGAACAAACTAATAAACATGCTTTTTGGTGTAGAAATCATTTCTTCTTTGTTCTCTTTCTCTCTTAGTTAAATCTATTTGCCATATTAGCATAGCACTTACGGAGCGGTGCAATGCACATAAAAACTATTGTAGTTTTAGTATTGAAAATTGCCCTTATAGCGGTTAAATAAACAAAGGAACATTTGCATCCAAAATTATGGAACCAGGATGCTCTGATGAGCCCCTACAGCTACAAGCTAAGTACTCCTCCAATGTCTCAAGATCATATACGGTCGTCTTTTCTACTTTAGACCCTATTCGTTCAGCCCCTAGACCATAGAGATTGAGAAGGAATGGAAGGGATTGACAAAGATTTTGACTTGTATTGGTTTAGTTTACCGAATTCCTCCCAATCTACCTAGTTTTAGAGCAAACTGAATATGGCCTCAAGGTGGAACATCGTGTTTCTTTGTCTAAACATTTTTTCTTAACAAGGATGATTACAAAATTGGTTATTTTCGTTAAAAGAAAATTCCATGACATATAAGTAGCTTTTATGCATATTTAATTTCCTAAGAAATCTACAGAATAATAATCTTTTTTGAATAATTTTATAGAATAATTGTGAAGATCTTTTTAGGACGTTTCATAACACCTTTACGAAGAAAATATGACTTTATTTTTGGAATCGTATCTTCGCATTTACACAAAGATTAAGGATTAGGCAACTAATATGTTCACCACTTAATTTTTCGAGACAGTTCATTTCAAGGGAAATTGCCACGTTCTCTCTCTCTCTCTCTCTCTCTTAGAGGATGCCACATTCTCTTATAGAAGGGGTTCAAAATTTGTTTGTTTTTTGAGCTTGTTCAAAAATTGTTAATGATGATGGAAGAAAGCTGTTTAACTGTGGCCCATTTTCTTAGTTGGGCCCTTTCTAAGCCCATATTACTTGGCGAAGCAACCCGTCCATTTTCTTTGCTGGGCCATTTCTGAGCCCATATAACTAGGCGAAGCAACCCCCGCTCAACTCCCCCCAATTTTTGCCGCACGGGTCCCTCATTCCCTCCCCCGATAAATCACGCATTCGTCTTCCACCTCCAGTCAGTCCTGCTCCCCCCAGATCGGATCCCCTCCCCAGCGGAGGCCAGCCCCAGATCCACGGGGGGCCTCGCAGATCCGGCGGCCATGGAGAAGCCGTGCACCTTCCTTGTCCACTTCGACAAGGGCTCGCCGTCAATGGCGAGCGAGATCAAGGCGGACCTCGAGTCCGGCGACGGGCCCACCAAGGCCGGCGCGATGCGGCGCGCCATCTCGCTGCTCCTCAACGGCGAGCCGCTCCCGCACCTCTTCATCACCGTGGTCCGCTACGTCCAGTCCTGCGACGACCACGCCGTGCAGAAGCTGCTGCTCCTCTACCTCGAGACCGTCGACAAGCGCGACGCCGCGTCGGGGAAGGTCCTCCCGGAGATGATCCTCATCTGCCAGAACCTCCGGAACAACCTCCAGAGCCCCAACGAATACATCCGCGGCGTCACGCTCCGGTTCCTCTGCCGGCTCACCGAGCCCGAGCTGCTGGAGCCGCTCGTCCCCTCCGTGCTCGCCAACCTCGAGCACCGCCACCACTTCGTCCGCCGCCACGCGCTCTCCGCTGTCGCGGCGATCTACGGCCTGCCGCACGGGGACCAGCTCATCCCCGACGCGCCGGAGATCGTCGAGCGCGCGCTCGCGTCCGAGCAGGACCCCGCCGCGCGCCGGAACGCGTTCCTCATGCTCCTGGCGGCCGGGCAGGACCGCGCCGTCGCCTACCTCTTCAGCAACGCCGACCGCGTCGCCGAGTGGCCCGATCTGCTGCAGATGGCCGCCGTCGACCTCGTCCGCAAGGTCTGCCGCGCCAAGGGCCGTGCCGACAAGGGAAGGTACATCACGGTCATCATCTCCCTCCTCTCGGCGTCCAGCGCGGCTGTCGTGTACGAGGCCGCCGGGGCGCTCGTGTCCCTCTCCTCGGCGCCCACGGCGGTGCGGGCCGCCGCCAATACGTACTGCCAGCTGCTGTCCTCGCAGAGCGACAACAATGTGAAGCTCATCATCCTGGACCGCCTGCACGAGCTGCGGTCCTCACACAGGGAGGTGATGGTGGATATGGTCATGGATGTGCTGCGCGCGCTGGCTAGCCCCAATGTGGATGTCCGGAGGAAGGTGCTGGATTTGGTCCTGGATCTGCTCACCCCGAGAAATGTTGAGGAGGTGGTGCTCTACCTCAAGAAGGAGGTTGTTAAGACGCAGGCCGCTGAGGTGGAGAAGGGTGGTGAGTACCGCCAGATGCTGGTGCAGGCCATCCATAGCTGTGCCAAGAAGTACCCGGAGGTGGCTGCATTGGTTGTACACCTTCTCATGGACTTCCTTGGGGATCCTAATGTTGCTGCAGCACTTGATGTCGTTCTATTTGTGCGCGAGATTATAGAGACTAATCCCAAGCTCCGGGTGTCCATGATCCAGAGGCTGATTGACATATTCTATCAGATCCGGGCATCCCGTGTCTGCTCCTGTGCTCTCTGGATCCTTGGAGAGTATTCCCTGCCTCTGTCTGAGGTTGAGAGTGCCATTTCCACCATCAAGCAATGCCTTGGGGATCTTCCATTCTACACTGTCTCTGAGGAAGGTGAGACAACTGATTCCTCTAAGCCATCCCAGCCAGTGGTGAACTCTGTCACTGTGTCTTCGAGGAGGCCCGCTGTTCTTGCTGATGGAACTTATGCCACACAGAGTGCTGCCACTGAGACTGCTGTTTCAGCTCCTGCTTCAGCTCTAGGGTCGTTGGCTTCCAGCCAGAATCTCAGGTCTCTCATTCTGTCTGGTGATTTCTTTTTGGCTGCTGTTGTTGCCTGTAACCTGACCAAGCTTGTATTGAGGCTGGAGGAGATTCAGCCAGCAAAGGCTGAAGTAAACAAGGCTAGTACTGAAGCCTTGTTGATCATGGTGTCCATCTTGCAGTTGGGACAGTCATCTTACCTCCCTCACCCTATTGACAATGATTCGTATGATCGGATTGTTCTATGTGTGAGGCTGCTTTGCAATACCGGTGATGATGTTAGGAAGGTCTGGTTGCAGTCTTGCCGCCAGAGCTTTGTCAGCATGCTTGCTGAGAAGCAATTTAGGGAGACTGAGGAGATGAAGGCCCAAGCACAGATAACTTATGCCCAACCAGATGATCTTATTGATTTCTATCACCTAAAGAGCAGGAAGGTGAGACTGATCTACTTTTTTCTTATTTTTTTGCTCTGAAACAATATTAGTTCTCTATGAGTACTGCTTGCTAGTTCATATTTTTTCCTTTCTTAAATTGAAATTTTCACTTAATGAAGTCATGGAGTCATGATTATAGAAGTATTGTGTTTGCTTTGTTTTTCTTGTTCATATGTTCTCTAGCCTGTTGTTGAAACATATTTCAACTGTATGAAGATAGAAAGTTAAAAAAAAATTGTCTTTATTGGGCCAAGTAAGGATAGCAAAGCTATATATTTTTTTTTAAACATAGTTATATTGTTTTGTGTTTGTTGTTCAAAACTGCATTTTTTATCATAGAAAATGAATCGATTTGTGTTGACATAAAGATTTGAACTTCATCAATGTTTAATGACAGCAATGGCATAAACACCATCTTTCTTTAAGCATGATAATTTTCTGTTTTTTTGTTTCATCCATACTAGCAGTTCGCTTCCCTATATCCAACCTTGCATGTGAGCTTTCAGCATTGGGATGCCCTTTTTCTTTGTGTTTCTTTCATGCACTGCTAAATTTGACATTTTCTCACAGGGAATGAGCCAGCTTGAGGTGGAAGATGCAGTTCAAGATGATTTGAAGGCTGCAACCGGTCAATTTACTAAGGATGCTGATGACACCAACAAGCTAAATCGTATTCTTCAATTGACAGGATTCAGTGATCCTGTGTATGCTGAAGCATTTGTAACTGTTCATCATTATGACATTGTACTTGATGTTACAGTCATAAACCGAACAAAAGAAACACTCCAGAACTTATGCTTGGAGTTAGCAACAATGGGCGACCTAAAACTTGTTGACCGCCCTCAAAACTATACATTGGCTCCTGAGTCAAGCAAGCAAATTCGAGCCAATATCAAGGTCTCATCAACAGAGACTGGAGTCATATTTGGTAACATAGTTTATGAAACTTCAAATGTGATGGAACGATCTGTGGTTGTCCTAAATGACATTCACATTGATATCATGGATTACATCTCACCTGCTACATGTGCTGATGTTGCATTCCGAACATGTGGGCAGAATTTGAGTGGGAAAATAAGGTAATAGACCTCTATTCTGATTTCTTATTTGATTTTAAGGTGGGTTCTGTAGTTTATGCTGCCGACACTACGCTTAAACTTCTATCATATAGTTGTAACCTATGCTGAAATTGTACCATAGAGGTTTTCACAAATGAGTTAATATTCTCTATTGGATTACTTTTTTGTTCTTTTTAAAAGTTTGATTAATGACAAGCATCTACATGGTAACAACTTCTGGGTGTTTGGGTAAGGGACTAAGGAATTTTAGGACAAGGAACTTCCCAATCATCTTCCCTCTTCAGAAGTGTTATCGATGTTCAAACTGACCAATTTTAGTGTTAGCTTTACTGTGTTTACTTCTGTTATATTGGCTTGGCCCTCATATTATGGCAGGTGATTGTTTATATATGGTTGACACCAAAGAATGCATGCATGTAGTCCTGGGTTTTTATGACTCCTTTGTCTTATTGAATTGATTAATTATTCTTATGACAATTGTTTCATTGTTTATCAGGTGGCGGTGAATACTGTGATTCAGGATGAGAAGGAATTCTTGAATCATATTATTAAGTCCACGAATATGAAGTGTCTAACACCACCGTAAGTTCTGACAAATCCAGACTATACACATTTATCTGCATACTAGAACTGTGCCTGCCTTTGTACATTAATGCTAGAGATATCTGTAGTGTCTTTAGTCATCTAGACACATGTAAAGTACAAAACATTGAATACAGGCATAAATTTCTCTAAATGGTACAGGCCTGAGGCATGTATGGAAATTTATGGCCTTGTTACTTTCTCTGTATTCAAAATAGACTAGTGTAATGTCTATTTCACATCTCTGTTCTACAGGAGTGATCTATTTAGGTCAATATAGTTTTTACTCAGTTTCCTAGGTTGTAAGGCCAGTCATGTTTGCTTGAGTCATATGATTATATGTTATATATGTTATAAAGATCAAATTACCTTTGTTGCAAGAGCTGAACGGGAATTGCACAGTAGAAGAAATGTACCATAGTCTTCTACCAAGACAACCATGCATGGACAGAGATCCAAATACCCCTTAACATTCTGCATATGATTACTCCTTGTAGTGGAAGTACATAGTTGCTTAATTTGGTGTTGCAAAACTGAGAACCCTTTCATTTACGTTCACTTAGAAAGGTGTTTAGTTATTAAATTGGTTGGAAAACTGGGAAATTTTTACACTAACCATCGCTAATTGTGAATGAGTGCTGGTATGATATTTGAAGTTCTATTAGGCTAGAAATAAGATAAACTTTGTGCTGTGCATTTGAATGCTTTGTGTGCTGACACATTTCTCATTTTCTACTCACATCAGATCTGCGCTCGATGGAGAATGTGGGTTCCTTGCTGCAAATCTGTATGCCAAGAGTGTGTTTGGTGAGGACGCTCTGGTGAATATCAGTGTTGAGAAGCAGGCTGATGGCAAGTTGAGTGGCTACATCAGGATAAGAAGCAAGACCCAAGGAATCGCTCTGAGCTTGGGCGATAAGATCACCCTAAAACAGAAGGGTGGCAACAGCTAGCTCAGCCATTGAGTTGTTGATCACTGTAGCTGGCACATGTCACCCCTGTTGCCATGGTCTCACTTCAACTCAAAATTTGCTAGTTGCCCACCAATTTTCAGGATAGCCAATTATTTTTGGATGTGCCAGAGTCGTTTGGCAGGTGGTTGTAGAGATTTCCATCCTGTGTGTACAGGATTGTGTAGCCTTGTTGTTCTAGCTTACAGAATGAAGAATTTTGGTATACTTATACTATCGGGTACTGACTTTATGAATCCTTGTACTGAATCGATGTCTTCCAAATTCATGTCATATTGCAAATAATAAAATTACCATATATAGATTCTTTTATCTCGTCCAAGCACTACACTCAGTGGCAATGTATACACTCAGATGTGCTCCTTGCTTTATCTTTTTGAGCTGACTACTGACAATATATCAGAATACAAGCTGTTACTAACTTACTGTGAATCATATGCTATTCGTTCAAACAGGTCCATTTTTAAAGACCAACAGAACTAGACATTGTACATGAGAATTGAGAAATTAAAATTCATTTATTGAGTTATTCGTTGAGAACCTACACTACTTAGCTCGTCCTTCGATTTCGGCTAAGATGTGCGTCCTTTATTCCATGCAGCTTGGCAGCCACCTCCTGCATGTTGATGCGTTCGTTGGGGGACGTCTTGGTGCAGCAGAGTCCAATGCTGATTACAGACTGCAGGACCTGTGCTTCACTATCCCTGATGGCCATTGGTGTCTCCATATGGAGGTCCAGCTCTTGCAGCAGCTGTGGGTCAACAATCTGCAACACACTGTCAGGGAAGTTAATCTCTGCGAACTTTACAATGCTCATCCCATCCTTGAACATGCTATCTGTTGGCATCCTCCGGATGAATATCTCTAGGAGAACGACTCCGAAGCTGTAGACATCCGAGAAAGTTGAAACCTGACCACCCCCTGCACATTCTATAGATTACATGAAGAAGGATTTTAGCTAAAATTGACATAGTTATTATCAGGTTACAGGTTACCTAGAGAGAAAATACAAGGTGGAAAGGGAGAATATAATACCTGGAGCAACATATCCAACGGTTCCCTTGATGGCAATTGAAGAGGTCGAATTTGTGTCACTAGATGCTGATGTTTTGGAATCAAATTTGAACGTTGCTAGGCCAAAGTCTCCAACATGAGCTACCATGTCACCATCCAGAAGAATGTTGCACGGTTTGAGATCACAGTGCACAATTGTTCCTTGGTGCTCATGGTGTAGATACGCCAAAGCGTCTGATACATCTGCAACGATGCTTAACCTCTGAGCCAGTGAAACATTGTTCAAAACTGGAGAGTCATCATCTTCACTGCCTAGAGCTGAGTACAACAAGTTATGCAGGTCCCCTTGTGGCATGAACTCATATACAAGGGCCTTGAAATCATTCCCAGTAGAATCGATGGTTGAGCATGCAGTTAAGACAGGAACCAGATTGCGGTGCCGGACATTTCTCAAAGAACTACATTCTGCAATAAAGCTCTTTTGTGCCCCTCTCGTCTGCAGACTGAAGACCTTGATGGCAACCACATTTCCATCACAAAACAACTGTCCTTTATAAACAGAACCATATCTTCCCTGACCAATTAGATTGGATGCTGCAAAGCCTCCTGTTGCTCTGACAATATCACTGTAAGAGATTTTCTGAAACTCTCTCCCAATAGAGGGTAAAGAAATGGATTTTGTCTTCTGTTTTCGCCTCCAGAGGGAGAACAGAACAGAAATGACTACAGAGAGTGCCACCACTATGGCCACTGGGATCACTACTTTCTGTAAAACTGATATCCTGTGCTTAGATGATTCCAAAGGCATGACATGACATGCCAGCAGGTGTAGCTCCAGCGGTCCACCACAAAGCTCCAGGTTTCCTTCAATCCGTATAGCAGTTGCATTCTTGAAGATTCCTTCGGGTGGCACCTCACCGCCAAGATTATTCAATGATAGATCAAGTTGCTCAAGAAGTTGTAGGCTGCCAAGAGACACTGGTATTGAACCAGTCAAGTTATTGTGAGACATGTTGAGAATCTGTAGGGTTGTTATATTGCCTAGTGAAGTGGGGATACTTCCGCTGAAAGCATTATGCCCCAGCTCGATATCTTCTAAACTCTCACAATAACCAAGAGTGGTAGGAATGTTTCCAGATAGATTATTTGATGAAATATCCAAATATGTGAGTTGTTTTGCCTTGCCGATGTCGGCATGAAGTGGTCCATGTAGGTTGTTGAAAGATAAGGTAATCTCCCTTAATGTTGGAATTCTGAAGAGCTCCTTTGGTATGTCGCCATGAAGATTGTTGTTGGAAAGGTTAAGTACTCCAAGTGTTTGGAGGTTTCCTAGGATTGGTGGTATGAGTCCATCGAACTGGTTTGACCCTATATAGAGTACTTCCAATTGAGACATGTTTGAGAAGGATGATGGAATGGGCCCAGTAAAGAAATTATTGCTTAGTGATACTTTCTGTAGATTTGTGAGAGTTCCGATCCAGTCTGGAACTACACCTATAAATTTATTCACGCTCAGTGCTAGACCGATCAGTTTGTGAAGGTTTGCTATACCAGAAGGAAATTCCCCTGACAGTTGATTTTTTGCCAAGTATAGAAACAGTAGTTGACTGGAAAGGTTGCCTACTGAATTTGGTACATTGCCTTGTAGCTGATTAGACCATACTGAGAACACTTGTAGCTCAGTGCAATTTGCTAAACTATTCATAAACTTCCAATCTTGCTTGTTACATGCTTGTAGTTTGTTTATCTCAAGATTTAACCAAGTTAATTTAGAAAGTTTGCCGATGGAGCTAGGCACCACCCCAGTGAGCATATTCCTTGATATATCGCAATATGACAGCATGGAGAGATTTGTCAAAGAAGGTGGGATGAGGCCAAGAAAAAAGTTGATGCCTAACTCGAGCCATTCAAGGTTGGGAAGACAGTTGCCCATATTTGGCGGTAAATATCCGCTTAGATCATTCACAGCAGCATTCAGTCCAAGTAGTCTAGAAAGATTCAGGATGGGCTGTGGAAAACTGCCTGAAATCCTGTTTCCACCCATGTACAGGTATTGCAGCCCTGCTAACTTTGCAAACTCACTTGGGATGCTCCCCTCAATGCTGTTGCTTTCAAAACCAAGCTTATATAGTGCTGTGATGTTGGCAAGAGAATCAGGGATAGTTCCAGTAAGATTATTAACCCCAAGTAACAGCTGTTGAAGGCCACGAGGCAAATCTGCAGGTATCTGTCCAGCTAGTTGATTATTGGTCAGCCCCATAACCTCGAGCCTGGTACAATTTGCTAGACTGGGTATCCTACCTTGTAGCGTATTATTACCCAAGTTGAGCTTTTGGAGGCGATGCAGATGACCAAGGGATGGGGGAATCTCTCCAGTGAATGAATTAGTCGAGAGGATCAGGATTCTCAGGAATGTTAAGTTTCCAAGCGAAGGGGAGATCGGCCCAGCTAAGCCTTGATTCTCCAGACGAAGAGAAGTGACACGATTTGGGTGCTTGGTGCTACACTGGACACCTTTCCAACTGCAGAAATGGGTGGTGTCATTCCAGGACACCAGTGCTTGCTGTGGATCACTGGTGATGGCCTTCTTGAACTCCAGCAGCGACAGCCTATCTGTGGTGCTTCCGTCCAAGGAGCAGATGGCAACACGTGCACAGCATGCTATGAGCAGCAGGAGAAACTGTGGGTGTGGGATTGCATGATGCTTCTTCATGGCTAGGCTTGATATCTTTGTCAAATCCAAACCCTAGAGTACATGCATAGATAAATTGAAAAGGGTGAAAAATTAAAGTTCACATAATTAAACTTCACAGTTATGGAAGTCATCTCGGTGCTGGTATGCCCTTAACTTGTTACTATAATTTGTTAGCGTGTGTTTGGTTCAAGGGATGGAGTGAGTTAACACCTCTTTGGGAGCGTTTGGTTTGAGATTAAGGACTAGGGGGTTGGGTTCATTATACAAACAGAATATTCCCCTTAGATGCTGGTTCATTCTATTCCAACCTAATGCCATTGGAGCAACAAGCGGTTTGTTACAAAAAGGTGTCAACTCTCTCACTGTGCTTGGGGCATAGACTCTTTGGAACGATCGGAATCGTTGCGTGTTTGATGGTATTGTCCCCATCCTTGGTGGTGCTCTTACCCTTGCTGGAGAAGAGCGCCGGTTGTGGAGTCTGGTAGGAGCTAAGGGTCTATCCTCTTTGACAGCCTCTCTCCTTGGTGGTTAGGTCAATGCTAGTCTTTTTGGTCGCCGCCTTCTTTTTTTGGGCGTGAATGTAATTTCTATGTTGTGTGGGGTTTGTGTTGTAGAGCTCTAGCCCTTTTGTTTCTTCTTAATATATAATGAGGCATAATTCTCCTTTGTTTTTGAGAAAAAAGGTTTATGGCATCGTAGGCTAGGCATGGGCAACAGTGCGTAGGCTAAAGCATGCACGGTGGCGAGGGGGAGCTTGAGGTGGCGGCATGCAAATTCGGATGGGAACGTAGGGCGGGTGTAGTTGCGGTGCAGGTGATCTCGGATGGGGACGCAGGCATGTGAGCTCTAGGAGCCAGCTCGGCCAAGCTCTCTGAGGCGTTGCAGGCAAGCTCAGACGGGTCCAATGGGTGGGCTTGCTCGAGGGGTCGGCACAAACGAGCTTGGATGGGGCCATGGGCAGCGTGGACTGCAGGCAAGCTCGGATGGGGCGAAAAGCCGAACGTGATTTTGGTTCTTGTGGGGACGGAGGCGCAGAGAGAAAGAAAAATATATAGAGAATGTCAAGTGGGCTCCAAGTTGTAATGTATACATCATCCCATGTCTAAACCGAACAAAACAAGGATGTATCTAACCCAGACAACCAAACAAGAAACGGGTTCATTCCATCCCAAAATTAAAATCTAGGATGGTTCCACAAAGTTCCCGAACCAAACACACGCATAGCTTGCATGTGCAGTTTTCTTTGGCGAAACTAGAGTTGCCAGAAGAAGGCCTCAAACTCAAAGCAGAGATAGAGAGGCAGTGAGATATATACACACCTGCCAGTGCCAGCCAGCGGCCACCCAACGATATGTAGCTTGCTGATGAGTCGCTTAGTATACTCCCATGTTAGTCATCCTTTGTTGCTGGCCTCACGAGATGCACGTACCCTCGCCTCCGGAACATATATATATATATATATATATATATATATATATATATATATATATATATATATATATATGGGGGAATTAAAGGAGAAGCAGAGACGCCGCTAGTGGTTCTTGCAGCACGCGGGCAAAGTAGCAAATAGCAATACGGCAGACCGACCGGGTCATGATCATGATCATGGAGGTTGACTGTGGAAGACCGGACCAGCTAGTAAAGCAAACTTGTTAGTGAGCGTTCCATTTTCCAAATCTTATAGTATAATAGTGGTAAGGATACACTTATTGATTGATTTCCTTGTTCTTACGGTCACCAAACCTCCCACTTTCTGCTCTAGTGCAGAAGGTGGAACCTAAGCGCGGAACTCCGTGGTGCATTGGATTCAAACTCAATCTCTGCTACTAGTCGCTTGGTTTCTATAGAAGAAGCGGAAATCCTTCAAGAGTGTAATCTCACTACATGTTACCCTGCGCACATGTCCTTTAAAATTTAAACTTTGTTATTTTTGACTAATAATTAGTCTAATAATATAAAAAATCTTATAGTATAA
This sequence comes from Chrysopogon serrulatus, assembly GCA_015844335.1. NCBI lineage: Eukaryota > Viridiplantae > Streptophyta > Magnoliopsida > Poales > Poaceae > Chrysopogon > Chrysopogon serrulatus. Next base: position 372,731 of record JADLZL010001568.1, on the reverse strand, counting down.
TAATGGTAACATTAGATTTATGTTTAAAAATACTTTCTAATGATACTTTTATTGTTGCCATAAATTATATATAATAATATAAATTAACGGTTAAAGTATAATCTTAAAAACCGCATCAAGTCGACTTGCGCCTTATATATCGAGACGGAGGAAGCATCACTAATCGTACTCTTCCCGATATGCAACGGCAACGGCAATGGGTGATTCTGATTCTGCTGAGCCAAGTGAGAACAGGCCGGAGGCTTGTAGGCGAAGCAGGCCCAAGTGTCCACGTCGCTGGCCTCAATGGCATCGTGGCTTATGAGTGGCCCAGCTAGAGCTAGCGTGTGCACGTGAGAGTTCACTTGGTGTCATAAATATTGTTGTCCTTTTCTATAACTTCGGTTAATCTTAAAAAAATTGACTTAGAAAATTCTAAGAATTGAGTATTCAATGATTAAGGGAGTATTAATGACAAGATCTTTATTGCTTAACCATAAATTATGTGATATCTTAATGTGTTCTTATAATTTACTTGATATTGGTGCAAGTCTAAGACCATCAATGCCATACAGGTTCAACCCTCATGATTGAAGGTCTAAGCATGTTGAACCTACTTAAGTTGTACATGCACACATTTTTTTTTTAAACTTAATGACTAGCGTGAAAATTTTACTTGTTGTTGTTTAACTAAAACATGTGATAGCTTATCATTTCTGTATTAGTCTACTCACTATTTTTATATCTTTCATTAAATGGGTTAACATCGCAATGAAAACAAAGTCTCTCTCTATAATCTATTCGATAACGCTCAAATTGGTTTGAAACTATTGGTCAATGTTATATCTGGCCATGCAGCCTATGGGCCTGCGGCCCGGCCCGTGGCCGGTGTTTTTTGCCTGCCCGAGCACGGCCCGCCCGGTGGACACCGTGCCCGTGCTGGCCCGGGCGCTGGGACCAGGGCGTGCACGGGCGGCATGCCCGGCACGCGGCACGGCCCGGTGACGGCCCGGTGGAAACACAGCCCAGGGGGCCCACGAGGCCACGACGCAGCGTGGCGTATAAAAGCCGACGCCCGGGGCTCGCCGCCCCCCCACAGCCCTAACCCTAATCATTCCCCACGCCCCCCCCCGCCGCTGCTCGCTCTCTGCCTCTCTTGCCTTGCCTCTCGCCTCTCGTTCTCTCGCGCCGACGCCGCCCCAAGACTGAGGTGCCTCGGCTGCGCCTCACGCCACCGGATCCGGGGCTCGATGACCTCGCCGCCCGACCGCCGAGCCGCCTCGCGACGCCTCAAGCCGACCAGATCCGGGGCTCCGGTGACCCCGCCATCGCTCCGGTGACCTCGCCAGTCGCCTTGAGTTCACTGAGACGCTGAGTCGCTGACCCTCCTTTCTCCTCCCTCCTCGGCCTTTGTCCTCTTCCTCTCTCTGCCTTCCTCTCCCTCTCCTCTGTCCTCTCGTTTCGTTGAACCATGTGATGTGTGTTCTTGCTCAGTCCCTCTACCTCTCGCCGTCGTATCTAATCGGTGCCTGTCTCCTCTGGCCTTGTGTAATTGTCAAATTGTGTTCTGTGAAAGTGTGAATCTGATAATGGTTTGAAACTTTGAATCATTTGATATCTGTGATTCTGGGATAATTTGTGAAAACTATGAAAAAATTGAAAATTTTGAAGTGTTTATCCATCACGTGCCATGGGCCGGCACGGCCCGGAGAAAACGGGCCGCGGCCGAGCGGGCGACACGGCACGGAAAAACGGCCCATGGGCCATGCCTTGGGCGGTTGCCGCAGGCACGAGGCACGGCCAGCACGGTCCGGCAGGCACGACGGCCCAAAGAGACACGACGCAGTCCCGGGCGGGCACGGCCCGACGAGCCGCCCGTGCCGTGCTTTGCTGGCACGCCCGATGGCCATATATAGTCAATGTACCTTTACATTGTGATTGTTTTCACCCTAAGAAAGTATACAACTGATTGCACAAGTTAATTTATTATGTTTATGTGGCATAGAGAACAACATAACAAGACTAACAAAACTATATTGGCTATTACTACTAGATTTTATATATACAAATAGTTATGAAATTTCTAGTTTTGCAGCGCCTTTAAAATGCTTTCTCAAAAAGTTTCGCAAAAAAGTTTTCTCCAAAAGAAAAAAAACCAATCAATAGCTCAACAAAATCCCGAATAAGTGCACCCGGTTTGGAGTTGGGACGATGTGTAGCAGCTGACATGTGGGCGCGGGGTCCACCTCAGGGTGGTCAGTCAATACCGTATAGAAGTCGTCGGCCTTGACCGTGAGGGACGGCGACGACTCGACAGTCGATCTCGCTGGTGGCGGATTCTCCGGCGAGGGGCCGCACCTGCCGCCTCCGCTGGGGGAGCCATCACTTGTTCTGGCTCTCGACGGGGCACAGACGTCGGATGGCGGCATTGGCGGCGACGGCCCTGCTCGTACACAGCGGCGCGCGAGGGGAAACAGCGGACCGGCGTCCGATTCGGCCACTCGTGTGGCCTGTGAGGTTTAGGGGGCATCCTAGGACCCTGTGCTCTCGTCGAATCGGCCGGAAGAGGTGTGAATGGGGCTGCCCTCGGTGAGGGTCACAGTGGCGGCTCGGTGAGCATGGCGGCGCAGCGCACGGCAAAAGCCAGGGTTGGAGGTGCCGCTTGGATCATTCCTTGGTTCGAAGGTGCAGAGGGGCGATTGAGGGAGGTTCGTGTGGGGGGAATTGAAAGATGGTGGCGCGAATCTGGCCGAAGAATCCTGGGTGACCATGGCAAAGCAGTCCGCGGTTTGCCGGAGAAGGACCTGCGGTGGAAATTTCTCAGCTTGATCTAGGGGTTAAAGGTTCAAGGTTCCAACGTGAGTTATCTGGAGTCTGGAGTTGGAGAGCAATGGCGTTGTGATGGTGAATTTGGCCAGCAGCTGCTCCAGATTGTGCTGCGCTGGAAAAAAGCTGGTGCGCGGCATGGCGACTTTAAGCGGTGGCGTCCCGGCGGTAGGCAGCTGACAAAGGACAGCAAGCTGCCGTGTTGGTTGAGCTGTTGCTGCTGCTGAGCTAGTCGGAGCTAGAAATAACGCAATAAAGAACCAACTGGTTGTACTCCACTTATACGAATAATTTTTCGCCTCAAACGAATATAATATCGCCAGCATCACCAATACTGATTCATGCTAAATTTTTTATTTATTTTTACATCATGTACTACCGGTTCTCCATATTTATTGCAGGGGCCTGGTTCGGTCATCGAGCTTATTCTCTACGCTCGGGGACTAGATCGGTAAGGACATGAGGACTATCGCCAACCAGTGGTTGCACCACCTGGCGCTCGGATTTCGCCGCCCGACCCGGTTGGTTGGACTACTTGCCGCCAGATTTCATCGCCCGACCAGTTTCTCCGACCACTTGGCGCTCATCGCCAGTAGCCGCTCGCCGTCCGTCTCCGCTTCGGCGCTGATCGCCGATCACCGCTCATCGTTTGTCTCCGCTCGGCGCTCAACGCCGATCGCCACTCGCCATTCATCTCCACTCGGCACCCGATCGCCACTCGCCGTTCATCTCCGCTCGGCCCTCATCGCCGATCACCGCTCGCCATTCGTCGTCGCTCGCTGCTCGTCGCTCATCGCTGTTCGAACGCTCAGATTCTTCATGCAAGTGTCACTAGCTACGCTAGTGTGCTATCAGTTACTCAATGCTTGTTCGGTTCGAGGTGCTGATCCCGGGCAGCACATCGGGGGCCTTGATACACACATGACAGCTAAGCTGGGGACTGATTATTTATTCACCTGGTTATTGGAATCTTCTATCCTTTGACCCTGCTACAAGATGCTTCACTATCTTCTAGCAGGCTCGGGGACTACGGGTGTACACGTCACCTTACGGTGACTTGACGGGTGTACACGTATCTGGACATGAAGAAATCTCAAATTTAAGTTTGAGCGCCTTGCATCCTTTTTGCAAGCCTTATCTGAATAAGTCCGAGGTCAGCCAACTAGCTCACGCTTGGACTTTATCACCGACCAGCTTGCTCAAGCTTCATCACCGACCAGTGCGCATGACCTCATCGCCGACCAGCGCGTCCGGACTCCATTGCCGATCAGTTAGACTGGTCGGATTCTTCGTTCCAACCGTTCGGCTTCAGGTTCAGCTACTCGGACTGATTCAAAACGGCGTTGATCAAAGGATACAAGGCGCTCGGAGACTAGCTGTGGGGGTATAGCCCCCCGGTACCCTCAAGACGATATATGGGCCGCACCATCAGCGGGCCGGCCCATGAGATATGACAGATATTGTAATCTAGATTAGTACCAACTTGGATACTTTACTTGTAACCCTGCCCCTCCGGACTATATAAGGAGGGACAGGGGTGCCCCCATAATCAACGCGAATACATCATAGAACACATGATGTACGGTATTACGTTACACTGACGGTCGGAACCTGTATAAATCTTGTGTCTCTGTGCTTGTGTTTGGGTTACCATCTCGTTCTTGGTCTCGCGCACCCCACCACCATCATCTCCTCTACTACCTCGGGTACCCCCCTTGGTAGGCTGCCGACCAGATATCGTCGACACCTGTCCAGTGTTGCAACCAGTGCTGAACCAACTCTGGGTTTCAAACATTTTCTTGCAAATTTATGGGTAAGTGACTTGAACTTCGTGAACAAAGGTGCAATGTTCTACTATATTGATACACGAGAATTGAAAGATGTAAGTTCCTAACTTTCATTGGATTCATAGGTCTAAATTCCTAAATTTTGGTACATGATAATTGAGAAATGAAACTTCATTTATTGAGTTATTCGTTCAGAACCTATGCTACTGAACTCGCCCTTCGATTTCGGCTAAGATGTGCATCCCTGATTCCATGCAGCTTGGCAGCCACCTCCTGCATGCTGATGCGCTCATTGGGGGACGTCTTGGTGCAGCAGAGTCCAATGTTGATTACAGACTGCAGGATCTGTGTTTCACTGTCCCTGACGGCCATTGGCGTCTCCATGTGGTCCAGCTCTTGCAGCAGCTGTGGGTCAACAATCTGCAACACGTTGTCAGGGAAGTTGATCTCTGCGAACTTTACAATGCTCATCCCATCATTGAACATTTCGTCTGTTGGCGGCCTCCTCCGGATGAATATCTCTCGGAGAACAATGCTGAAGCTGTAGACATCCGAGGAAATAGAAACCTGACCACCCCCTGCACATTCTGTAGAAAGGACTAAGCTGACCTAACTACATAAATTTTGGAGTGCATCCGTATTTAGTTAGGAAACACAATTTGAAAAAAAGGATCAATACCTGGAGCAACATATCCAATGGTTCCCTTGATTGCCATTGAGGAAGTGGAATTTGAGGCCACAAAAGATGATGCTGATGAATCAAATGCAACCTTGCTAGCCCAAAGTCCCCAACATGAGCTACCATATCATCATCCAAGAGAATGTTACTAGGTTTGAGATCACAATGTACAATGGTTCCACGGTGGCTATGATGTAGATATGCCAGAGCATCAGATACATCCACAAGGATGCTTAACCTTTGATCTAGTGAAATATTGTTCAAGCATGAAGAGTCTTCACCGTCTCGAGTCGAGTGCAATAAACTATTCAAGTCGCCTCGTGGCATGAACTTGTATACCAAGGCTTTGAAATCATTTCCAGTTGAGTCCATTGTTGAGCACGCAGTTAGGATAGGAACTAGATTGTGGTGCCGCACATTTCTCAAAGCACTACATTCTGCGATGAGACTCTTTTGTGCTCCTCTTGTACCAAGACTGAAGACCTCGATGGCAACCACATTTCCATCTTGAAACAGTTTACCTTGATAAACAGAACCATACCTTCCCTGTCCAACTAGATTCGACGCTGCAAAGCCATCTGTTGCTCTGCAAAGATCGCTGTAAGAAATTTTTGGTATTTCTCTTCCAAACGAGGGTAAGGAAATAGATCTGGCTGTCTGTTTTCGCCTTCGGAACAGCAGCAAAACAGAGATGATGACCACAGCAAGTAATACCGCTACGGCTACTGGGATCACTACTTTTAGTGTTACTGATAGCTTGTGCTTATCTGAGCCCAAAGGCACAGCAGGGCATGCTGGCAGGTGCAACTCCGGCAGCCTGCTGCAGAGCTCCTGATTTCCATCAATCTGCGTAGCAGATATATTTTTGAATATCCCTTTTGTTGGCACCTCACCCTTAAGATTGTTGAATGACAGATCTAGTTGCTCAATAAGTTGTAGATTTCCAAGAGATGTTGGTATTGACCCAATTAAGTTGTTATGTGACAAGTTGAGGACCTTCAGAGTCCTTATGCTGCCTAATGAAACAGGAATGGTTCCAGTGAAAGCATTGTGGTCAAGCTCAATGTCTTCCAAACTCTCACAATTGCCCAAGGTGGTAGGGATTGGTCCAGACAGATTGTTTGACGAAAGCTGCAAATATGTGAGCTCTCTGGCATTGCCAATGGTTGGGTGAAGCGCCCCATGTAGGTTGTTTACATATAAGCTAATCTGCGTAATTGTTGGGATTTGGAACAGTTCCTTTGGTATGCTGCCATGAAGATTGTTGTTAGAAAGGCTGAGTACTCCAGGGATCGAAAGGTTTGCAAAGCTTGTGGGTATTTGGCTGACCAGCCGATTCAACTCTAGATGGAGTTCTGCTAACTGGGACAGATTTGAAAAGGATGATGGAATGGCCCCACTAAAGTAATTGCTGCCTAGTAATATCTTTTGGAGATTTTGTAGAGACCCAAGCCATTCAGGAAGCGCACCTGAAAACTGGTTCAGAGCCAGTGATATGATGAACAAGTTGCCAAGGTTTGCTATGCCAGGAGGAAACTCCCCTGACAATTGATTCTCTGCCATGTATAGATACTGGAGCTGACTGGTAAGGTTGCCTAATGAAGCTGGTACATGCCTCCGCAGGTGATTGCTGGTCACCGAGAAATCTATTAGCTCAGTGCAGTTAGCCAAGCTGTTAAGAAACTCCCAGTCTTGCTTGCTTTCTGCCTGCAGCTGATTGTATTCAAGGTTCAGCAATTCCAGCCTGTTCAGTCTGCCAATTGTGCAAGGCACCAACCCACTGAAATTGTTCTGAGACATCTCAATGTAGTACAGACCGGAAGCATTTGTCAGCGAAGGCTGAATATGCCCACTAAAGAAGTTGACGGGCAGCTCAAGCAAGAGGAGGTTGCGCAGCGCGCTACCGAGGTCAGCTGGCACCTCTCCACTCAGCAGATTGAGACCAAGGCTGAGGTCAGTGAGGGCAGAAAGGTTCATGACGACCTGTGGAAACCCACCTGACAACTGGTTGGCGCCCATGTAGAGCTGCTGCATATTGTACAATCTGGCAAACTCATCCGGGATATTCCCCGCAAAGCTATTGGATGCGCAGCTGATCACGGTGAGCGCTGTGAAGTTGGAGAGGGATGCAGGGATGGCTCCGCTGAGATTGTTCACTGAAATCTGCAGCTGGTGAAGGCCAGGGGGCAGTTCTGTTGGAAACGGGCCAACAAGACCGTTCCGGTGCAGCCACAGCACCCTGAGTCCAGAACAGTTTGTGAAACTCGGTATCCTCCCCTGCGCGTGTTGTTGCTCAGGAACAGGTACTGGAGTTGCTGGAGGTGGCCAAGGGATGAAGGTATTTCCCCGGAGAAGCGGTTCGTTGCAAGGGAGAGGTTTCGTAAGAAGGTCAGGTTTCCGAGTGAAGGAGAGATTTGGCCGACAAGGCCTCGCCTCTCGAGGCGAATGGAAGCGACGCGGCATGGGACGGTTGATGTGCACATGATGCCCTCCCAGCTGCAGAAAGTGGGTGCTTTCGTTCCATGAGGCCAAGGCTTGCTGTGGATCGAGAGTGATAGACTTCTTCAAGTCAAGCAGTGACAGCCGGTCTGTCTCTGTTTCGTCCCCAGAAGCAGAGGAGGTGGTGATGGTGCTGCAGGACATAACCAACAGCAGAAAATGTCCAAGTGCAGTAGCCCTCTTGGCCATAATAAGCTCCTGAATTCCAATCCAGTAAACAAAAGCTCCTGAATTTTGTAAGACATGCATTTGTTACTGCAGTAAGCAGGACGTGCATGCGTGCCGATGAACGACAGAGAAATTTTCTGATAGCTCGACATACCTACCTGAGTGAATTTTGCAGCAGAGTTGGTCCTCTCAGCTGCTGCACTTGCTTTCTGATTTGTTTCTCCCTCTACCTATGAAAACAACATTCTTGCAGAGGCCGGAACGCTTTTTCTTTGACCTAAGCAAAATAGAAAAAGTCTACATCACCACCTGAACTATGATGGGTGGAACACTTTACCCCCTCAACTACAAATCCGGGTATTCTACTCCCTGAACTTTTCAAACCGGTTAAATTACCCCCTAGAGCGGTTTTGAGCGGTGGTTTTGCTACAGTAGCATGGTTTTGTCTTTTTCTTTTTTTATTTATTTCGGCTAAATCTTTGAAAAATCATAGTAAATCACCAAAAAATCATAAAATAGAAAATCCAATTTTGTTGGACTCCGCATGAGTAGATCTACACAGTGAGCATATAATATGTTATTTTTTATTACAAATTTTTTCTGTAACTTTAGATCTATGATTTTCTATAATTAATTAGAATAATTCATAGCCGTAGTTTCTATGGTCCAATTATGGTAAAATTTTTATTATGAAAATGTACTATTAATATCGTATTCTTATACCAAATTAAAATATAGCATCAATAAAAATTTTTCTCTTGTTGCAAAGAACGAAAATATTATAAGTCTGAAAAATATGCAATTCTAATATATGATTACAGTCGGCAAGAAATCAGCTGCCAACGTGCATTGTTTTGTTTGTCGATAAGTAAGTCGATAAGAAATTAGTTACCAACGTGCAGGGCTTCGTTTGTCGATAAGTATGATAGGAGATTTCTCTCAATTTTTACACCACAGCGAGTATACAAATATATTTTATTTAAGTTATTTAAACTCAATTAGACAACAAATTAAGCTGGGATTAGAGTGTACAAGAAACAAAAAAAAACGCAGAAGCCTTTTCATCCTCCTCGTGGGCCCGTGGGCTTCCCATCACATTGAGTCGGGGCCGTGGCCCAATAGGTAAGTGCGGACGTTGTACTTCTCTCACGGCTGCCAGGGTCCGTCGGAGCTGGGATCCCAGGGCTCGCCGGCAGGGAGGTCTAGCGGATGCCAGAGCTGCCATATTGGTGGATCCACCTCTGCCTGGTTTCCGAACAATGGCGACTTCGAGATCACACAGGCTGCTGCTCCGCATCCTCCTGTCCGTGCTCGGCATCAGACGCTCTCCGCGACAACCCCTCCCCATCTTGGCTTTGCCGGCGATTTGGTTTTTATTTTATTTGATTTTCTTGGTGGTGCCTTTGATTTTGTCTTGATTCAGTCTACGGTGACCTCGATTTGGGAGATGGGCGGGGACACAGGCGGGCGGGCACGTCCGCGAAGGGGTCAAGCAGCTCCCCCTCGCGGCGCGAAGCGAAGCTCCCCCCCCCCGCCTGCGTGGCCACAACGGCGACGACGGAGATGCCTGGACCGGCGGCGTCGCGCCTCGGGCTGCTCGGCGTGGAGCGCGCCTTCCGTGTCGCCTTGCACGGTGGGGACCCGAGTCTGCGTCCGCAGGAGCAGGCGCAGCGGCTGCCCGCGGGTGACGGCGGCGCGGTCCGCAGCGTGGCGGCCTAAGCGCCTCGGGGGGGAGATGGGCGGGGGCGCAGGCGGGATGGGCGTGTCGCACCATCACGGATGAGCAGGGGAGGGAGGAGGAGGGGTGGGAGGGTGCGAAGCGATGGATAGGCCACGAAATGGGCTGAAAGAGATAAAGTGGTAGAATGGACCGGACAAAATTAGCGAGAGAGAAAGTCATGCCTTTTAAATATTAGGTATAGAATATAACCAACTGATAAAGAATTATTTATATGTGGTTATCATAAATTTATTAACTAGTTTTGGCGGCTCCTTTGTTCTCATAGGCCCGTGTGTAAGTTTTTGTACTTGGGTTTGTTGTAGTGTGTGTTGTACGGGGTTTCTTCCTTCTTCTTTTGTTTTTAATATAATGAAGTGTAGTTCTTCTATGTTTTTGAGAAAAAAAATAATACTTTGTAGTTTATATGCAGTTATCATAAATTTATTAACTATACATTTTTTGCAAGGGCCAATCTACATCTCTTATCTCTTATAATCCAAAACTTAACTAGAAATCAATTTCCACATGCAGCCCATTAGAGCATACAATTATAGCATATATCTCTTCGTGCAAGCTATCCATGTCAGCATGCCGCATCATTATTACCATATATCTATTTGTTCACGCTAGCATACTATCATAAACTGAATTAATTTCGTGATTTCCACAGCAAGGCAACGGGCGTGCCTCTAGTTTATCACCATCCTAGAACTCGTAATCACTGTCGGAGCATCAGTGTTGGGTGTGCTTGGGCGTGCTAGGTGGTATGGCGAAGATCCAAAAATTGGCGAAAAGTTAAATACCGGGCGGGCACTGTCAACTAAAATCACCACCCGAGTGATATATGCTACGACCCACCAGTTACATAACCCTGCTAGTTTTCGTTCTGACTTGTCAGTTATAGTTGACTTATTAGGCCGTTGGATCCACCTAACTATTATAATATTGATTCTCCATGTATCAGTGATGATTGATCCCACCTACCACTATTGCTTCGGATTATAAAAGCGGCGTTTTGACACATGAAAGGTCCTAAATAGCTAGAGGGGGGTGAATAGCCTAATAAAATTTCTACAAAGCACTAAACAAACTGGTTAGTAAATTAAATGGCGAAGCAAGTGTTGCGCTAGCCTAAAAGGGGTTGCAAGCCAACCTAACCAATTCTAGCAATCCTAATACACTAGGCACCACACAAGGAACCTAATACACTACGATCTACACTAGTGCACAAGAGTAATCCACGAGAGGAGAATCGAGGGGTTGTAAACCGTGCCTTCGGGAAGATGACCAATCACCGTCTTCGCAATTCAATGAAATAACCGAGGTGATAATTCAATCAATCAAATGAAATCAAATATGATCTCGATGGATCAATTCCAAATGAACACCGGATTTTTTTACCGAGGTTCACGTGCTTGCCAACACGTTACTCCTCGTTGTGATGGCACACTCACTTGGGATTCGGCGGTTAATTGGCACCACACCAAGCCTCCAACGGGCACCACAAGAATCACCACAAGATGAGGGCAACACAAGTAACGAGCAATCCAATGGAGTACCTTTTGTGATCTTCCGCGGGGACAAGGTCAATAACCCCTTACAACACCTCCGGAGTGGCCAAGAACAATCTCTAAGCTTGCTCAACTTCGGCCTCGCTGCTCCAACCGTCTAGGTGGTGGCAACCACCAAGAGTAACAAGCTCAATCGCAGCAAGATCGCTCACTAGTGCCACTAGATGCTTAATCACAAGGCAAATGCACTAGAAACACTACCAATCACTATTTGGATGCAAGCAATCAAGCAAGATGAGAGGGAGGTGGTTGGCTTGGCTCTAGGGTGCTCAAGAATGATCAAAATGTGCAAGTGATTCTCTCCAAGCTAGCCAACAAGCTTATATAGCCGCCACTCAAACCATCCAACCGTTACCTTCTAAGTGGGCCTGAGTCGGGGGAGTCGAAGGCTCAGAGGCCTAGGCATCGGACGCGTCCGATGCCCATCCCCAAGCTCCACCTGATCACCACGTGTCCACGTTTGAATTCGACCGTTACACGCGCTTTTGAAGAAGCATCGGACGCTTAGATGCCTAGCATTGGACGCGTCCGACGCACTGAACTGAGCTCACAAACCTCGTGCGTCAGACGCCACTCACTGGATGCTGGCCGAGCCACCGGACGCAGTCCAGAGAGGTTCCAAACCTCGCACACACGCACCTGACGTGTCCGACGACTAAGCACCGGACGCAGGCTAGCGTCCGATGCCTACTGCGTGTCACACCGAAGTCAGATCGCTTTGCTTCGGACGCGCTGACGCTAGAGCGTCGGACGCTCCGATGCACGTCACTGTGCAGCGCCATCTTCCCAAGGAGCACCTGACGTGTCCGATGCCCTTAGCACCAGCGTTCAATGCTATGATAAGGACTTGTTTCTTTCAAAAATCTCCGTGTCCCGCCTCCCAAGCTCGACGGGAGGGGTTTGCACCCAAAATCCCATCTACCCTTGCTCTCAAGTGCCAACACCAAAGTGTCTCACCACTTATGCTCGTGTGTTAGCATTTTCAAATGAATTTTGCAAGATATAGTTGGCACACTAGGTCCCTAATGCATATGCAAAGTCATTGCTCATCTAGTGGCACTTAGATAACTGATATTATGCGACATCGCCCCTCTTAATAGTACGGTTATCGATCCTAAACCTGGCCGTAAACTTCTCTCGGCTGGCGAAATGAAAATGTCCTAACATATACCTTTGCCTCTAGTTTTCCATCTCGCTCCTCATCTCTTTTCAACTTCAAGGGTGGCACTTGATCACTTGTGGTCACTTCCATCGCTTTGATCTCCACTCCACCATTTGGTTTGGACCCCCTTCTCTAATGCAGTACATTTAGCAATAGGGTTAGTCCTAGGTTTCATCAATTAGCCAAAACCAAACTAGGGCTTTCAACACCTCCATAACCAAAGATAAAGTCCCCTCTGCCAGCCGATTTATTATGCAAGATACTTCATTATAACATTTTTGTCACTTAGGGCCCGTTTGGTTCTCCGGAATTTTTGGAATTGAATTTATAGTATAAACTATAGTTGTGTGAGAAGAATTTAAAATAGCACAGCTTTTCAAAGTTCACATATAAGCCTATCTCAAATTCATAGGGTGAGAGGTGGGAAATAGATTCTATGGATTCTTTTTCCCCAACTTAAGTAAAGTTGTAGATGATTCCATAGATTTTTTTTCTATGACTATAGTTTATACAATAAATTTAATCTAAAAAATTCCAAGGAGCAAAACGGGCCCTTATAGTTATCATGATGATGCACACGAAAGGTATTAGAAGAATGTTATGGAAGATGGATAGTCATGTCAAAGGTTGAGTGTGAAGCATCAGTAGGCAGTAGCGGATCGCTCAACTCCTGTTTGACTGGCACCTTATTGCTGCTTGACTCCGAGTGCTGCTTACTTTATGTGCACGCCAGCTCAAATGGGTACGGCGCTCAGTATTTTCTCTGGGCAATTTGGGCAATTCTGCCTGCCGGCGCCGGTCAATGTCTTCACCTCGATCGATCGCCGAAAGAAAAGGATAATGTAAGTAGTAAAAGGTCTTCGCCGGTCACGATTCACGAAGGGTGTTTTCTTTTTATGACCAATTTTCTATCACCTGCCTGTTATAATTTCTTCTACTCCCTTCATTCTAAATTATAAGGCATTTTTGATTTTTCTGGATACATTGTTTTTGCTATGTATTTAGATGTATATTATATCTAAATACACAACAAAAAGTAATGTATCTTGAAATACCAAAACGTCTTATAATTTGGAATGGAGGGCAAATCGAGACCAAATTTGCATCGGTGCCAGGAATTGAGGGATGGGAATTGGGATCTAGTAGAGGGAAGAGAAGGACAGCGGAGGATGGATCGAGGGAGAGCTCGCCATGAAGAGACCTGAAGCATCGCCGTGCGTGGACGACGACGACTCGAGGAGCAGAGGATGAGCCCGACATCCGTCGTATTTTTAGTGTGCGCTATGGAGATGATTATTTTTATCCGGGTGTAAGGGCCGATTACAGGTGTGAGCCTTTTTATTTTACTGTCCATCCAAACAAAATTTTCGAGATCGATCTGAAAAATTTATGGGTTCCAATTTTACACCGGTTTTTGATATGAAACCAGCCATCCAAACATGGCCTAGGGTATAATGGTATATATATCTAGAGGAGTTATTGACTGTCTGAAACTGCTAGAACAACTGCTATTTTATTCAGAAACTGCTAGAACTGTCTGAACTGTTTCTTCATTCAGTTTCCCGAGATGTATGCATCCTTGATTCGGTGCAGCCTTGCCGCCACTTCCTGCATGCTGATGCGTTCACTCATGGATGGCTTTGTGCAACTCAGCCCAATGTTCAGAGCCGAAATCAGACAGGGCATACCTTTTTCCTTGTTGGCTGTTGCGGTTTCTTGACTGAGTTCCAGTTCTTGTCGCAGCTGAGGATCAACAATCTCCAGTACCCTATCAGGGAAGTTGATGTCTGCAAACCTTACAATGCTCAATCCGTCATTGAACATGTAATCTGTAGGCCTCTTTCGAATGAATATTTCAAGGAGGACAACTCCAAAGCTGTATACATCTGCAGCTGTCGACACTTCGCCACCCCCTGCATATTCTGCAGATGGCATAAAACAAGAGTTTCAGCTCATATAAACATAATCACTACATGGAACAAGAACAGATAAGATATATTTTTGCATTACCTGGAGCAACATATCCAATGGTTCCATTTATTGCGGCTGAAGTAGTGTCACCAAGGGATGATGTCGCCGCATCGATTTTGAATTTTGCAAGTCCAAAGTCTCCAACATGAGCCGTCATGTGCTCATCTAGAAGAATATTGCTGGGCTTCATATCACAATGAACAATAGTACCCTGACTGTTATGGTGGAGGTACTCCAATGCATCTGCTACATCCACCACAATGCTTAATCTTTCAGCAAGTGTAATTTTCTTCAAATTTGAAGGGTTTTCTTCAGAATCTCCAGCTGAATATAGCACTTTGTGTAAGTCCCCTCTTGGCATGAATTCATATATTAAAGCTTTGAAATCGTTTCCTCCAGAATCAATACTTGAGCATGCAGTAAGTATAGGAACTAGATTACGGTGCCTGACATTTCTCAAGGCATTGCATTCTGCGATGAAACTCTTTTGCGCCCCTCTTGTTTGTAGACTGAAAACTTTGACAGCAACCACACTTCCATCTTCAGAAAACACCCCTCTGTACACAGAACTGTATGTTCCCCTTCCGATTAAATTGGACGTGGAGAACCCATCAGTTGCTCTGGCAAGATCCTGGTAAGAAACTTTGGGGAAATTGCTACCAAAAGAAGGGAGGGACAAAAGTTCTCTTCTTTTCGTTCTGCTGCATAACACCAAGACAGCTATAACGGCCATTGCCAAGCACATCAAACCACCTACTGGGATCACTACTTTGAGCACTATGGACAGTGTGTGCTTAGCTGTAGAATTTGCAGGTGCCACAGGACATGTTGCTAACTGTAGCACTGTTGGCCCACCACAAAGTCCCTTATTCCCATCGATGCTTATGGCTGTTGCATTCATGAATATTCCTTTTCTTGGAACTTTGCCGTCAAGTTGGTTGAACGACAAATCTAGTTGCTCAAGAAATTGCAGATTGCCAATAGATTCTGGTATGGATCCTGATAGTTGGTTGTAAGATATATTGAGTTCTTCCAGGCTGCGTATGTTCCCTAATGATGCTGGAATGCTGCCATTTAGAAAATTATGATCCAGCTCAATGTCCACCAAACTTTCACAATTGCCCAGTGTGTCAGGAATAGCATTAGACAGATTATTTGTTGAAAGATAAAGATATTGTAGCTGTAGGGCATTGCCTATTTCACGGGGAATTGGTCCATCCAGTCCATTGGAAGATAACCCAATCTGTATTGTTGTAGGAATGCTGAAAATCTCCTTTGGTATGTTACCGTGAAAATTGTTAGTGGAAATTTCCAGTGCTTCAAGGACTTGGAGGTTTCCCAGAGTTGGGGGTATCTTTCCATCCAACTGGTTAGAGTCTAGAAAGAGCTGTCCGAGTTGAGATAAGTTTGAGAGAGAGGAGGGAATATTCCCTGTAAACATATTGTTCGATAAAGATAATGTTTGCAAAGTTTCAAGGGTTCCTAACCCTTCTGGAATGGCACCTGTAAACTGATTTCCCTCCAATCCAAGATAACTCAAGCTGCGCAGGTTTTCTATGCCAGAAGGGAAACCCCCAGTTATTCTATTGCTTCCCATAAAGAACTCCACAAGCCTCTCAGAAAGGTTGCCAAAAGATCTAGGTATCTGTCCTCCAAGTTGATTACCAACTAAGGACAATCTTTGTAACATGGTGCAATTGGTTAGGCTATACATGAAACCCCAGTCTTGCATGTCATGTGCTTGGAATCGATTGTATTCGAGATTTAACCAGGACAGTTCCTTTAGCTTTCCAATAGAACTAGGGACTAGCCCTGTGCAACTATTCTTTGACATGTCAATCAAGAATAGCTTAGTAGCATTTGCCAACGAACTTGGCATATGCCCATTAAAGAGATTGTCAAATACACCAAACATTTGTAGATTGGGCAATGAATTACCAAGATTGGACGGCAACTCTCCATTCAGATAATTGGAAGCAAGGTTCAGAATAACAAGCGAAGATAAATTAAGGATGTTTTTCTGAAAACTTCCACTTAGGTTATTTCCATCAGCATAAATGACTTGTAGCACCGGTAACTTCCCAATTTCACCAGGAATTTCCCCACTGATCTGATTAAACATGATACCGAGTCGAATTAATGTCGTAAGGTTTGAAACGGAAGGAGGAATGGTTCCAGTAAGATTGTTATCAGAAATCTGCAACTCTTCAGCATGAGGAGGCAAACTAGCATATGCAGGCATCTGTCCCACAAGGCGATTGCCATTCAGCCAAAGCACCATAAGACTAGAACAGTTTGAGAAATCAGGCATTTCCCCATGCAGTGTGTTATTACTCAAGTAAAGATACCGGATATGACGCAAATGGCCAAGGGATGGAGGGATTTGTCCAGTGAATGCATTGTCTGTAAGTGATAGATTCTTCAGGAACGTCAGGTTTCCTATCGATGGAGAGATGGTCCCTACTAATCCTCGCCCATCGAGGACAAGGGATGTGACACGACGTGGACTCTTCAACCAGCACGAGACTCCTTCCCAATTGCAGAAGTGGTTGCTGTCATTCCAGGATGTCATGACTTGCTGTGGATCACGAATGATGGCCTCTTTGAACTGAATCAGTGATAGCCGATCTGTCTTGTTCCCATCAAAGGAGCAAAGCACAACAGATGAACCACTGAAAACCATAAGAAGCAAGAGAAACAACTGTTCCGCTGCACCGGTTTCCATGCCGAGGTACTTTGCTCGAATATAATTCAGAGCCTGGTTATATTATTATGAAGCGCAGATAAGAAAACGACAAGTGATATACTTAATTTAGGCAGCCAGTAAATGTTAGCAGAAGTTCATTTTTGGTGCAGGAGGTACCTGAAGGATGCCCCGTTCGTCGACGTCGACCTGATATCTGAACAGGCTTTTTGGTCCATCAGCGAGATTATTGAGGTGGTGTTTAAGATTAAGCCGCTGCAGGGTTTAAGATTAAAACTACATCCTTGACTAATCAGCAAGATCTAAAGGAACTGGAAGCTAAGCCTCTGAAGATAGGTAGCAGTATATGGGGTGCTGGGGAATCTCGGAGTACCAAGAAAAATGAGGAAAGGAACTGCCTTCGGTGACTGATGAGTGCGCGAGGCTGAGGATGGGACCGCGACACGTATGGTTTGATGGCGGCTAAGCAGCTTCGCGAGATGCTGAGTCGCTGCCGTGAATCCACCATTATCGAATAATATAATCAAGTACTAAAGTTATCTTATCTCAATATATAGAAGTGGCTAAAGGTAACCGTTCCAATGCCAGCCGTCTCTACAAATTCGGGTACAGCTTCACCAACACCTTTATTCACCAAAAACTTTATGAGCTGTTTTTCTATCTAAAGACTTTTTTTAAAACAGCATTATAGGTGAAGCTATTTTTTATGCTATCATCACAATGAAACGTAGAGAGGTGAAGAAGAAAAAAAGGTAGTTTTACAATTTTCTCTCTCATCCATGCATGGAGTTGTTGGTGTAGCTGTTTTGCCAAACAATTCACTTTCACCGAGAAAGTTGCTTCTCTGAAATACAATCATTTTCATAGATGGCTAGACTATAGTCAATTATAGAGGCGGCTCCTTTTTTCAGTCATTGTAGAGAGGCGGCTCAATCAATAGCCACTATAAAACATGAGTACCATCGTTGAAAATCATTTTTGTAATGTGTTTATAGGGATTACAAGAGACGAGAAAGATTGTTTTGGTCGTCTCTAAAAATGTTATGTGGAGTAGTGATAGGATGGGACAGCATTGCTTCATTTACTCAAAAAGAATCCTAAAGACAGGATCTGCCATAGTTTTTTTTTTTTTTGGTCTACATTAACCTCCTCCACTATACAAGATATTTAAATATTTCTCTTAAAAATGTTATATGTGCCTTGGTATTTTTTTATATAAAACAAAGTACAGACAACATTTTTTTTCTGCAAAGCAAGTACCGGCATGTCGAGAACTCGAAATTAAGTGGGTAAGTTCTACTAAAAAAGCCCAACTAATTTAGCTAAGTTCGATCGGTTCAAGTGCACACATGCATATGGTTATTTTGCCGACCATTTGCTTCTATTTCAAATTCGCATGTACATGTACTACCCTGTTTCAGTTTTGTGCCCTTTAAAAGGCCAGTTTTAATTTGTACTTCGTGAAAAAAGAAGAGGCTTGTAGAATCAAACTGTTCTGTTTTTTTAAGAAGGAAACTGTTCTCTCTTGAGCTTTGACCACGACCAGTTGAGATAGCTTCCATATATATATTTGCCAACTAGTTCCCGTGGAGAAAATGGAGACAGCGACACACACCCACCATATGGCACAAAGTCCCCAAAGACGAAAGTGCCAGCGACAGGACTACGCAGTGCAGAAAGTAGTGGAAATCGTTGACTTCAAAGCAGAGCAGCAACGAAACAGATGGAGAGAAGATATAGTGTCCTGATTCCGATAATCTTAATAACAGGTGGTAGCTGTGTGCTGAGCAACGAAAAATTAAATCAGCACAAAATTAGGAGCTCTGCCTCCAAACAACACCCCCCCCCGTCGTCGATACGGGGACGTAGACAGCTATTCACCAAAGCACGGCTCCCCGTCAGGGACAAAAGCAAGAAGGCCGGATCCGAGTAGATGACGGATCATCCTAATTAGACAAATAGAAAGTAACTTCGTAATAGGAGCGGAACTCTTCCTACAAGTCCGACTAGGATTAGAAACCGCAGCTCTGGCTCCTTTCCTCTCATAAAAAGGAGCCGTAGCACCCTCTTTGTAACAGCATTTAACAACACACAATCACACATCAATCCAACGCAAAAGGCCAAGGCCGACCGGAGTAGAGCTTTTTACTCGACGACGAGGGCTCGAACCAGGATAAACCCTGGAGTAATCGTGGTTTATCGGGGATCCACCCGACGGAACGTTTTAAGTTATGTGGTGTACAAGCATAGCCGTCAGAGGTCTTAAGGACAATGTCAGGTGCTTGTGGGCCATATAATTTAGAAGGTTCTGCCACAGAGGGTATCAGAGCGGTACTTGCAAAGATACTCACAGTGTTACTTTTCAAAACTTCAAAATGTTTTGGATCCAAAGTTAAATGGGGTTTAGTCCAAATTGCTTTTGCTCCGTCTTAATTCTTTCTAGTAGTCTTTCTAGGTGCTATTCAAAAGAATCTTAAGCGGAGTATCATGTGTTTTTTTTTTTGCCCTATATTATTAAAAGTATGCTTATGTTAGTTTAAAAAATTTTTGTTTGATCCGTAGGTTCGATCATGCATCATGTTTAACTCATATGTTTAAAATTTTATCCCCGATAAAAAGTGGTTGGGCTAAGTAAAATCAATCCTATTCTTGCTGACTCTAAGGTATTCGATCTTATAGAATCTATCTCTACTTTCTACAGGATGGCCCGTACTAAGCAGACTGCTTGGAAGATGACTGGTTCGAAGGGAGTGCCACGTCACCAGTTGGCACCACGACGCAATGATGCTGAAGCCGGCCCAAGCGAGCCAAAGCCTGAGAAGAAGAAGATAACCAAAAAGCAAAAGATAGCCGAGTTGTCTGCTGAGTTAGCTATCGCCACCAAGGTGCGTGGAATAGCAATTGCCGAGAGATACGAGGTGAAGTCTGAGTTAGCGGGTCAGCTGCGGCAAGAGCAGTCAGACATTCGTACCATCCACAAGCTCCAAACGACCATTGCCCGTCTTCAACATGAGCTGCAGGGTGCAATGAATCAGAGGAACGATGGGTACGACTACATTGAGGAGTTCTGAGGCGTATAGATGATCTCCAAGCCTACAATGCAGCACTACATGAGGAAGTCCATCACCGGTACAACCTCCACGATCCTCTGTACCAGCAGCCAGGTAGCATGGGCGACTTGGGTTCCGTGGAGTCGCCGGAAGTGCACCCGACACCGACTGAGGAGTCTGAGGCAGACGAGTCAGTCGCAGGCAATGAGTCAGACGTCTGAATTCCCTGAGAGAGATATGTAAAATAGTTATCCTTATATGCTAAGTAGTTAACTTTGGGTATGTCCTGCCCTATGAGCGGACCTGTAATATGAAGAAGTGGACCCTTGTGTGACTGGTTTGTACTGCTGTTTTAAAGTTCTATAAATCTACTTGTGAATAAGTTTGATCTTGTCTATAACAGATGTCTGATCATTCTCACGCTGGTTCTTCACAAGAGAGGGGTGAGGCCCCGCAGGCACCACCCGCACCACCGTCCTTGGCTGAAGCTGTGGCAGCTTTAGTCTATGCCACCACTGAGAATGCCCGTATGTTACGGGAAATAAGTCAGCAAAATCGTGATGCACCCTATGAGAATCGTGGCCGTCGTAATCACGACAAGATCACGTATGCGGACTTTACAGAAACCCGTCCGCCAGTTTTCACTAGGGCTAAGGAACCCTTAGAGGCTAATGATTGGCTTCGCATCATAGATCAAAAGTTTGACCTGCTAGAGGGTTGCCCGGACCTTTTAAAACCAAAGTTTGCCGCACAATAACTGAGGGGCCCTGCATCTGCCTGGTGGGCAAACTTTCTTGCACGTCAGCCAGCCGGTCAGCAAGTCACTTGCGCTATGTTCCAAGATGCATTCCGTCAGCACTTCATTCCTGACGGGGTGATGCAAGCAAAGCTGGAAGAATTCCCCGGCAATCGAGGGGTGGTCGAACAGTGGTGCAAAGATGTGAACACGTTTAGTCATCTATCACAGTATGTACCTGAACATGTGGATACTGACAAAAAGAAAAAGAAATGCTTTCTAAGGGGTTTAAAGCGTGATATTGAAACCCACCTCACTGCAAATCCCAATGCCACCTTCTATGAGGCAGTGGATATTGCAATTTCTTATGAAAGGTCCCTGTTGAAATAGAAGAATGAAGAGCGACGTGCCTTTCCTAGACCATCTGGCGGAATCCAAAAACGTCAGAAGGTTATCTACCATCCCACACAGCACAATCGCCAGCCATTCCGTTATCCACAGCAGCAGCAAAGCCATCAATCCTATCCCTACCCACAACAGCAGCAACAAGCCCAAAGGCAACAGGCGTACACTCGTCCTGCTGTCGCAACCTATCCCCAACAAATTTAATACCGGGGTGTTCGAAACACAACTCCACCAGCTCCCCAAAATGCTCCCACTGGTTTCGGTCCGTGTTTTAATTGTAACCGGACTGGACACCTTTATCGAAACTGTCCCTACCCTAAAAGAAATATTTCCAATTTTTAGCAAGGGTCCGCGGTCAAAGCGACACACACCGGGCGGGGGGGTGGTTCATAGCATGTCCCGAAGGTTAATGCCGGGAGGAAGACTGGACGTGTGTATCAAGTTCAGCCTGGGAACGCCTGAAGGAGAGCCGCTTTAATGGGTATGTTCTCATTTGCTAGTCACCCTGCAATTATATTATTTGATTCTGGTGCATCGCATACATTTATCAACCGCACATTTGTTACAAAGCATGAAATTCCCATAAAAGAAATTAAAGATGAGTTTTTGGTGCAATCACCGGGAGGGCGTATATGCACACGGGAAATGGTATATCGATCCCTATATCTCTTGGTGGGTATCTCTATCCCACGGATCGATAGTATCAAGGATCAAAATATAGATGTGATCCTTGGAATGAATTGGTTACGCTATTGTGGCGCTGTGATAGATACACTGAATAGAAGTGTTAAACTGTTGTTACCTGATAACCAGTCCCCACTTCTTATCTAATTCCCGATTCCCAAAAGAGCAGTGGAGACAGTTAATGCAACTTCAGTTCAAGAAATCAAGGATATCCCTGTGGTCTGTGAGTTTCCAGATGTGTTCCCTGAGGATTTGCCTGGGTTACCGCCAGAGCGAGATGTCGAGTTTGTGATTGAGTTAAAGCCGGGTACTGCATCAGTATCCCGAAGAGCTTATAGGATGCCCCCAAAAGAGTTAGCAGAATTGAAAACTCAATTGAAAGAATTGTTGGACAAAGGTTTTATCCGACCCAGTTCACCTCCATGGGGTTGTCCTGCTATCTTTGTGAAAAAGAAAGATCAAACTTTGAGAATGTGTGTGGACTATCGTCCACTAAATGAGGTGACCATCAAAAATAAATATCCTCTTCCTCGTATAGATCTTCTCTTTGACCAACTTGCGGGAGCCAAGGTGTTCTCCAAGATTGATCTTAGGTCTGGTTACCACCAAATCCGAATCAGGGCTGAAGATATTCCTAAAAACCGCCTTCACCACCGGATATGGCCTATATGAATATCTTGTTATGTCATTCGGGCTTACAAATGCTCCAAATTTCCATTTCATGTATCCGATGAACTTCGGTGTTTATACCCGAGCTCGATCGCTTCGTTGTGGTTTTCATCGACGATATTCTTATATATTCCAAAAACAAAGAAGAGCATGCGGAGCATCTCCGTATTGTTTTGTCTCGTCTCCGAGAACATCAGCTTTATGCCAAATTTAGCAAATGTGAGTTTTGGCTTAGTGAAGTCAAATTTCTTGGTCATGTCTTATCTGCCGAGGGTGTTGCAGTTGACCCTAGCAAAGTCCAAGATATTCTTAATTGGAAGCCACCCATCAGTGTCCACCAAGTTCGTAGTTTCCTTGGAATGGCGGGATATTACCGTCGTTTCATTCCTGACTTCTCCAAAATAGCCAAGCCAATCACCGAACTTCTAAAGAACCAAACCAAATTTCGATGGTCATCTGAATGTGAGCAAGCGTTTCACAAGTTGAAAGATCTTTTGACTACTGCTCCAGTCCTAGCTCGGCCGGATATTGAAAAGCGAAAAAGCCATTCGATGTGTATTGTGATGCATCTGGCATCGGCATCGGATGTGTGTTGATGCAAGAAGGCAGGGTTATTGCTTATGCTTCAAGGCATCTGAAGCGACATGAAGAGCATTACCCAACTCATGACCTTGAGTTAGCCGCAGTTGTGCATGCTCTGAAGATATGGAGGCACTATCTGTTGGGCAATATCTGTCATATCTATAGTGATCACAAAAGTTTGAAGTATATCTTTACTTAGTCTGAGTTAAATATGAGGCAGAGAAGATGGCTTGAATTAATTAAAGATTATGATCTTGAAGTACATTATCATCCTGGCAAAGCTAATGTGGTTGCTGATGCTCTCAGTCGAAAGAGTCAATGCAATTGTCTTACTGTCACACCAGTGAAGCTGATCTTGTGTCAAGAGTTAGAGAGATTGAATATTGATATAATTTCTCATGGTAGTCTGAATGATATCACAGTGCACTCTTCTATTCAAGAGCAAATTATTGCAGCTCAGCGAGAAAGCAAAGGTCTCAAACATATTAGAGAGAAAGTCAGATCTGGACAAGCATCTTGTTTCCATCTTGATGATAATAATGTGTTATGGTTCAAGAATCGTCTGGTAGTTCCAAAAGTTCCTGAGCTCCGACAGTTGATTCTTGATGAAGCTCACTTAACCAGATTCTCAATTCATCCAGGTAGCAATAAAATGTATCATGACCTGAGGCAGAGATTCTGGTGGACCAAAATGAAAATCGAGATAGCTCGATATGTTGCAAGGTGTGATACCTGCCAAAAGGTCAAAGCTGTGCATTTGAAAGCCGCTGGAGAACTTCAACCTTTACCCGTTCCAGCTTGGAAGTAGGAGGATATTAGTATGGACTTTATCGTTGGTTTGCCTAGAACAGCCAGGGGTTATAATTCAATCTGGGTTATTGTTGATCGGTTGACCAAGTCTGCTCACTTTATTCCTGTAAAGAAGAAGTATGGAGCACCTCAATATGCTCAAATATACATAGACCGAATAATGTGTCTACATGGGATTCCAAAAAGTATAGTCACAGATAGGGGTACTCAATTTATGGCTCACTTCTGGCAAAGATTTCATGAAACTATGGGTACTACTGTTTCGCAAAGACCGCTTATCATCCAAACCGATGGTCGACTGAAAGATTGAATCAGATCCTTGAAGATATGTTAAGGTCTTGTGTGTTGACATATTCCTCAGATTGGGAGCAATGTCTGCCATTAGCTGAGTTTGCTTACAACAACAGTTATCAAGAGAGTATCAAAATGGCACCATTTGAAGCTTTGTATGGCCGTCGATGCCGTACTCCACTCAACTGGTCTGAGCCCAGAGAAAGGTGGTTCTATGGTGTTGACCTAGTCAAAGAAACTGAAGCTAAAGTAAAACAGATTCAAGAAAACTTAAGAATAGCTCAGTCCAGACAGAAAAGTTACGCTGATAAGCGACGAAGGCCATCGATGTTTGAAATTGGAGATTATGTATATCTGAAAGTGTCACCAAGTAAAGGTGTCGACCGTTTCAGGGTTAAAGGTAAACTGGCACCCCGCTATATTGGTCCATTTCAGATTATAGAAAGATGTGGGAAAGTTGCATATCGGTTAAATCTACCTGAACCGTTGTCCCTTGTGCACAACGTGTTCCATGTGTCCCAATTGAAAAGTGTTTGCGAATACCAGACAAAGTTGTTGATCTTGAAGGTATCCGCATTGAACCTGATCTGACATGTGCCGAGTATCCAAATCGAAATTCTTGATCGGAAAGATCGGTTTACTCGTAGACATATAAAGAAGTTTTATAAAATTCAGTGGGATCAACACTCGAGGATGAAGCAACACCGAGTCCGAGAAATTCTTGAATGAGCACTTTCCTGGAGTTTCTTTCTTCCTTCTCCTAAGTCACGATTCGTTTCTAAGGATTGTGACTTTCTGAAAACATGAGACTTGTAATATAAACCCTTCTACCTCCCTTATGAAACAATGTAAGATGTGTTTGCTTGATACATTTCCTTTTCCATTACTTAGCCCTAAGCTTTGAATCTCGGGACGAGATTCCTTTTAAGGGGGATGTAATGTAACACCTCTGGTGTTACGTTAACCTAAACCTGCCATGTCATCATCATCATTGCATAAGCATTCATGATTAGAGAACCCTAATTCAAATGCCTAAAATGAGTTTACTATTTTAGGGTTTTGTTTGAGCTCTTTTATATCACATGTGAAGATGTTTACCATTTAAACTCCACTCATATGTTTAATTTTGTTTATAAAAATGATCAATTAAAATCAACCTTGATGTTTGCAAGTGTTTGGCTAACCCTAACAGAGCATCTCCAACAACTCCTTAAATTTAACTCCTCAAATCTTGAGTTATAGCAAGTTGCTATTTTGTTTGGCAAGTGAAAAAATGATGTGTCTCCAACAACTCCCTATTCTCACTTGGTAAAATTGAAAAAAATAGACCCACAAGCCGTACTGGGCCGTCCCTTCACGTTCGTTTCACTTCAATCAGGAATTGATGGACCACACCATGCATGTTCAGTACAAAGTAACCATGCACTAGTCCGTGCCGATGTTCAGTACATAGCTACCCACCACTAGTCCATGCATTTTTTTTATGAAAATTGCTGCTGTTTAGGTACTGTACATCAGAGATTTTGCCGGCCATGACAAAAGGCAACAAAGCAGCAGCACGTACGTATGCGAGCAATCATCAATCGGTTTGCCGGCCACCAAACGGATTTGCAAAAAGCTACATGCAGCAAGTGTCAGCTTTGCCAAGCGCGGAGTGGTGGCTGAAAACGCGGGGAGGGAGCCAGCCACACTGAAATCACGCGATACGCGCTCACCCACCGGCGGGAGGGATGGATAGCAAGTTGGAAAAGATAGGAAGTAAGAATAGGGAGTTGTTGGAGAAGAAAATTTGTGCTTTTAGCCAATTTATAAGAATAGCAAGTGAGAATAGGGAGTTGTTGGAGATGCTCTCACACCTCCAACATGTTTTCTAAACCAAATGAGGTGCAAGGAAGAATCAAATTTGAAATTGAAATTCAAAATCCCAAACCCTAGCTTGATGGCTAAGTGTTGGAATTTGAATTCCACTTTCAATTTTGGTGAGCCAACCATAATTAATTTTCTAAATAAAAGTTACTAATCATTGGCACCATTTCAAAGTATGAACTTTGTACTTTGGAAATATGTCATTGGTTGGGTTTGGAAAAGTATCACAACATCATTAATTAATTGCCCAAAAGTCCAATTTGAAAAATCCTTTTCAAAAGCCAAAATTCCAAAGCCTTTTGCCTCTTTTCTCAATTTCATCTCAAAATATTCAAAATTTGGGAAAACTCTAAAAATACAGTTTGTGCATCTTTTTGGGCTCTACAACTTTGGTATAGAAAGTTTTTCAAGTTTTTGAATAAAATTTGAAGTAATTTCAAAAGTTGTTTGAATTGAAATTGTCCCCTTTTGAGCTTTAAACTCTAATTCAAAAAGTATTTGGTTTCATGAAAAACTTCCTAAATGAAAGTTGTAGATCTTGAGAAATAGAACAACTTTTATTTTTGGAGATTTTCATCTTTTATTCAAAATTTGAAAGTAATTTTAAAATCCCTAAAGTTAGGGTTTTGCTTTAATTTCAAATTTGAAGTTCAAATTCAAAAACTAGTTTGAACCTGGCCAAACTCCTTTAATGAAAATTGTAGAGCACAAAATTTTGAGCCATCTGTATTTTGAGATATTTTGGTGAACAATTCAAGTTTTAAAAGTAATTTTGAAAATGGGAAGAAAAGGTGGCACCGCTACTACGGGAGACAGGGGGGGCACCTCACCGGCTACCCATGCCGACCGGTCGACCGCCGTCGCCGTGGCTGTTCTCGCTGCGTTCCCGGCTTTCACGCCGCCACCGCCCACCTCAGCCCCGTCGTGAAGCCTCCGGCCACCCCAACGACCATCCTCCTTGCCCTATAAATGCCTCAGACGGAGTCGCCGTCTTCTTTTCCTTCTTTTGCTCACCGCCGGCCGCCGTCCACCTCTCTGTCAAATTCGTGCTCCACACGAGCTCGTCATCCAATTCCCCTTGCCACCAGCTCCGCAACACGGTTGCGCATCCACTAAGCCACCGCTCGCTCCTTGCCATCGCTCAGCTAGCTCAGGCGACGTTGTCTTCCTCGCTGCCGGCCACCGCCGCCGCCGTGAGTCCCTAACTCGCCCCGAGCTCCACAGGGAGTTTCAAACCTTGTGGTTTGCTCCAACAACTACCTTGCTTGCTTGATCGCCATCGGCTCTTGGTCTTGTGCAGCGCATCCCCCGACGCGCCGGGTCGCCACTTCGCCGTCGAGCTCGCACCGTCACCGCCACTGCCGCCGCCGTTAAGCATCCTCCGCCTATCCCCGAGCCCGCCTCGCGGTTGTTTTAAAGTCATGGTGAGCCTCTGAGTATGCCTAGGGTGTTGGTTGCGCTAGAATCGCCGTAGTTTGATAGGAACATCGTCGTGCCGATGAGCTCCGACGTGCCGCTGCCGCCATACTCGTCGCAGCAGGTCTCCGGTGTAGTCTTGAGTCGTGTTCGGGGTGTGTAGAGTTCGCGTGGGGATGCCAAGTCCCATGCCGCGCGGTTTTGCGAGAGGTGCTCCGGTGAGCTCGGTCGCGGTGAGCCGCGCGCCCGACGAGCCGCCGGTGTCCTCGATGTGTGCGCTTCGGTGGTCAAACCGGTCGAGCAAAGAGGTCGTTGGGTGCGGTGTGGCGAGAGGAAGCCGCCAGTGCGCTTGGTTGCACCGAGAAGCCGCCGTTAGCGAAGTTGCGCCGCCGCCGGCCGCCGCCGTCCCCGCTTCACCGGAGGAGAAAGGAGGAGGGAGACGCGACTGACAGGCGGGGCCGCCTTGTCGCTGAGAGAGGGAGAGAGGAGGCAGGCAGCGTGGCCCGCGGAGGAAGAGTTTTTGTTTTTGTTTTTTCTTTTATGTTTTAAAATGCTGTTTTTCATATTTTTGCTATAATTTATTTTGGGCAGATAAAATTGCAAGAAAAATATGTATGTGTTCCCTGTGTTATGCTCTACACCAGAAAAATGCTAACTTTGATTTTCCAATTAAAATTAACTGTGCTATAATTTGCTCCTTTAATTAATAAATGCAACTTCCATGATTTTTAATAAATAAAATATAAGTCCAAAAATCATGAAATTTATTTTATGTGCTAATTAGGTAATGATGATCTTAATTATAAAGTTTGATCATGATTTGATTAATTTTTTGTATTATGCTTAATTAACCCTTTAATTAATTAATGTTTAATAGATTAATCCTTTAGTTAATTAGGATTTAATTAATCTTTAATTAGCAAGTTAATTAGTGGCTTTCAATGACGGTAAAAATGGTTAATAAATTAGTAATCACCCTTTATCACTATTAGGGTTGTTTGATTTTGAGATTGAATGATGACCCTAGGTCATTAACCCTAATGACCTTCGGCATTTCATGTTGGTTGCGTATCGCTAGTCCGTCGTCGTCGACGCTAGTTCTACCTTCTTAGTGCAAGGTTACCGTGAAGGGAAGTTGTACTCAAGATAGGTTAACAATCGTTGCATCATTATCGCATGCTCTTTTATTCACTGCATTGTAATCATACATTTCAATCGTGTAGTTGTGCCGTCCGAGGAAGGAGTTGATCCAACTCCTAACCCTGAAGAAGGTGTCCAGTGCGAAGAGGTTGATCTAGATCCCGGCAGTGCCATCCCTGAACCTCACTTCGTCGAGCCCCAAGGCAAGCCCCGGATGCATTTAACCCTGCCTTGTATTTCGAACAGTTTTTTTATGTTGATTATGATATGATGCATTAGGTATAGGAGCTATGTGATATCCTACTTGATGCATCTACCGTACCTTGATATACCCTGAATACCTGTTTTGATTTTGAAAATGCTTAGTGTTTGCTTAGTCCTGCGAATAGCATAGGAGTTAAGAATTAAAATGTTTTTCAAAGATGTGACAACAATATCATCTTCGAGGATGTTTTCAAAACTTGATGTACCTGTTGTTTATCCTTTACTTCGCGAGTCAAGGATACTCAACACGTGACATGATGATGAGAAAGTTGAGACGTCGGTGGAGTGACTTGCATCAGGAAGGGCTAGTGCCCTGGTGTAGTGTCGTCCACTTGTGTCGGTTAAGGACCGTCCGTTGTTTGGCGCTGGGATCATGAGGTTATTGGATAGTACTAGTCGCATGCTAATGGCGGTAAGCTCCCTTGTATGATCCATGCGAGAACGGATAACCGGGACGGGACGTAGCGTGTACCCACACTACGAGCGCACCGTCAACGGTCAGACTGACGGCGTAGGGAGATGGTGTACTGTACTCTCATGGCTAGGACCCGTTACGTGCGGAGAAATGCAAGCGTGAGTTGATGTATGTGAGATGTTTGGTCCTGCATACATCGTGTGGCTAGGAAGCCCCAGCTGGGTATATAAAGCGATTCGAATCGTCGGTGCTCCACGATATGGGAGACTTGATCCGAGTCCCGGCATCGTAGTAATAATGAAAGTGTGAGAATGAAAGTTTTGGAATCCGGCATACGTTTGACAAGTGGTTGTTTCATTAAGGACTGGCTTAGTTTCTTTCCCGCAAAAGGGTGTCTTTTGATCTTGCTAAAGCCTCACCTTGATTCCCATTAGCCAAATTCCCGAGTCTTCTCCCCCAATTTTTGGTCGGGTAAGTCTTGCGGAGTACTTTTTGTACTCGGGGTTTGTTCAACCCCTCGTTGCGGTGAACCGCATGGACAAGAGTGCTACGGCCCTTGTTGCATGACGGTTATCGAAGAAGTGGCCCGATGAGGAGTAAATTGAGTGGCCTCCAGGCAGGGCACTTTTGTTGCGTGGTTTGTAATAAAGTTATATAATGATACTTCCGGGTTTGTAATAATGACACTGGGTTTGTATAAGTTTTACCAAAAGTTTGTAAATTAAGTTATTGTAAGTCTTCCGCTACTCCGGTATTTGTGTATGAAAACCGTTGTAATACTTGTGATGTTTACGTAAGTATCGATCCCGAGTAATCGTGGTTTATCGGGGATCCACCCGACGGAACGTTTTAAGTTATGTGGTGTACAAGCATAGCCGTCGAGGTCTTAAGGACAATGTCGGATGCTTGTGGGCCATATAATTTAGAAGGTTACGCCACATCATGATAAGGCAACCCCGGTACCGCCAATCCAACCCGACTACGAGATCTTGAAGAAGAATCGAGCGCGGATATCCCACAAAACTCTACCACAAAAGAAGGGGAAACCGACGGCCCGAGAGGGCAGCAAGAAGAGAAAGAAGAAACAAGAAAAAGGGGGGGAGAAGAAATCGAGTTCGGGGAATGCGGGGAAGCGTGGCGCAAATACGAAGAGGACTTAGCCGAGTACAACCGAAAGAGGGCCGAGAAAGAAGCCGAGGAAAGACGGGCTACAGTAAGAACCAGACTTGATCCAGTCGACAAGATACAAGAATTAATCAATGAAATCGACGCCATACAACGACCAAGTGAAGAACAAGCCAGACTTAGAAATCTACTCAGAGATACCGCACAAAGAATACAAGATGACCGAGTACCTCCCCGTCATATACCATCTGAACAGACAAGTCAAAGAACTCGGAGAGTTTCCGCGTTCGAAAGGTTATCAACTCCAAACCATAGCAGAAGAACTCAACCACATCACGATTGGATCGAGAGAACGAGGAGAAAATAGAGGGAGATTACCAATACCACCTTGAAGCCCTCCCGGGGTTATTTCAAGATACGACGGTCGAGCGGACTCCGACTACAAGCCGAGAAAAAGTTCCCGACAGATTTCCTTGCTTCGCGGGAAGACTACTTACAAATCAAGTTACCTCATAAATTTAAACCGTCCAATCACTCAAAATATGATGGCAAGACGTAACCAATGCAATGGCTTAGAATTTACTCTCAATCAATAGAACTAGCCGGAGGAGATGATGACATTAAAGCACTATTTTTTCCAATGGCACCGAAACATTACCACTTCAATGGTTCGACAAGTTACGTCCCGGATCCATCAAAACATGGGGCGATCTTCAGAAAGCTTTTTGTGAAAATTTCGCCAGGAATACTCATCCACCCAATAACACAAGCCGAATTAAAGGGATTGAAACAAAATCCGGGAGAAAGCCTCGAGAGACTTCTATAGAAGATTTGGGGAGCTCGGGCGCAAGTGCACGACATCACCGAGAGAGAAGTAATGGAAGTATTTTCGTATGGTTTGAAAGTAAGATGGATGTTTCACGACTTACGCAAAGAAAATCCACGAACAAATGACGAGTTCAAAAGAACAGTTGAAAAGATGATTACGGCGAGAAGAAAAGACGCGAAAAGATTTCCGGATAACAGGAACAACTTCGAGAAAGAAGAAACAACACGGATAGAAGAAACAACTCGAACGATCAAAACAACCCAAGATGGAACAGCCAAGACAACTCGAGATACCAAGACAACTCAAGATTCCAAGACAACTCAAGAAGATGGAACAACCAAGACAATAGACGGGAGTACCACAACAAAAAAGAGATATTCGACAATATGGTGGCCTCCACGTAAAAGAAGAAATACTACCCGGCAAGAAAGTTTGAAGATCTGGAGAATATGAAATGCATCTATCACCCAACAGGAATTCACCCTATGGGAGAGTGTCGCATCTTTCAAGAAAGATATATGAAGAAGGACAAACAAGACAAAAGAAGAAAACAGAGAAGAAAAAGAAGAAGACAACCCAACCGACAACGGTTTCAAAATCCAAGAGCAACAAAGATCGGTAATATTGAGTCACCGGGTTCCGAAGCAAACAAGAAGACAAACTTGCTTGGCGAAAAATCATGGCGGCAGAACCGGCAACACCCGGATATTTAAACCGGTCTCAATATCCAATTCAGTTTTCACGTGAAGATCAATGGACAAGTGTTGGGAACGCAGGACTATATCCATTAGTACTCGGACCAACAATTGCCGCCATAACAAGAACCAAAGTACTCATTGATGGAGGAGCGGGACTTAACACCATATTTTTCGCATTAACCTTAAAGAAGATGGGACCAGAATTTTCAAAAATGATCACGCCTACAAGTATACCATTCTATGGAATAGTACATGGGAGACCAGCTATGCCTCTTGGACAAATTACATTACCAGTAACGTTTAGAAATCCTACAAATTATCGCACAGAACTCATCAAATTCGAAGTTGCAGATTTTGAATCATCATATCATGCAATATTGGGAAGACCAAAGACTAGCAAAATTCTTGGCTATACCACACTATCCATATCTACTACTCAAAATGCCAGGACCACACGGAGTACTTTCTCTCGAGAGGAGACCTAAAACGAGCCTACGAATGCGATGTGCAAGCTATATAGATATCCTCAAAAGTACAAGGCGAAAATCAACTCGGCGATTGCGTAAATAAGAACGAGAAGAACTAGGGATCCCAACCAAAAAACAAAGCACCCTCACAACAGCCGGAAGGTGAAGGCACCAAAAAGATTGATCTAAGGACAAAGCGATCCATCCAAGACGCCACGATCGGTGCACATCTACCTATCAAATAGGAACTCGCTCACCAACTTCCTACGGGACAACAAAGATATATTTGCCCGGAAACCGGCCGATATGCCCGGAGTCCCAAGGGAGTTAGGCGAAGCACAAAATTGAAGTCAACAAAGGAGCAAAACCGATCAAGCAAAGGCTACGGCGTTTTTCACCAAACTAGAAAGAAGCAATAAAG
The DNA here is from genome assembly GCA_015844335.1 of Chrysopogon serrulatus. Taxonomy (NCBI): domain Eukaryota; kingdom Viridiplantae; phylum Streptophyta; class Magnoliopsida; order Poales; family Poaceae; genus Chrysopogon; species Chrysopogon serrulatus. Next base: position 339,797 of record JADLZL010001568.1, on the reverse strand, counting down.
AAAGAAATAGCCCGACTACTAGCGGCGGGATTCATAAAAGAAATCTTACATCCGTTGGTTGGCAAATCCGTTACGGTACACAAAAAAAAACACGGATGAATGGCGTATGTGTGTCGACTACACAGCACCTCAACAAACATTGTCCTAAAGATCCTTTCGGTTTACCTGAATTGATCAAATAGTGGACTCAACAAAGAGGATCGCTTTTGTTATCCTTTCTAGATCGCTACTCGGGATATCATCGATCGCACTAAAAGAAGAAGACCAAAGCAAGACTTCCTTCATCACACCTTTCGGCGCCTATTGTTACAAAACAATGTCTTTTGGGCTCAAAAATGCAGGGGCAACATACCATAGAGCAATTCAAGCTTGTTTAGGCGATCAAATTGGAAAGAACGCAGAAGCATATGTGGATGACGTAGTCATCAAAACAAAGAACCCGGATTCCTAGATTGAAGACCTACAACAAACCTTCAACAATCTCAAAAAATGGAAGTGGAAACTCAATCCCAACAAGTGTGTATTCGGCATATCATCAGGACAACTACTCGGATTTCTAGTAAGCCAAAGATGAATCGAAGCAAGCACAAAACAAATCAAGGCAATAACCGATATGGGCCCACCTGCAGATATCAAAGATGTACAAAAGCTAACAGGTTGCATGGTAGCACTCAACAGATTCATATCTAGACTTGGGGAAAAGGGCCTACCCTTTTTTTCAATTACTAAAGAAGACAGATAAATTCATTTGGAACGAAGAAGCACAAGAAGCCTTCGACAAGTTAAAGGCATATATCAAGACATCTCCAAAGATTAGTACCACCAAAGAAAGACGAAGACCTCATGCTCTACATTACTGCAACAACTTCAGTAGTAAGCACAGCCATCGTGTTTGAAAGAGAAGAACAAGGGCACATCTACAAAGTACAAAGGCCAGTCTACTACATAAGTGAAGTACTCACAATTTCAAAAGTGAGATATCCACACGTGCGTAAACTACTCTACGCAATACTAATAACATCAAGGAAGCTCGGACATTATTTTGAAGATCACAAAGTAGTCGTCGTAATAGATTTTTCACTTGGAGATATCCTAAGGAACCGAGACTCAACAGGACGAATTTCAAAATGGGCAGTAGAACTCGGGGCACTCAAAATAGAATTTACCCCAAGAAAAGCAATCAAATCCCAAGCATTATCCGACTTCATCGCAGAGTGGACCGAAATACAACAACCAACTCCGGATGTCATCCTAGACCATTGGAAAATGTACTTGATGGATCCTTAAAACTAGGAGGGGCGGGAGCGGGAGTACTACTTATCGCACCTTGATGGAAAACAACTCGATATGTTCTCGCAAAATTATGGCAAGCTACCAACAACGAAGCAGAGTACGAAGCACTCATCCACGGCCTACAAGTCGCAACTTCACTTGGAATCAAAAGACTACTAGTCTACGGAGATTCAGCAGTAGTAGTCAACCAAGTCAATAAAGAATGGGATTGCACCAAGGAGAACATGGATGCTTATTGTGTAGAAATCAGAAAAACTTCGAGAAGAATTTTCAAGGACTAGAGATCCATCATATATTACGGGATTCAAATGTTGCAGGTGATGTATTAGCCAAACTAGGCTCGAGCAGGGGCAAAAGTACCCGCAGGAGTTTTTGTAAAAGAACTAAACAAACCATCTATCAAATCGATGAAAAAAGAAGACGAAAAAGACAAAACAAGAGCAAATTCTGATGATCAAGATGCATACAACTCAACATGGATGCAAGTATTCATAGATTACATCAAAGAAAAAGAAGTTACCCGGTAACAAACGAGTAAACAACTTCGGGTCATCGAAGAAGCAAAAACTACGCCTTAGTAGGAGACAATCTTTACAAAAGAGCAAAAGATCATCAGGCGTACTACTAAAATGTGTCTCAACAACGTAAGGGAAAGAAATACTATTAGAAATGCACTCGATGCTTGCGGGAATCATGCTTCTTCAAGGACACTAGTCGGAAAAGCATTCGGATCAGGATTCTATTGGCCAACAAAGACTGAAAGACGCCGAAGAACTAGTCAAACATTGTAAAAATTGTCAAATGTTTGCAAGACAAGCATATGTTCCAGCTCACAATCTAATATGCATTCCACCCGCATGGCCGTTCTCATCTTTGGGGACTCGATTAAGTCGGACCACTCAAGAAATCCAAAGGAGGGTTCGAGTACATTTTTGTGGCCATCGACAAGTTCACCAAATGGATATAATACAAGCCATTGGTAAAATACAGCTCGGCCAAAGCACAAGAGTTCATTCAAGAAATCATGCACAGATTCGGGATGCCAAACAGAATAATCACAGACACAGGATCACCATTCACGACCAATGAATTCAAAAAGTGGGCTCAAGACGTGGATTCAGCATTGATTATGCATCGGTAGCTCATCCTCAAGCAAACGGACAAGTAGAAAGAGCCAACGGCCTCATCTTGGCAGGCTTAAAACCAAGACTATATGAAGACCTCAAAGATTACGGAGCAAAGTGGATAGATGAGATACCAAAAGTAGTCCGGGGGCTAAGAACTCAAATAAGCGGAAGCGGCCCGGCTATTCACCTTTTTTTCTTGGTATACGGATCGGAAGCCGTACTACCGGCCAGACTTGATCTGGACATCTCCCAAAATTGAGCAATATAACGAAAGGGGAAGCGAGAAGAGGCCGGGAGACTAGAAATCGATAGCTTAGAAGAAGTAAGGGTCAATGCAACACTACAATCAACAAGATACATGCAAGGATTGAGAAGATATTATGACAAAAGCGTTCAACCAAGAACTTACAAGCCGGGCGATCTAGTCCTCCTAAAAATTCAAAAACCAGACGGGAGGCACAAACTACTCGATCCATGGGAAGGGCCCTTCATAGTAGCAAAAAAATAACAGGGACCGGATCCTACGAACTAATGACGTAAGATGGAGCACCAATAAAAATTCATGGCACATCTCTCGGTTGCGACGATTTTTTGCCTAAATACATGTACCATTCCTCCAATAAAGGCTTATTGATCAATAAAGATTACAGCATCCTAGCTTCTTTTCAGAACTAGATGAGAGCCAACAGAGAGCTCGACCTATCCCGACTTCTAGAGTACGAGAACTTCGGATGAGGGCCTGCGGTCCCGAACTAATTGTTGAAGTGCAAAATGGCTACAACCTGGCCCGAGCCCAACCATTCCAGGTTGTTTTTTCACAACACCGATGAGAGTACGGCTAAAAAAGTCAACACTAGCCCCATCCTAGCTTCTTTTCGAGAACTAGATGAGAGCCAACAGAGAGTTTCGACCTATCCCGACTTCTAGAGTATAGAACTTCGGATGAGGGCCTACGGTCCGAACTAATTATTGAAGTACAAAATGGCTAGAACCTAGCCTTGAGCCCAACCATTCGGGTTGTTTTCACAACACCGATGAGAGTGCGGCTAAGGAGCTAACACTCGCCCTATCCTAGCTTCTTTTCAGAACTAGATGAGAGCCAACAGAGAGCTCGAAAGATCCTGACTTCTAGAGTATAGAATTCGGATGAGGGCCCACGGTCCGAACTAAGCAAAAACACTCGCAAATTATTTGAAGTGCAAAAAAGCTAAAAGTCAACTCAGTATATCCTTGTTGTTTCTACAACATCGGATGAGGACCCTCAGTCTGAAATATACTGACTTCTTCTATAGACCTAGACGGGGGCAACATGACAACTCAACACATCTCGACTCAAGCCGGACGACAGACGACAAAGCATACAAGCATCTCAAGACAAAAACAAGGCATACAACAAGATCCAAGAAAAAAAAGTTTATATACAAAAAAGCCTCAAGAAGGCGTCAAGTATCATTACAATCTTCTATACCTAGTCATCATCTTCATCAGCATGTACAGCAGCAACTTCTACAAGTTCGGTAAACTCTCGAGCTAAGGGCAAGACAGCAGCTTCAGACTCCGAAAGTGCCCGCTCAGCCTCAGGAGTATGAGTCCCGTCCAGCACTCTCTCAAGAGGCAAGTTGCCATCAAGAAACCGGATACGAGCCAATACACCCTGAACACCGAGCAAAACAGCATCCTTCGCAAAGTTGATGGTCCGCTCAGTCAGCCGGGGGATAAATTGGACCCAGGTCAAGCCAGCATCTTCAGGCCTCCTCAGCATGGTGGCAAGACCTTGAACAGAACTCAGCAAAGCTGACCATCTATCCTTCGAGGCCTTCAGACGAACCGTCAAGTCCTCTACTGTTGCCTTAGCCTGCAAAAGATCTCGATCAGCACCACGCCTAATCAGCCGAGCTCGGCTAGAATCTCTTCAAATCCTCCTTTACCTTCTCTCGAGTCATTGCGAAAGGTTTTCACTTCAAGCTTCAAAGCTTGAGTCTCTTCCGAGTACTTTTTCTTCAAAGCTACAAAAAAAAAACAGAAGGAAGTCAGAGAAAAAGCAACAACAAAGTTATACACAGAAAAAAGCATACACAAGTACCTTGGAGATCTCGAGAAACTTTCTTTTCGGATTCAATTGCGGTCGACTTCAGTTGTTCACCGCAACAACCCCGAGCTCTTAAGGCGCCTCAGAAGATTGGCGTCCTTGACGCCCTCATCAAGCGCCCGGCCGCAAAGAAGCCAGCTCATCCAACAACTTCTTTTGAGACTCGAGACGAGCCAAAGAAGATGTCGAAATCACCGACGTATTCCTGTATTTAGATGAAAGGAAAGTAAGGAAAAAGGACAAGCCGTAAAATAAAATAAATAAGTCATATTACACGAACTTTCCAAAGAAAAAGACTTAAATCTAGCTTCAAGCTTCTTGAGGCGAGAACTCAGATTAAACTCTTCTTCCAAATTCCCCGCATCAACCTCAAATCACGAACAGAATCCCAAGGAGCATAAGAAGGCGATAAAGAAGGAGAACTCCCAACCCTAGAACGAGAAGCAATCGGGGGGGTTGGGCAAGAGGCAACTTTTTCGCCCCTAAAGAAGTCGCCGCAATCGCTTGCGAATCGGGCAAAGAAAGAAGTTCCAAAGAGCGAAGAGGAAGCCACCATCGTAAGGGGACTCCACGTGGATGCGGATCGAGGCAAAGACACCTGACCCACTACACCAACACTCACGGTCTTCTCGTAATCGGAAGCCGGAGCGTAAGAAATAGTGGCAGATAACCTACAAGAACCAAAAAGCTAAAGACAAATGATACAAGAAATAGAAAAAGAAGTCAGTAAGAAGAAAAACTTACTTAGGGGCACGACGGAGAGCAATACGAGGCCGAGTTGGTGGAGGCGGCATAACCCGATCCGGATCCACCAACAACTCAGCGAGAAGAAAGGATAGGACCCGGCCAGGGGATCCCAAGTCCGGAGAATGAGAAGAAGTCGCCCGGGGCTCTGAAAAACCAAAATCAAAATTAAACAAAGAAAAAGTATGTACACCAAAACCAAGAAGACAACACTCACCGAAGAAGAAGAGGAGAGTCATCAACATCTTCACCCTCGTCTTCGAAAAGAAGAATAGATCCACCACCTACCAAGGAAAAAGAATCAAGACTGCTTTCCAAAAAGAACAAGTAAGGCAAGACCAAACAACCTCTCACCTATCGGAAGGTTACCCAAGGGGGGAGAAAGAAGAAGAAGCGCCCGCTTCGAGGCGCATGAGAAGAAGAATCACCCGCAGCAGGCCTCTTTCCACCGGTCAACGAGTAACTCGAGCAAGGGCCACCTACCAATGATAAGGAACATACTGAAAAGAACAGGGCTCCATTTCGAAACACCGGGCAAAACAACTCGACCTTCAATTACCTTATGACCGGGGAGCAGCCAAAGGGAGGCGGAAGAGGAGCAATCTCTCCATCAACAAAGAGAGAGGCATCAGCATCGAAATCCCTGGCAAAAGGCTTCAAAAAAAAAACAAGTCGCCTTCAATTAAAAGTACTCGAAACACAAAAACAAGCAGAAAACACAACTTACAAAGGGAAGAGGTTTGCCTACCGAGTACTCAAAGCCAATCATGGGGACCACCGACGCTCCTTTCAAGATCTTACGAGGCGTGCAAGCACCTCATCATCGACAACTCCTGGTCGTGGCCACCATACGAGAGGGATCCTCGGCACCCGAGTACTCAAAGCCAAAATGCTCACGCGCCTTTAAAGGTCAGTACTCGGCGACGAAGATAACTTGCCACTATGGCGAAAACCGCAAGCCATTTTGCTTCAAATAACTTATCCTATTGAAAAGAGGTTGGAGAAGAGTCAACTTCGGCAAAGAAGAGCTGCTCCTTCTCCCACCGATCATTAGGAACAAAGGGACCCCGAGTAGCTTTGGAGTGCCGGGAGCACCAAAGCACCCCCATCAAGATTTCCAAAGATAAAACCACTTTCGGACCGCCAATCCTTCACGGATTCAACAAGGTCGTACTCAAAGAAGTGGCTCGACTTACACCCCCGCCGAAATTGAATCCCACATCCACCAAGGGTGTGGAGGGAATCATTATGGGGGCTGCGGCTTGAGGCGGAAAAAGAAAGCGGAACAGATTTAGAGAAGGAGGAATGCCAAGGAAAGTTTCACAAAAAGTGAACAAAAAATGAGACAGATGAAGAACTCCATTCGGGGTAAGATCATGGAGAGAGATGCAAAAATAACGAAGAAAACGATGAAGGAAGGAACACGCTGGAAGACAAAGACCGGCGCGACAAAAGAAATAAAAGAACAATTTCCCGGGCGAGGAACAGAACGCGATGCTCACCGGAGCAACCCAACCAGAGAACTCCTTAGGCTGGATCATCCCCCACTCCTGCAGCTCGACTAGATGCTTCTCCTGAGTAGTCGAAGGGGGGAAGTTCTTCACGGTGGCTTTCAATGCAGCAAATTCTGGGTTCAGCTGCTCGTCGACCTCCTCCTCAAGAACAGGCCTCTCGACTACTGGCTTCTAGGACGCAACCTTCTTCCTACCCATACAACGAATCAAGCAGCCAAAGCTAAGGGAAAGATGCGCAGCAAAGCAAGAGCAGGGTTTGGGGATTTTTTCTCCGGCGCTAGGGTTTCAGGAAGCAAAAGCAAGGTGAAGAAGAAGAACAGACACGGGTAGATTTATAGCCTGGTCTTAAAGCCCACTTAAGGGGCAACGGCAAAAAGGCCAACAGATACAAAGCGAAATAACAGGAAAGGCCCAGTAAACCCCCAAATCTCGGGATAACGGTCCTAATCCCGTTACCCACCAACGGTAAAATATAATACCGTTACAAGAAAAGGTAACTCCACCGAAATTTCCACAACAAGTCGGCACGAAGTATGACGGCCAAGAACAAGTCCACACGAAGGAAGACAGTTAGCATCTCAGCTAAAACAAGTCCACTCGAAGACAGACAGTCTTCTAATCAATTAAAAGAAGTCGGCACGAAGGCAGACAACCAGCAACTCAAGACAAAACAACTCGGATCATTTCAGGAATATATATTTTCTTCAACACAACTTGCAGGATACAAGGATACAAGTCTTACATGCTATAAGGATCCAAGTCTTACAAGATACAGGTCTTACAAGACCCATTGAATTCAGAAAGAACACCAAAGCAACGGTTACAAGGAACCCTGTAGAATTTGGCCATAGAAGAAAATTACGCGAAAAATCTACAAGGAACCCAGTGGAATTCTGTCATAGAAGACAACTACGCAGAACCCAAGAAGATAACCGCCGTAGACCCAGACTACCTCTTGAATAGACTGGGCCGAGCAGATCCAAAGCAACCTAGATACACCATCACAGTGCATCCAAGATCACCAAAAGTAGCACTGACTGATCAAGCATCACATCGGGCCTCTCCAAAAATAAGCCGGATCGAACCCCATGTGAACAAGAGAGCTCCAGCTGTACGTGGGGCGGTAGTTGATTTGCACCGAACAGCTAGAAGACAGTGCGGCTTGGCTACCTTCCCACGCATAGCATATGTCTGGCAGAGTGGAAAAGAAGAACTAAGAGTGCAAAATGACCCAGCATAAGACACATCTCAAGACTTCTTCTACCCACCAGAACGAGCCTCCAATCACAATGCTACTCCGGGATTAGTCTGCCTCTAATCCCTATCTCAAGAATTCTTCTACCCACTAAATAGACCATACTGGAAGAACAAGAAAGAAGCCCGGGGGCTGCTCCACCTCACAAACTATCATCTTAACAAAAATAGAAAGAAACACACTACAAGACACTGAAAGCAACCGAGAGGAAGGTCCAATTTATAGGATCAGATCGGCGTACATAGACCAAGTTCACCAAGACAAAGAAGCACTGACAAGGGCAATAAAAGAGGGCAGTAAAGAAAGAAGTAAAGGAGCATATTCCAGAACAGTAAAAGCCTTTACACCACCAGCTGCCAACATCCAACCATAAAAGCAGACATAAAGAGCAGTAAAAGCAAGTCACGAGCCGTTGTCCAATTCCTACAACAGAAGAACTCAGGAAAAGCTCGGGGGCTACGACTAAAAGTAAGTCACGAGCATTTGTCAAGTTCCTGTACAGAAGAGCTCAGAAAAGCTTGGGGGCTACGGCTAAAGCAAGTCACGAGACTTCGCCCAGTTCTTACAAAGAACTCAGAAGAGCTCGGGGGCTACGCTTAAGGAAACACACTTACAATACCGAACAGACTAAAAGCCATCGCCTGACTTCTTTTTTGACCAAAAACAACTCAGACGAAGGCTCGGGGGCTACAGGGCATACACCCTCAACTTTTTTCTTCCTCTCGAGACCCTCTGGCTACTTATAAATAAGTAGCAAGAGGCTCGGGGGCTACACTCAATAAGTGCACCTACGGCGCACAACATAAGGAAAAGAAGTCTTCAGCTAGATCATTTAAGAAACAAGACGTTCCTCGAGTTCTACTTCGAAATGCTCGGGGGCTTGTCGATACGGGGCGTAGACGGCTATTCACCAGCACGGCTCCCGTCAGGACAAAAGCAAGAAGGCCGGATCCGAGTAGATGACGGATCATCCTAATTAGACAAATAAAAAATAACTTCTGTAATAGGAGCGGAACTCTTCCTACAAGTCCGACTAGGATTAGAAACCGCAGCTCTGGCTCCTTTCCTCTCATAAAAAGGAGCCAGAGCACCCTCTTTTGTAACAGACGAACAACACACAATCACATATCAATCCAACGCAAAAGGCCAAGGCCGACTGGAGTAGAGCTTTTACTCGACGACGAGGGCTCGAACCAGGATAAACCGAGTGTCTCTTGCGAGAAACCGCCGAGTTCCAGTTATTCGCCGAGATCCGAATCAACTGCTACGGGAACCCCGTGGCAGGCTATCGGTGGCTAAACACCGACACCCCCCCCCACACACACACAAGTACTGTACAATAGGAAAAAGGAAGAGTTTATACACAAACACAAGCAAGCTCCTGGCTGAGGAACGCGTACACTACAACAGCTGCTATGAGGTATATTGCCAAGCTCAGTTTTGATCCTCTTTGATTTTTGGGAAATGCTAATATACGAGCGTGCACACCCTGGAGATAGCACCCACTCACCCTGCACACACGCACCCTCATAGCCGCTTGTCTTCAATCTAGCTCATGTTTAACCTCCCCTCTCCTGGCTCTCTCTCTCTCTCTTTCCCCAGTGATGGTGACAGCGAGCTCCTCTTAGTGGCATCCCACGACCTCCCCACCGCCTCCCTCGTGCCCATGCCGGCCATGGCGCGGATCCGGCGGTGGCGACCGCGGATCCGCCGGATCCGACAGCGGTGGCCGTGGAACTGCTCAAGGTAGAGGTAGGCCTCCTCCTCCTCCTTTCTCCTCTCTCCCCTTCTCCTCCTCCTCCAACTCTGCCAAACTAGAGTTCCGACGAGCACCCCCTTCTTCTCAAACTCGGTGGGATATAGATTGTTCGGCCGGTCGGGGGAAGGCAGGGAAGACAGGCAGTCGGGATGGTTGGCGAGGCGGTTTAGGGTAGCTGGCGGTGGGGGCTGTGGCCGAGCCAGTCTAGGGCGGGGGAGGCTCGCCGGAGATGGGGAAGATGGTAGGGGAGGGAGAAGGGAGGGGCAGAGGGCGGCCGCTGCAGGGGATAGGTTTCACCGGGGCTCCGGCGAACCCTATTGCCTGCAACGGGGCAATGGCCGACGGCAAGGGCGAGGGCGCCGGAGCTAGGGAAGAAATGATGCTGTGTGCGAGGAGGTGGGTGTGCCGGACTTCAAAATCCTGCACGCGCACGCTTTAGCAACGTCCTTGATTTTTTTTGTGCATGCGCACAAACAAATCATCTTTGATTGATGCATGATAAACAACAACGCTTTGTATTGGTAATCTGGTCGATTACCAAGCACTATTGATAAAAAAAGGGATTACAAAGCACTACTAGCCTCTCAGGCCCAGCTGAGAATAGATAGCACTGGGCCTCGTTGACCACAACAATCAAGACTGGGCTCAACTCTCACAACTCTGTTATGCAGAAGGCCCAATGTCTAGTCTTTAGCTTAGCTTGCAGTTGTAGGGGTTCATCCAACCGCTCCCGGTTCCATACTTTTGGATGCATATAGTTTTCAATAGAAAATAACATAATTCCTCCTGTCGTTCTTAATGAACAATCAGAATCTTTTTATTTAACCGCTACTAAAACTACAATAGTTTTTATGTGCACTAATCGCACTGCTACGGTATAAGAGATTTAACCAAGAGAAAAGGAGGACGTACAGATGATGCGGTGCTGCCGAGCTGCGCCCAAACTCACCACCATGCCTTGCAGCATCTGGTGCTGTCGCCTTCTGTCCTAGGCATCAGGGCCGTACGTTCACCAGCGTCCAAAGGCTCAGCTCTGACTTGCACACATGCCCATCAAAGCCCACGAGACCACGCAATGACGCAAGAGCACGTCAGTCGGCATGGACGATTCAGTTCTTCACCTCAGCCGATGTCTTCTCGACCAGTTGGCTGACCCACGGCGCCGCCGTATCTGTCGTCGTCGCACCCTGTGCTGCTGGTTCCCAAGGGCAGTCGCAAGGTACGACGGCGGCGGCATCACCGCTCTGATGGTTGAGACAGTGTCCGCTTCGTGCATGCTAATGTCATACATGTGAATGTCCTCCTCCATGGTCACCAAGAAGGAATGATTGGCTGTAAAACAAATCCAAAGGGTAATTGTTTAGTGCATATTGGCCATTCACGTAATTTGTGCAGTTGATATTATAATCTCAGATCTAATTTTTTATTATGCGTGCATTTGTAGTACAGTAAATCATTTTTATGTCACGTGTGCCCTCTATGTAATCTGATTAAATGTAAATAATTGTGCATAATTAAGAAAAGCATAGAAGAACAGCATAGTTTAGTGATCATACTCTCTTGCATTTTTTCATATTGGGCGAAAGTTTGTAAATTGAGATTAAAATCAAAATAAAGATTTAGTACCCTGCTTTTTATCTAATATAATCAGTGGCTGTAATACAGTCAGCTGTTCATTCTCTAACAATTTTGACTATCTGAAATGTACTTACATTTCGTCATCAACAGCAGTTTGCATCTGCATTAGTGCTGCTGCTCTGGTTCAGTAGTCTGCTTCATTTATTTGCTCATCCAGATTATAGAACTCTGCCTTCAGCCCTTTTCTGTGCTACTCATCCGGTTTTTATATGTAGTGCTATCTTTGTATGCACTAAAGTGTTTCAAATAAATGTTTGTTTTTCTTGCATAGATATCTTGTTACATGAAAAAAATACATAGGTAATTTTCTACTTGTGCATTAGAATTTTTTTTAAAAGATCCTGAATCTTCGAGGACATTCATTATACATGCACTTAAAGAACCTTAATTTTATGGTTTGCCGCAGCCTGATAATAAGAGAAAGTCAACATTTATAGTACACCAGAAAAATTTATTTCACGATGAGTCTAACAAAACTTATATGAGAATACGAAAATTATTAATTTTTTATTAGTTAAATTTCAAATGGCTTAACTTAGCACAAACCTAAAAACAAGAGTTATTTTGGGACTCAGGGCCCATGCAGAGCCCTTGCAATTTTCACTTTTCTGGCTGCCCAAATGCCTTGTGATCCTATCTGGTACACGCATCAATGGATCCCCTTAATCATCATTAACCTAGTTAGGTAGGGCTACGTATCAAACCAGGCACGCAGCCGCCATTGGTGACCGCCAACATCCGAATGAAAATGATGAGGCAGCTTCCTCGTCTGTGCCGCGTTGATGCGGTGATGAGCCTCTTCGGATGCCGCCGACCCTCCATTATCCAACAACGACACTTCCTCCGAGCCTGCAGCAGCCACCGGAGGGTGCTTTCCGATTCGCCGCCAGCCGCTGCCTAAGATCCGCGATGGGTGATGCTGAACCGACATGCCAGCCCCTGCCGCATCGACGACTCATTCGTCGCTGACGCCAAGACCACCGTCGCGGACTCCCTCACCTCCGTAGCAGGAGAACACATGCGCGTCTCTTTGGTAGGCGCCGCGCCACTGGCAAGCTCCTTCCTCTACTACGATTTGACTATGGATAGCGTGCCTGGCCACGACGACGTTGACGATGACGTGAGCGCCGTTGTCGACATCGTCGCTGCCAATACAGACTCTGTCCTCTTGCGGTTGGGTAACCAGCCCTGTACATCTGCAGCTTTTGAGGACAACGATCTCTTCGTGTACAGGGCCGGTGATGCCGCCAGGCCGCCGTCTCTGTCTCTGCTCCCCGATCGAGACTTTCTGACCAGGGCCGAGAGCGTCATTGCATCCCATAGGGTGCACCCCCCTTTCCGCCCTAGCCTGGACAGTGGGAGCACAGGGCTGCTGCAACGAGGCGAGAACGATATCCTTGTGGCCGAGCTCGAGCTGTGGTACGATCGCGATGCCCGACAGGAAATGGTCGAGTTCTATGTGTTCCGCCCCGGCACCGGCATGCGCCAGTGGGAGCTCATGGAGCCGGTGCCCATTCTTCTTTAGGACGAGGTGGTGTCACGCTTATCAGGTGATGCTGTCTTCCCCGTTGGCGACCGCTACCTATGTTGGGTCGACTATGAGAATGGCTTCTTCCTGTGTGACATGGCTGATAATGTGAGGCCCAAGGTGCGCTACGGCCCTCTGCCAGCCGAGGTGAGCGGTCGCTGCAGCTGCAACAACTGCGACGGCGAATTGTTTCGCATGAAGTACTCCATGAAGATGGGATCCGCGGGGGCTAGCAAAGTGTGGTTTGTCAGCATCGGCCCGCACTGCTGCTGTGGTGGCCCTGGCAGGAGCACATGTGGCCGCTCCTCGTTCACCTTCACTGTCACAACCTGGATGATGGATCTCAGCATGGATGTGGAGTCGCCATTGACGTGGGAGAAGGACGGAGAGATCGACTGCGAGGATGTGTGGGCTCTTCCGGGATATGAGGGACTCCCACAAGCAAATCTCGAGTGCCCCATCGTGTCCTTGGACGACCCAAACGTGGTCTGTTTTCTGGTCTCCAATTGTCACTTCGTCGCCACCTGCGAGGATCGGAGGTTATGGATGATTCAGCTCAACATCAAGACTAAGAAGCTGCTGTCAGCTGTCCAGTCGTCGTTCACCGAGGATCTCTGGAGAGCGGCGATCTACCATTTACCGGTACAACTTCAGTACTAACCTGAGAACACCAGGTAGGCTGGCAAAAGTTCCCAGATTTATATTGAAAATAATCTCACGTACGGAGACCCAGCTAGGAACTTTTGCAAATTTTTGCAATTTGAGATGGTCACCGGAAGCATGCATGTATCTTTTTCAGTGTTGCTTAGTATGGCCGTGTGCAATCCATATTTGTGTTGCGCGTAGGGTCACTTGGAAAAAGTGTTGCAACTCCAGCAATTTGTTTTATAAATTAATTCTTTTATAGATACATTATTTCCTAGATCCAGAAATACTTGAGGTAATTGATATATTAATTTTTCAGTGGTTGGTGTTTGTCCATTGATCTAAACATGATTGGGATTGTGATTAATGTGGCATCGACCTTGCTTTGCTTCAATTAAATTCCATGGCACAATTAATGTGTACCATTACAATATTTTAAATATTTCAGATTGAAGGTGAACTTAACTATAATTCTTTTTCCTTTTTTAACGCTATGCATCTAACCTGTTAGATTGTTGGTTAAATTTAAGAGAAATAATAGAAAAGACAAAAAAATCAGTTGTCTCCTACGTTGCATACATGTACCCACACATTACTGTCTCTGTCTGTTGTAAAAAAAGAAAGGTAAATGGTGGGTGACGAGATTAATGGCAAGAATACGAGATTCTTACTGGCTTTCTTCAGCGACGTCCTGAACTTCTGCTCCAAGATTCTGAGAGTTTCTTTAATCTTTTGGAGTTCATCTTTTGGGGATAGTTTCTAAATATCGTCAGAAACATCTCTGCAAAATTTGAGTTTAATTGATTTCATTTTATCAAATCTTCCCTTTTTAGAGTTTGGTTCGAGCGCCTGAAATAGAAAAAGTAGGTCAGACCAGGATGGCATTTAGGCCTAGCTGGGTTTGGAAGTAGTCCTGGCCGGGACTACATGCAGGCCTGGCCAGGTTTTATATAAACATCTCTGCAAAATTTGAGCTTAATCGGTTTTTATTTGATCAAATTTTGTCTTTTTAGAGTTTGGTTCAGGCTGGTGAAACAGAAAAGTAGGCTAGGCCGGGATGGTGCGCCGGCCTAGCCGGGTTTGCGAGTAGGCGTGACCAAGACAGCTTGTAGGCAAGGTCAGGTTTTAATCTAGGCCTAGCCGGGTTTCCTAGATTTGCTCTCCTTTTTTGGTGGGTTGTTGTTGCCTTCTGACTTCATTCCTTGTTAAGGGGACTCAATCATAGGAAAGGAGCATGACTGGGCTACATGCTTAACATTGTCGTTCCCTTTTCCCATCCACTCTGTTGATATCTGCTTTAATTCGTTCGGTGCTTGCCCCATAGCCCATGGTGTCTGTTATGTACCTGTCTGATTCAGTTTCATACATGGTCTGGTCTTTAATTTGCTTTGAGGCCGGGGTTTCTTTACCTTTCCCTTTATAGCCTGAGCGAAAGACACTGCCCTCTGTTCCTTTGCTTGTGGTATGCATCATGGCATCAGAAAATGGCATGTCGAGCTGTCCGAAAAGATAATGGCATAAGGCAGCATATCATTCCTTACTTGTGCTTGCATCCAGCTTTTAGAAAAGAAAAGCATCCAATATGCACGGTAGCCGCCTCTTTCGGTTGTATATAATTCACGTAAGCATGGTGGTCATTGTTTTTTTCATTCAGCACATCATACCTTAAACTCTCACCCCTGTACGTTGTTGCAATCTCTCAAGACTCAATGCTATCGCACGTCTCACATTGGTAGTCTCTGCCCACAACTGATAGAATCAATGATTGTTCATCAGAAATGAGGTACATTTTCAATAAAATCTTTGTTAAATTACCATATCATACAGTAGAGTAGAGCTGGTGTAATATTATTTTGTGGTACTTGGATTAGTGCTAATTAATGCTGAGCGTATGTCAGCATGTGTGAGGGTCTGCATATGTGTTTTGAATTGAATAAACAGAGTTAAAGAACACTACAGGTATGTCCTTCGTGTAGTGTTTTTGTTTGCAGCCAAATAAAACATTTAAGAACAATTGTGAAATTGAACAAATACACTAGGTAGACGCAAAGAACATATAAGCTCCATGCCATATCCGTAGATTGGAAACTATACATGTTTGCAGATAAAAATAAAGAACTAAGACGCGGAAGAATAATAAGAAGAAAAGGATAAGATGGACAGAGAGATAGGGATACAGAGCTGTTTGTAATATTGCAGCTTAAAATAAAGAACCTTCTTGCTCAGCGATTCATCGGATTAATATCCTGGCTTAAAATCACAGCATTTGTATGAAGCTTTATTTTCTCAAAGATTTTTTTTTTCTTGGTTATTTTCTCTCACGCGCCTTCCCTGAAGCCGTTTTTTTTTCTCACGCACCTTCCTCGTCTATTCTGTGCTGTTTTACTTATTGCCTCCTGATGAAAAGAATAATTAAGTCAAAATAGAAAATTCGAATATATTTTTCTTCACGCTTGGTGTAAAGAATAATTAAGTCAAAATAGAAAAGGACTTTTCCAATAAGCTATTGTTTGAGCATTGGCTGTGCCAACGGTTAACGTGCTGAATAGCCAAACAAATCAAACAACTAAAAAGATAAAGAAAAATCAAACAATTTTTTTGTGGATACACATATGTTCACGCCATCTCCACTAAAGACAGTAGCATGCACCATAAGAAGAGGCAGTCACCTTATACAAGGTTAGCAGAAGAGACACAAATGACAAATCTGAGTTTTGCTTGTTTGGCCTCTAGGATCTTCATCTCTTATCAACAAAAGGAAAATTAAAAAAATAAATGGGGACGACATATCATTCTATCTACAATAGAATGTTAGGTGCAAGTCGTTTCCTTTGGTACCGATTTATGCCTTTTCATTCTCCTTTCAGACTTCTATAATTTTTTTTTTTTGAAAAATCATTTTTTTTTGGTAGAGAATTTTTAGAGAAATCGTTCCAATGGTGAATAATTTCTTAAAATCATCCCATGGGTAGACGACATGGTATATTATTAGCATATCCGTAGTATATTTTTGTAGTTTCCATGTAAAACTGTGTTAAAAGAATAATAATTTAGAGTGAAACTGAAGCACTTAGATGGTCGCTATCCTCAATTCGAGATCCACACATATATCATAGCACATAGCCCAAATACGGATGCTAAACAATAGTGAATGGTCTAGACTCCTAAACACATATATCATAGCACATAGCACATAGATCCACACATATATCATGCACACCATCTCCACCCAAAGCTGCAGCATGGATTAGGAAGAGTTAGTCACCTCGTAGAAGGTAAGAGGAAGAGACACATAGGGAAACTGTCCAAGAGTTTTGTTTGCCTCGTGTCTCGACTTTTGAGTACCTAAGGCCTGAGTTTTCCATGCCTATATACTAATATTAAAGCATGGTGCATTTCTGTAGTCCTTAAGTGGGTGCCGCATCCTAAGATGAATTCGAGTATGTGACATAATCGTTGGATAAATCTCTAAGTTTTTTCTGCCCAAACAAGTTAGCTGCAAGTCATCCAGGTGACCATGCAAGCAAGATGTTCTATTGCAACGCATGGACTGTGAACCCCCTTCGGAAAGGCCGACGAACACTATAAAAAATGGATTTTTAGAAGCAGTGATTTTTTTATTTACAATGATGGCATCCTGGCCAACTCTATTAACTAATTTCTCTTAATGGGTCATTTGCAGAGGTGGTCAGACCTCGTTATAAATCAATTGAGAACGGACATCATAAGTAGAGGTTTGTCTTCTTAAATATTTTTTAGTAGTAAAACAGGTGAAATTTGATTTCCTATGGTAGTAGCACCTTGTTTGTATTCATTTTTGTTTCAGATTAAGGTCATCCGTGTGCGTTCATGATATTTGACTTCAATAAATTGAGGGGATCTGTGGCTTAATGTGCGCGGCCTGTTTAACTACAGATTTATCATTTGGCATGGTGTTGTTTCATTTTTTACCAGGTATGGATACCTCGCAACTTCACAAAGTACTAATAAACAATTAAATAAACCCACACCCATCTATGAAAACAAATTTATACCATGAAGATATTGGGTTGTTGAGTTGAAATCAAATTTGAGAAGTGAGGAGGCGTCTGGACTATTGGGTTGAAATCTATAGCCTTCTGCTTATACTAGGTAGCGTACCCATGCGTTGCTATGGGACAAGTAAACTTTTATACAAAAAAACATATGGTGTATCGCATGATAAGATAAGAATACTGTAAAATTAATACCAATGCTAAAGTGATATTTAATCGAAGCAAAGTTCGTGAAATGGGAACAATAACTTTAATAGGGGATAACATGTATTTCGGATCATCATGATGCTGGCTAGACGATAATGATAAAGTCTTCTTAGTTATAGAGATACATGTCTATGCCCGTGCGTTGGCACTGCCTCACGTGAGCCAAAATATTTTCAATGCAATAAAAGAATCAAGTAAAAACATGGTTAAATGCCCATGCAGTGCTACGGTGAACAAAAATAATTGTATTATCCTGATAAAATAGCTCCTAAGTATGGGACAAGTCTAAATTCCTTTGTATGAGACACAAGCACTGGCACTATTTCTTATACTATACCATTCCAAAAAAAAATTCTAATTCATTGGGCAGACATTGGTTGATCATAAAACAAGGATCACAGTGCAATTTAGAGGCATATTTACAGTTACCCTATCAATTATGGATTCTTGAAATATGATATTTGTTTCCTCTCAACTCTTATCATCATAAGCATATTAATAGCTACCATCAATTATGGATTCCTGAAATAGGATATTTGTTGTCTCAACTCTAAAGCATCATAAGCAACAGAACCACTAAGGAGAGTTCATACAGAACTAAAATCCAATAGTCTGTGTTGAAGTTCCCAAACCACCCATCATGTTCTCATGAGAACATCTTTGTATCAGATTCAATATCATAGCTGAGGAAACATGATTCAATATGCCGCAGGAAAAATAGAGAGAGAGCACCTAGGAGTAATGATGGTGGCAGTCGTCGCTAAAGGAGGTTCAGGTAGCAGCGAGAAAAAACCAAGAACCAGCCGCCGCGTTGAGGGCTCTCACACCTATTGCACTTCTGGTTGACGAATGATCCAAGGTTGTCAGGGCACATGGAATGACTGACCAACGCAAATCCCCAAGCTTAGTGTATCTTACTTAAAATACAAAAATAGAAACTGAAACAAACATTAGCTAATTCACAATATTCTCATAAAGAACCATGAAGGCAATATGTAATTTTTCATCTAGAAGAGGAAAACAGATAACAACATCTGCTAATTCACAGGCAAAGTATCATTCTATTCACACCAAAATAGCTAGATCATAAAATTTCAAAATGTTATACATTTCTCCGACACCTTGACTGTATAACATTATAGAAACTGAGTATCAAGACTATGGAAAAGTATAAACAGTAGAAATAGCTAGTCAATCAAGGGCTTACTTGAGGCTCACAGATAAGTGTCTAAAAACCGTACTCTTCTTATCTTAACATAAACCAAACATCCATGTTCACAGCTCAGAATTTTTTGTCAGGGAACTAAAAATGTTGTCAGACGATGGGGATTAGTTGTTTCTCTAGGATAGCAAATCATAAAAGTCCTCTTGAAGCACTTTGACCAAAGCTTCAGGAAGCAATTTCTACCCTCATCAGGTGCTTTATTCAGTTCTAGCACGAGTCATATGTATGAAAAAATCACAGGATTTTTTAATTGCAGAATAGGTGTTGTTTCATATAACAGTCCTTTAGCAAATCCATGCTGTTTCATATAACTGTCCTTTAGCAAATCCTATATTTTAGTCATACATGTCTGATGGCAATTCTGGACCAAACCTTATAAATAAGTTTAGTCGTTCACCAATGACAACTAAATGTATGTGTATAATATTAATTGCTTAGATTAGCATCCCACTGTCCCTACAACTATAAAAAACACTATGAAGGGCTTACTTGAGGCTCATAGATAAGTGTCTAAAAACCGTACTCTTCTTATCTTAACATAAACCAAACATCCATGTTCACAGCGCAGAATTTTTTGTCAGGGAACTAAAAATGTTGCCAGACGATGGGGATTAGTTGTTGTTTCTCTAGGATAGCAAATCATAAAAGTCCTCTTGAAGCACTTTGACCAAAGCTTCAGGAAGCAATTTCTACCCTCATCAGGTGCTTTATTCAGTTCTAGCACGAGTCATATGTATGAAAAAAAATCACAGGATTTTTTAATTGCAGAATAGGTGTTGTTTCATATAACAGTCCTTTAGCAAATCCATGCTGTTTCATATAACTATCCTTTAGTGAATCCTATATTTTAGTCATACATGTCTGATGGCAATTCTGGACCAAACATTTTAAATAAGTTTAGTCATTCACCAATGACAACTAAATGTATGTGTATAATATTAATTGCTTAGATTAGCGTCCCCACTGTCCCTACAACTATAAAAAACACTATGAATACCATGTGGCAGTTTCAATACTATCAGGTTTTCATTCGCACCAGAGCTTTATTCCCTTGCACACTCTATCAGTAACCTGCAAGCATATGTTATTCATGACGCCGTAGGGTGGCTAAGTGCTACAGGTTTTAGCTTTGAACCAAACAGACCCAATTCCCGTCCAAAAAAATATGAAGTAATGAAAATTAAATCAAACAATTCAGACTTCAGAGAACATAGGAAAAAAGACACCCTGCATGACATAGCTCAGTAAATTATGCAGCTTAGTTGCAATAGAAGAGCTGAATGATATGTGGTTCGAGTCCTCATAGAAAATTCAATTACATTCTGCAGCTTGGATATGACACAAAAATAAGTGATCGCTAGAGCTGCATAGGTCATGAGTTTCAGTGTGTTAATAAAGTTTTTGGCCAAGTGACAGTTTGTTAATAAAGTTTGTCTGGTATGATTTTCTTAGTTAGCTACTGATAATTTTTGCCTATTGTATAACTTGCAGACCTCTTTATTGCAGCAAAGGGTACTTAAGGCTTGATATTTTACACAAGTATCCTTTTTGCAGAAGAATATCAACCCACATTTCTCCCAACCCAACACAATCTGAGCAAGCAGTATATTCATCCATCCAACCAATTGGGATCAATTCAATTAATAAAATAAATCTAGCCATTTGAAATCACAGTATAATCTGGAAACTGTAAGATTCTAGAAGGGGAAAAGGAAGATGCATCCATGAATGAAGAGTGTAATAAAGACAGGCTAAACCCCCCCATCGTGGAAAAAAATGAAGAGTGCAATGGATCCTCAATTATTCCCCACTGATCAAACAAATGAACACCTAACCTGCCCTAAAACAGATATTTTTTGAAACACCTAAACTACAAGAAGTGGTAGGGTCGTAACTTACAACAACTAATAATGTCTTTATATTGCATAATGTCCATCAAGGAGTCAAACTGTTATCTTCAAAATATAGATGTGATTTATCCCCTCAAGCTCTGGTTAGGCATGTACTTCTTAACTACAGTTTTGAGATTGTTTGTATGTATAAAGAGAAAAACAAGGGGTAGTGGCAAATCACAAAGAAACTATACTGGACCATTAGCTCTATTCTCCTCTCTTTTGGAAAGGAAAGACACAAATGTAGTGCCACAATCGATGCAGACAAAAAACACAACAGATAACAGGGATTGTTTTTTTCCCTGTGAATTCCCTATCCTGAAGTAGAAACAGAAAGCTAGTACTTGATCTATAATCAACTTATTGGCCAAATAAGCTTTTTTTTTTTCCAAACTCCCCTGTTGGTATGAAACTAAATCTGATGGTTAACTGATACAAGCAATGCTTGGATGTGCCATGTTGCTTATCAACCAACCAAATATTGACCAGGTTGTCAAACATCCAAGAAACCTGACGAACCAATGCGAAGTTCAGAAGAAGGAGAAGACACCCCATAAGGCTTAATGCTTGAAAAAATGTTGTTGTGTTCAATAATAGATCTGTGAAGTGATGACCTGTTGACAGAATAACTCAATAAGTTACATGAGAGCAAGTTCAAAGGGTGTAAAAGTACAAGAAATAGACATTTAGTTTACCAAGACATATTTGCATAGTCAGTCACTACAATTTGCAGACTTTTCTCTCTGCACCTAGTATCAACATTGGGTTATAGCTGAACTCAAGGGCATAAGTCACTACAATTTGCAGATTATTCCTCTCTGCACCTAATATCAATGTTGGGTTATAGCTGAACTCAAGGGCATAAAAAAGAATATAAAGGTCACCTTAAAAAGTTATTCATTTTACAGGAAGTTTATTTTGCCATAATAGATAACATACCTTCCTTTAATCCTTAATTGTTTATTTTGCCATAATAGATAACATCACATCATTTATAGGTTCTCAAAACTGGCAAACTCCATGAGAACAAGATGTCCAAGATTTTCCATAGGGAAGAAAGTGATATTCTGCCAGCAACTGCAGCTACTTGAACACCGAATCCTAGCCATGCCAAAGCTAGGCCAAGCTACATCCTAGCCATGCCAAAGCTAGGCCAAGCTACCGCCGTTGCTCCCGGCATTAATGGTCATGTGTGAGGTCCGAGGGGATTCTGGACCAGCAGCAATAGAAGATTGTGTTGGACATGGCTGTTGCCTTCTCCATCCCAATCCCTTCCCCTCACACCTCGTCCCTTGGCTCCACCGCATTGCCGTTCCTTCCCTGCCAGCCTGGTCCCCATCTCCACATTGGAGGAGGCCACGGCAATGACTATGGGAGAAGGGCTATATTCTCCCTCACGGATCTCCCGGATTTGAGGGCCACTAATGTGAATCCGTCCTCCATCTCCATGCCATCTTCAGAAAGGTTCCTCAGCACGACAATCACACCATAAAAGGAAGAGGAGTGGGCATACCTATTGGTTGATTGTCGAAGATCTGGCGTAGGACTGACAAAGAGTCGAGCACCTCGCGTGCAGCGGCAGCGGTGGCAGACACCTGCGCTCCTAGCGTCGTTGTGTCCGCGTGGCATCGAGCGGTGCCGCGGAGACCATGGCATGACGGGTCAGGGGCCCTGTCGACGGCATCAGTGGGAGGACGAGGAAGCGGCTGGGCAGGTCGAGGAGGCTATGGACGATGGCGGCGTAGGTCGGTGATGGGCAAGGTGGTGGCACTAGTCGGGTATGGCGTTCCGGCGGTGGCGCAACCGTTGTGGGCGCGACGGCGGCGGTCGCGCAGGGACGTCGAGCACGGCGGTGTCGACGTCCGCGTGGAGGAGGCCACCATCCGCACAGAGATCATGGAGGAGGTCGATGTCGTGTGCGCGGACATCATGGAGGAGGCCGATGTCATGCGTGTGGAAGAGATCGCGGCAGTGGATTTGGCAAAATTCACAGGGCGACCCGATTGTTGGGCAACAGATGGCGTTTCAAAGTTTGTGGCATGGATTGCAACCGCGTTGATTGGTGGCCTTCCATGCAGAGGAGTCAGTCGCGATGATTTCGCGAGGGGAGGTCCCACCACTTGCCAGGATCGTGGGTAGCAAGGAGAGTATCGCACGGGGCAGGACTAAGGATTTCGCCGGACGGGAGTTTTCTGGCAGAGCGACGTGCGAGCGTGCAATTACTGCACCAAAGAGCGGTCTTAGTTTTAATCTTTTTAGCTGTAGAAGATACCATGAAGGTATTGGGCTGGACTTTTGGCTCGACCTATTTACAGAAACGGGCCATTTAAGAGGTCTAGCTCTAAATATAGCCCTCACTTTTTCAGATGGTCCACTGTTAATTAATTTTTAGAAGTGGTGTATTTTTAGGTGTCTTCGTAAATCAACTGTCCGTCTCTGAAAATAGCAACACATTTTTGGAGGCTCAGAGATTGTTTGTCTGCCTCTGTTAATAAATTATTGTGACGTGGCGTGAATGCAAAGTCTGGGGTTTCTGTCTCTGTTATCTTTAGCAATGAAAGAGATGGTTAATTTATAAGAGGAGACCATCTCCAATGATTGATGACCTTTAAAATAGAGCAATTTCTGTTTGTGAGTAGAGGCTCCCCCTACTTTATCGGCTCAGCCTCCCTCAACTTTTGAGGGTTTTGTTTTTAACACCCAACTTCAACAAGTGCTCCTACGTCTGAACTCCTATTTTAATTTGTCTCATAATTTAACATAATCTTCATATATCATTCATCTCACACTACTATAATTCAAACATAGATATCTGTAGTCCAAACAAATGAACCGTATTCAAATTCTTGATTTTAAGACAATTTAAATTCACATTTGTTCAAACATAAAAATCATATAGTCATATAGAAACTGTCTATCACATTACAAATTAAATAACAAGTTACAATAAATCTGTAATGAATGAGTGTACTTGCCTGCCATCTTGGATGCCCTTGCACTACTGTGTACTAGATTGTGTACCAAATGTTTAGACGCTGGGCTGGAGGACACGGCTTGATGGGAGTGAGCGGATCGGAGTCGGTGCGAGAATGAAAAAAAGGATGATGCGTGAAAAAACCTCCCTAGATACCCCGTGGAGATGGAGTCTAAGTGGAAGATTTGGAGCCCTATATAAAGTATGGATGTTCGTTGAGACCATGTTGGACGAATTTATTTGTTAGCCTTAAAAAGTAGAACATGAGCCGTCTCTGTTCGATATGCTCCTTTATAAGTCATTTTTTCTACTTCTAAAACTGAACTATTATGTGGTTCACAAAAAAGGGGCAGGACCCTATTCTAACGTGGATAAGGGCTTCCTAACTTTTTATTTTTCTATAGCACATTTTTTATCTAGCTTCTTTTTCGACCTCAGGAACCATGTGCGCATTCTAAAGGTGGTATCAATATCAAAACATTATTTATGACTTGGGGAGCGGTAACAGGCGCTGCGGATTGGGTGGCTGGGTAGTCAGCGAGAGTGGAGGCTAGGGCACAGGGGCGGTGGCGCAGGGAGCAGAGGGGCGGCGGCGCTAGGGTTTAGGGTGGTGGCGGCGTGCGGCATAGGGAGAGAAGGAAGAAGAGGCGGCGTCTGCTGGAGAGGAAGTAGAGAAGAAGAAGCGGCGTGACGAGAAGAAGAGAGAGGAGAAAAGATACAGGGTTAAACCCTAATAATTCTTGGTTAAGATCGAATAGCTACAAGTCCCCTTGTATTTATAGTCCTAGGAGACTTAGCCTGCAAGCAATCTAAACTAATCTAGTCTAATCTACGGTGGTGGCGGCGGTGACAACAGCGGCAGCTAGGGCTGCGGGCCCCTCCTCCTGGTGGTGGCATGCGCCCCCCTAAGTGGGCCGGCATGGGACCTTCTCCTGATGACGTAGCGATTGGCAACGGCGGCAGTGGGGCACGCCTTCCTCCTCCACCAGCGCAGCCCATCTAGGGCACAGGGTCAGAGACACTAGGCGCCTCCTCCTCTTGGACCTCTGGTAGCCCAATTATTCTGCAAACACGCATTGGGCGTGTGACAGTACTCCTCCTTCTCTGATCAGCGCATCCTCACGTTGAAATATGTGTCATGAACTGCAGTTTGTTGTTGGTTGGTGGAGAACTCGTAGTAGTAGTGGCAGGAGTCGATGTAGCCGAAGACGTGAGGGTGATGTAGACTAGAACACAACGCCATATGGTGGAAGTAATGAGTTGGGGTTTGCATGCATCCCTGGTGGCTTGGTGGAGTTGCGCGATGATGTTCGGGTAGTCGATGTGCGGTGTAGCGTTTTTGTCGATGTCGTCGCTGTGCACTGATCATGCTGGCTAAGTGTGGTGGTGGGTCAAGGTGCATCCGTGGCATTACAGTGGAGAAGCTGTATTGTGGTGTCATGTCCTCTGAAGCTAGCGACATAGGTCTTGATGCCGGTGTGGTGAGGATGCAGGGAACATCGCGGTTGATGTCGGCACCAAGGTCATTGATGAAGAGGACGATCTAGTGTGGCTCGGTGATGGAACCATCATGTAGCACATAGAGTGTGGATGCCATTGTAGAGTCATCGATGTTGCTAGATGGTGTCGTAGCAGGTTGGCAGGTCGAAGAATTTGTTGATACGACACGTGAAGTTGTCCCAGGTTGCCAGCGGTGCTTTCCTTGATGAACAGAGGAACCACATTTGAGCCATGTCTGAAAGGTGTAAAATTGCATACCCGTTCCTGTGATCATCTGTTACTTGTTGTAGCCCGAAGATGAGCTCCATTTGAGAGAGCCAAGGTAGCTGATCGGGCCTGCCCTCGTATGTCGTTGGTTCCAGCCAGGTGTGGATGTGGTGCTATCGTGGAGTTTGTTGAGGTAGTGTCGTTGGTGCCGTGCATGGCGCGTATGGGTTTGTTAGTAGGGTTGCTGGTGCCTGTTGTGACGGTGGTGGATCCAGCAGCTTGTTTGTCACCTTCATCGTGGGGAAGTCACACTTTAGTCGCCCCAAATTTGTTAGCCAGGGCGTATCCAAGATGATGGTATTGTCATTGTCGAAGTCGAGGAGGAAAGTGTTGATGTCGAAGATCTCCTTATTGATGCAGAGGGAGATGCTGCTTCCCCTGAGTGTGGTGGTGTCGGTGGGTTGTTTGGAAAGGCTATTGAGTTGCGCAACGTTGACGTTTGACGCCATACATCGATCGCGTTTGTATCTACCAGGATGTGTACCTGGTTCCATTCATAGTCCCTACAAGGTACATAGAGAGATAGCTATGATCGACGGATTTTTGTAGTACCTATCATCATGCGAAGACTGTTACTGATGTTGATGCTGTCATCGTCATGATGTTCGTGCTGTCGGAGAGGTTGATCTGGTGAAGCTTCTTGGTGATGACGACCATATGTAGTGGGTTCATCACATTGTTGAGTGTGGGAGTTGTCAGCCGAGTCATGACGATGTGGTGGAGCAGTGGTTGGACTGGCGTTGGCGAAGTGATCGGGCGCTCTTGTGATTGATATGAGGCTGCCTGCTGCATTGGTGGCCAGATGGCTGATGGAGGTAGGAGGTGGCCTTCCTGGGCTGGCTGAGCAGCCGCTGAACTGACTGGGGGCTATCCTAAGGTGCAAGGGGTACAAGAGCAAGGGCGGTTGCAAATCTGGTAGTGCCTCGAACAAATTGTTCGATTCTTCCATGTTGATTCCCAATGTGATCTCTGGTTAAGATGGATCTACTATTGAGTCAGGGGTGTGCAGACTGGTGATGATAACTTGCCTGGTGTCCGTCTTAGGGTCGTTGATGGTGTGTCTGTTGGGAATTTTTAACGTCGCTACCAAAAATAGCGATAAATCCCTGTCCCCGGTAACGGCGCCAAAAATGCTTGTTGACACTTCTTAGTATCACTAGCGCTAGGTTGTCATACCTAACATGATACTAGAAATGCGATATGATGATCTTAACACTTGACTAAGGAAAATAAATATATGAATGAGTATCCGCAAGCGCACAGATAAAATACCGATGTAGCATTTTAACCGAGGAGTAATCCAGGTATCGTTATTTATATTTTTACCACTGGGAAGGGATGCTTTTGGGATAATGAGCAATGAGCACTGCATGTGATAATGGAGAGTTTAACCATGTCTTTATCTATCTTCTCATACAG
This sequence comes from Chrysopogon serrulatus, assembly GCA_015844335.1. Classification (NCBI taxonomy): domain Eukaryota; kingdom Viridiplantae; phylum Streptophyta; class Magnoliopsida; order Poales; family Poaceae; genus Chrysopogon; species Chrysopogon serrulatus. The sequence goes on along the minus strand of JADLZL010001568.1, from coordinate 312,687 downwards.
GGTAAGTGTCACAAGATAAATATATGATAAATCATAAATAAGAGATAATAACTATAAGTGATAAACATCTCAATAGAGTACTCTAAGTTTATAGCACTAGCATGGAATTAGGATGATTCTATAGGGATGATTCCTAAGTTATTCTAACTATAAGTCATAACATACAATGATTAAGTGCAATTATATTTGGCAATCATGGCGAGAGCAGGTTATAACTACGCATAGTGATATTATGAGGGAAGATGAAGAACATAGCAATCACTTCCCTATAATAGTTGTGCCATGCCTGCCCTATACATGGGAGGAGGACTACAAAGGACTCAACAGGACTGTCACTCCCGCGATCTACCTCACGATCCGAATATAGGGTGCAATCGCAGATAAATACAGTATAGGCACCACGCCTACACAATATTTACCACTCACCCATGATATCAATGAGCAAGAGCTATATGATCCTAAACATCGATATAATTCTAAACTAACTATGCCAAGTATATAATCAAAGTAAACTAAGAACAATATAATTGAGAACATAATCAAATAGAGCAAAGTCATATCTGATATAATAGAATAGAACAAAGTCATATTCATTATAGATGAACAATATGAATAATACAAGAACGAATATAATAGAAAAGGAGAGAATTACCAAGTATTCTCTGATAGATCTGGAATCAAGCTATGCTTGACTCCTTCTAGATCTAATCCTATGTAGCTATGCTCTAAACTATGGAGCTCTAATTGAGATGGTGGCTCTAAGGCTTGAACAGAGACTTCTCAGATGAACTGGTATGACCTGAATAATGAATCAAGGTTTCACCCAGGGTCCAGGGGCCTTGCTTATATAACCCCCTCGGCGTCACGTCAGCCGTGGATCAAACCATCCTTGATCTACGGTTTATATTGATCCTCAAAGGCGGTGGAGGCGCAATCCGCGAGCCTCCCACTAATTGGCCAAGGGGGAAGGGCGGCCGCCCTAGGGGAAGGGCGGCCACCCCGGCCCTACTGCCTGGTGGGCCCTCCTCGGGGCTGTCTCTTCCCGAGTCTTCTAGAGTCTTCTTTTGTATATTGCGGGTCGTTTCTCTATATGTAAATCTGACATGTAGACCTCCTTTGGATCTTTTCTGATAACCCCCTACAGAAATAGACTTTTAGCACAACTCATGGAATTCTATCAGTATAAACACCTATTCTAGATAGTATTTATATTTAAGTCCTTTTTCATGTTTCGTTGATGGTTAAAATTGATACTTAACTACCGTCAACAGTGTCCTCTTGATCCAATCTAGATTGGGCCTCTGTGATAGTGGTGTTGCCCTTGGTGGCCAAGGAATTTCCATCAAAGGTCCCTTAGATGCATCTGTTGGAGCAAAATTGGGGTTGATGTCAGTGTCGAACCTATTGATTGTTGGAGTGTCCGTCTCCAGTTGAATTGGATGTGCTATCGATGGAGAATCGTTGTGTACATCAAGGAGCTCGATGAACTTCCTCTCCCAATGATCAAGGACCTTGTGGATATCATCTTTGGTGTCCTCCTTGGAGTGTGGATGCTCGATGTTGCTCCGACCGGTGTTGATCATATCGAACGATACTTCATATGCATCGGTAGAAGAAAAATTTGGGGTAATTTGTGTACTAGATGCCGATATTGCCATGATGATCTCTAGGAAAGTTCCTTCCATCGTGGTATTGAGGACTGATTTGTTGGTGATGATCAGGCCTTGCTGTGCGCTCACGGCAAGTTCGTCGATGGGGCGTTCTTAGCGTCGAGGTCGATGATCATATCCACGTTAGATAGCAGCGGGTTGTTGTTGACGACGGCATCTACGTTGTTCTCCAGCTGAATAGGATTTGTTGCCGGTGGAGAATCATTGCTCGCATCGAAGAACTCGATGAACTTCCTCTGCCAATGATCCATGGTCTTCTAGAATTCTAGCAGCATGGTGGCGGTGGAAGCCTTGGGTGCCCGAAGGGTCGAATTGGTGTCTGATACCAGTTGTAACAGACACTGCTGGTAGGGTAGCTGGGTAGTGAGCGAGAGTGGTGGCTAGGGCACAGGGGCGGTGGCGCAGGGGAGCAGAGTGGCGGCGGCGCTAGGTTTAGGGTGGTAGCGGCATGCGGTGCAGGGAGAGAAGGAAGAAGAGGCGGCGGCTGCTTGAGAGGAAGTACATAAGAAGAAGAAGCAGCGTTATGAGAAGAGAGAGGAGAAGAGATACAGGGTGAAACCCTAATTCTTGCTTAAGATCGAGTGAGTACAAGTACCCTTGCATCTATAGTCCCGGGGACTTAGCTTGCAAGCAATCTAAATTAATCTAGTCTAATCTAAGGCGGCGGCGGCGGCGACAGCGGCAGCGGCTAGGGCTGGCGGCTGCTCCTCCTGGTGGCATGCCCCCTCCCCCGCGTAAGTGGGCCGGCATGGGCCCTTCTCCTGATGACGTAGCGATTGGCAGCTCCGGCAGTGGCGCGCGCGCCTTCCTCCTCCATCGGCGCAGCTCATCTAGGGCACGGAGTCGGAGACACCTGGCACCTCCTCCTCTTGGGCCTCTGATAGCCCAATTATTCTGCCAACGGGCATTGGGCGTGTGACAGGAGCCAAATTGGTTTCGAGCCATACCACAGCTAGAGGAAAAGTTTCTGTGTGGAACATATATGGCACTATCATTTTCTGTGTATAATTTATAGAGACGGATATGCAATTTTGAAAAAGTATCACAGTTCTGGGAGTATATATTTAGCAAATGTCTTTTTCCCAATTAGCACATATATAACATACCATTTGCCTTTCGGAGTCCCCTTTAAATAGTATTCATGATATTGTTCATCGTTGAATGCACTTTGTTGTTGAAAGAAACAAAATACTTGAAGCCTTGCATTTTTCAGGTGGGGCTTGGCATCCGTGACGACCGAGCAGACGAGAGACTGGACGTAAATAAATGATCAGACATGAATCAAGCCCTCCACTTTGGCGGCCGTGGGGAAGTTCTCTTTGACTTGGTCGACCATCTCATCAATTACCCTAATCATACATGGTGCGTGATCACTTGCCTACATTTTCTCAACTGTGTGTGGAAGAAATGATATAAAGCTTGGACAGATTGCGCCTCTAAACAACACCCCTGGATTCAGCATACCATAGTGACACAAAATCCGACGGCTAGAAACGATTTTGCTTGAAAGCTTTAAAATTGTGAAATATTGTTTAACGTTTAAAAATCTGAAAGAATTTTATGCAATTGGAAAATGAAATTCCCGGTTTCCAACCGCTGATTTTGGTCCTCAACCGTGAAAGTGGATGGTGAAGAGCATGGTTAATTATCACCCCCAGTTCGTGTTACCAACCAGCAGTGATAATCATTTCCAAAAAAAAATCATGAATTGGGTAAAAAAAGAGCAACAAAATTTTTTTAATCCATTGAAGACTCTACCAGGCGTAATATTTTTTGGCCGGCCTGGCGATTACTCCCTTACCACTGCACGTCAAACGTTTGACGATGAGTAGCAGATACATTCCTTATGCATTCACTATACTATTATAATTATTATTTAAGGCCCAAAATGAATTCAAATAAAAAATGACAAGAAAGTTTTAGATCCCGTCGAGGACTACAACTTTTTCGACTGGTTGTTTTACCATTTGAGGTCGTAAAGCAACTTTTGAATTTCATAATGTAAGAAGTTCAAATAAAATTTTTGGACAATAAATGATTTCCAATGAAACAGTCATCAACTACACAGTCATAGGTCTTTGCTTCTGGTTATTTTTTCATCTGGGATCATTTGAAAATTTTGAATTTCAAATTGTGAGGACTTTAAATAGAATTTTAGGACCATTAAATGATTTGTTGTACATCTGATCAGGACATTCAACTTTGCTTCTGATCGTTTCTCTATTGGTGTTCATTTGAAACAAAACTTCTCATTTTTGGCTTGTTGTAACTAGTTGTAGTTGGTATTGTAATCAATATTTGATGCCCTGAATGAATTCGAATGAAAAAAGTTTCAACTATAATGTTGTAGATCTTAATAGAATTTCATTTGGACCATTCAAAATTTTGAATTTGAAAACATGAGAACTTCAAATATAATTTTTGGACTGTAAATGACATAATGAAAAACGACCTCAACTGTATTGTAACGGGCACTGCGGGTAGGGTGGCTGGGTGGTGTGCTAGGGCAGCAAGGGGCGGCGGCGCTGGTGAAGAGGGCGGCGGCGCTGAGGGCTGGGGAGGCGGCGGCCAAGGTTTTGGGATTCGAAACTGTAAAAATTTCAGAGGCCACTGAATTGGACGAAATTCAGAAATTTCAAAAAATTCGGACCAGGATTCGATTTTATTGACTAGTCAAAATTTTGAATTTTGATAAAATTTGTCAAAATTTAATGGAAATCGTCCGCAACTTGTCAAGTGCAGCGTCACCACCGCCGACGCCTGGCTGCCCAACATCAGAACTTGTCGAGCAGGGATCGTAGCCTTGTCTAAACTCTTCGATTTTTGAATCTGCTCGCATACAGAACAGATCAGCTCCATTGCACAATCTCAGTCATTCTTGCAGAAAATTAGTATCCAGATGGCATGTACCTTGCCTTTGCCCATGGCAGTGGCCTTCACACCCAGCTGCTCGAGAACTGCAGTTAGGATCGATTGTGGACTTGAGGAAGAGGTGGCGCAGGGCAACACAATGGAATGCGAGTGGGGACTGGGGAGTAGCGACAGAGAGGCGAGAACCCGAGCAGCCGCCACCAGGTGAGGAACGGTGGAGAAAATTGAGAAAACTAGGGTTTCTAGAGTGGGCTTTACACTTATATATTAGTGGAGATATCAGTGGGTCGTTCTACACCTTATGATGGGCTGAAAATTCAAATTGGACCAAAATTATTTGGCCGGTTTGGTTTTGTCTCAGGCCTCACCGAGTTGGATGAAATTCAGTGAGATTCGGGCCGTTCGGGCCGAATCCTAGAACCTTGGCAGTGGCTAGGGTTTGGGGAGAGGGGCGGTGGCGCTGGGGAAGAGGAAGAAGAGAAGAGCGGTGTTACGAGAAAGAGAGGAGAGGAGATAAGCCTTTCGGCTATTTTCTTGCTTAATCTCAATGATTACAAGGTCCCTCGTATTTATAGACCAAGTAGACTTGGTCGCTAAGCAATCTTAGGAGATCCTTATAGTAATTGGATTCTCCTTCCCTAAACAATCTTAAACCTTTCCAAATCAACTAGAATTCTTATTAAGGTAACTACTTGGTGACGTGGCGATTGGCGGCGGCGGCTGCGGCACGCACGCGCGCCTTCCTTCTCTTCTGGCCCCCATCTACGGCACAAGGCCAGGGGCGCCCGGTGCCTCGTCCTCTTGGGCCTCTGGTAGCCCAATTATTTCGACGCCGTTCACAGCCTGTATTGGGCGTGTGATAGAACCCCCTTCTCCGATCAGCGCATTCTCGTGCTGAAACATGCACCATGAGGAGGAGTTTGTTGTCGTTCAGCGGAGACTCGAAGTGCTAGTGGTAGGAGTCGATGTCACCGAAGACGTGGTGGTTGTCGGCGCGTGTCTTTGGTCCATGGTCATCGTGAACTGCTGTTGCTATGGTGCCTAGCAAGATTCCCGCGAAGTGTATCCTCTTCAATGGCGGTGTAGTTGTTAGGTCCTTCAATTTATGAACTGGTGGTTGTAGGTTGCTGGTGTTGTAGTCTGCCTTGGATATGAACTGGTGGCCATAGGCATAGTAGTGGTAAGGGCCGGATCCTCCCATGGAGCTGGTGGCACGGTGAGCCACCACGAGGCGAGGCTATTAAGCAGCCGTGACAGTGGTGAAGTGGACTATGTCGCTGGGCAGTGTAGCGTAGTCCTGGAGTCGGATAGCCATAGTAGGGACGATGTAGATTCTGTCAACGCGGAAGAGCCGATAGCCCAAGTCGTCGATGAAGATGACTGTGACCAATTGCACAATATCCTGCGGCTGACAAGCAAGTCGAATACCTTTCGATGTAGCTTGGAGATCGAGTAGTACTGGTGATGCCGCTAGAAAGTAGAAGCAGCCGTCGAAGAAGCTGAGGCCACGGTCCAAGAACCAGGCCCTGGCTGCAGTCCCCTTGGCAATGGTGAGGGCGATTTAGCGAAGCTCGTGCTGCTGAAGAACTACCTGACGTAGCCTAGTGAGGATGGTGTCAGTGTCGTCGACGCGGTCGAGAGCAGTTAGATGACAAGAATGAGTGGCTCGCATCATCACATTGGTGTTGAGGTATGATGCGGTATGCCTGGCTGCTCGCTCCATTAGTGGAGGTGCAGGCAATGCATGGACTATTGCTGAGGTACATCGTCGATGGATGGTAGTGAAGCGAGTTGGGCGCCCATTGCAGTGGTACTCGAATTTCATCGTGAAGTCCCACGTTAGTCGCCCTAGATTTGCCAGCCAGGGCGTACCTAGGATGACGTTGATGTCGTTGTCAAAGTCAAAGATCTCTATGTTGAAGCAGAGGGAGACGCTGAAAACTGCAGCACAACACGAAATCTCGGTCCTGCTTCCCACGAGCACGGTAGTGTTGGTGCACTGCCGGGAGAGGTTGATGAGGCACGCAATGTTGATGTCGATGATGTTGTGTGTCATGCTTGCGTCTACCAGGATGTGTACCCTGGTTCCATGCACTGTCCCTGCAAGATACATAAAGGGGCAACTGTGAACGGTGGGCTATGTAGTACCTATCAATTTGCAGAGGCTGCTGTCTTTGTTGGTGTTGATGGTTGTTACATTCAAGAGGTGCTTGGCAAGGGGAGAGGGTTGCACCTTTGGCCAGGTGGCCGACTCTAGTAGTGGAGGTTGTAGAGTCTGCTGTACCACGGTGATGATGACTGATGCTGGTGGCCTTGCAAACAGGGTGGTCGATCCTTCCCTATTCATTATTGGTGTTGTCAGCGTTGTCGGCTGTGGCAGAGGCAACAACGTTGGTGATGTAGGTGGCGCCAGCTGTGTAGCCCTAGGGCTTTGTGGTGACATCATTGGTGGAGTAGATGGCGTTGGTGTGGCAATGTTGGTGGCGTCAATGATGTTGTTGATGACAGTCGTGATATCGAGGGTTGGAGATGATGTAGCAGCATTGATTTGCTATGTGTCAACAGCGAGGTTGTCGTTAGCATCATCACGATCCAATCTATGTTGGAAGGCGATAGGGGTTGCACCATGGATGGTGAGGTCAAGTTGCATCTCCTCGAGGTTTTTGTTGGCGAAGTCCTCAATCAGCTGCTGCATGTTGACAGTGGTGGCGGAAGTCCCGAAGATGGGATTCGGAGTATGGCTTTTGTTGACAGTGTTGGGATCTTGTGACATGTTTGTCTCAGGATTGTTGATGGTGTTCTCCTGATCCAATCTAGGTTGGATCTCATTGTTGATGGCATCGCCCTTGGTGATCGAGGAGTTTCCATTTGAAGACCCCTTAGATGCATCTCTAAGAACAAAATTGGGGTTGATTTTGGTGTTGAACCTGGTTGTTATTGGTGCGGTCGTCTCCAGTTGAATTGGATATATTATTGGTGGAGAATTGTTGCACCCATCATCCTTCTTGATGTCTGCATGGTTGATTTTGCCCAGGTTGGTTTTGATCTCGATGAGGTTGACGTAAATCCGGTCGAAGTGGTTGTTCATGTTGGTGGAAATTTCCTAGAGCAGATCCTTCATGGTGGTGGCATTCTCAACGTCGAGGTTGATGATCGGATCGTAGCAGCGGGCTGCTGCCAGTGTTGTTGATGACGGCATCTCCATTGTTCTCTTGTTGAATTGGATCTGTTGCCGGTGGAGAATCGTTGCTCACAACAAAGAACTTGGTGAACCTCCTCTGCCAATGATCCATGGCCTCTTCGAGTTCTTGCAGCATGGCGACGGTGGAAGCCATGGGTGCCCAAAGGATCGAATTGGTCTCTTGATACCAGTTGTAACGGGCGCTGTGGGTAGGGTGGCTAGGCGGTGTGCTAGGGCAGTAGGGGGCAGTGGCACTGGTGAAGAGGGCGGCCGCGCTGAGGGCTGGGAGGCAGCGGTTAGGGTTTGGGGAGAGAGGGGCGACGACTCTGGGGAAAAGGAAGAAGAGAAGAGTGGTGTTACAAGAAAAAGAGGAGAGGAGATACGCCTTTCGGCTATTTTCTTGCTTAATCTCATTGATTACAAGGTCCCTCGTATTTATAGACGGAGGAGACTTGGTCGCTATGCAATTTCAAGAGATCCTTATAGTAATTGGATTCTCCTTTCCTAAACAATCCTAAATCTTTCCAAATCTGCTAGAACTCTTATTAACGCAATTACTTGGTGACGTGGCGATTGGCGGCGGTGGCGGCGGCACGCGCACCTTCCTGCTCTTCCGGTGCTCCGCATCTAGGGCACGGGGTTAGGGGCGCCCGGTGCCCCCTCCTCTTGGGCATCTGGTAGCCCAATTATTTCAACGCCGTTCACAGCCCGTATTGGGCGTGTAACATATACATTGAGATTTACAATTTTGATGTAAAGTTTGTGTTTATTCGACTTGATTTGCAAAAGTTATTAGTTTTATTGTGTTGCAGCACTGTTATCACTGCTGGTTCGAAATACATACCGTTGGTGAAAATATTTTTCACCTCTAGTTCATAATACAATTCAGCAAGGAAAATGGAGCTATCACCGGTGGTTCGTGTCATCAACCGGTAGTGTCACCTCATTTTCACCAACACTTTTGTTCAAACCGGTGGCTAAAGTGCTGGCGGTGAAATTGTTTTCTATAGTAGTGTATATACATGTACCCTAAATCACTGGCAGCAAAGTTCAACTAAAATCATATCAACAAAAACAACAAAAATCATGAAATATTGGCGACATGACCTTGATGGCTACCTTCAGTTAGAGTGTAAACTCGTCAAATGCCTAGAAACACTAGTTTGCCACTACTACTTGCAATACTAGAACCATGCCATTGTAAATCGGTGTCTACTTTAATGCACTTTGTCCATCTTGAATGACGGTAGGCCCACTTCTAGGCACATGTACCAATGTTGACTTATCATGAACCTAGGGTGGGCACATTTAGACTGAAAACCTAGAACTGACCCGAACTGAACTGAAACCAAACCGAACAGTCGTTTTTTTTGGTTCAGCTCGGTTTTTCGTTAGAGACTACGATTATTGGTTTGATGTTTGGTTCGTACATAAAGCAAAACTGACGAACCGAGCAAACCAAACACTCCACATCTCACTAGAGCACCTCAGCCTAGTTAGTAGGCCCACTCGGGCACTCCACGTCTCCACCCTTCCCGACCTAATCCACTCCGTGCCCCATGCCCTACCCCCCCCTCCGCCAGACACTCGAGGCGCGAGACAAGGCACTCACCCACTCCAAACCCTATCCTCTATGCTGGCAGTGCGGTGCTTGGAGTTTTGATGGAGGCGCGGAGCAACAAGCACCGAAGTGGGTGAGCCGGCAAGTGGCGCGGCATCGGCTATGAACGTCTATGTGTGTAAATGGCGCAGCGGCAGCTGTGAGTAGCATCGGCGCATCATGGAGGGCCGATGGTGGCGGGCAACCGCATGTCCAACGAGTCGGCGAGTTAACTGGATGAAGGCTCGGCGTGCACCGTGTGGCATCTAAGCATCTATCAAATCAATTATTTTTTCTTTTCCTCCTTCATTTGTAATGTGAGATTCTGGGCACATGGATCCGAAGCATAGTCTCCTTGTCTCTTTCTTGTGTCTCTATGCTGACGTAGACTTCGGTTTATTTGATGCAAACCGAAAACCAATCATAAAAAATAGACACCAAATTCATCGGTTCTGTTTCCAAGGCACCAATCGGTTGTTGATGTCTAGAAACTGAAGTTTTTGGAAACTGAAAAAACCGAACCAATTTGTCAGTTTAAACTGATTGCCTAGTTTCACTCTCTCCAACTGAAATTACAAAGCGGACTGCTACATCACCTTCCTCTCTCCCAAATTCATTTTAATTAAATGAACGGCTCACAGTCATTTGAGAGTACCACAACAACGATGTCTGTTATAGTCCAACAATTATCAAAAAAAAAAAAAAAAAAAAATGATGGAAACCGGTCGGCATATGGAGCTGTGTAAAGATCGTGATTGACTATGTTTCTACCTAAACAGTAAGCACTTCAAGTGAAATTTGCATCGTCCTACTAGGATGGCTTTAACAAGAGCAGTTTGCACTACCCTTTATCTGTCAGGCTCAAAGTTCACCACCCTGCCTTCAGAATTCTTTTGTGAAATGTCAAGCCTCGGGGAGCTAATTCTCTCTAACTGCTCCAATCTCAAAGAATTATCTCCTTCCATGACTCAACTACCAAATCTGCTGGTTCTTCATGACGAGGAGACTCAGATCTCGAGTACCTCTTTTCCAGAGCACATGATCCAAAAAACGCAAAGCGTACATACTCTCAGGTTAATCAACAACCTACTGTTGATGACACTCCCAAAGTCACTACTGAAGCCAATGGTCGTAACAATGTCATCTTAAACTGCAATCGTAAATAATATGATAGCATAAACGATCATTTAAAAATTGCACCATATACCTTAATATCGTTGGTGGAGCTTGAAGTGGCATCTAGGATGGGGTAGCAGCGCTTACCTCAAGTGAGCATTAATGCTTAAGCCTTATAATGACCGTTTACTCCAAGGCCAAGAAAATATATATCACCTATGGTTTGCACTAAACCACCTCTGCTTCTCAAGATGTTTGAATTTTCTTATCAAGTTATTATATGTGCAATAACAATTATACTATTAATTAATATAGACATGTCAAACATTTAGCTAAAATGTATATAATTATCTAGGGTAACAAGTCATCTAGATTTTATATTATAGTTATTAATAAGAATAATATAAAATGTTTTGTTAAATAGTAGTAGTGCTTACTTTAATTAAACTTTAATATATTCATATTAATAGAATTGGGAAATATAGAAATATATATACTTTATGGTTATTTAAACATCTTTTGTAATGGAAGATGCTGATAATTTCGATGAAATGGATATTTTAGTTTTTAATAATTAAAAAGTGGTAATATATACTCCCTCCATACTAGAAATTAAAGTCGTTTTAGGCCGTGGGAGATTTTGCACAAATGAAGTCGTTTAGGGCCTTTTAACCTTGACGTGTTTGCTCGTTACTCCCCTTCATTAATCGACCCTTTTCAGTATTGTCGTCCCATTCGTGCCCCCTTCCTTCTCCTTCCTTGCTCGCAAAAAAATCACTGATTGCCGAGTGCCACCACAGATCCTAAATTTGCTACATGCAAAAGATCCTAAATTCATGGCGCTGCATGCAAAAGGGGAACAATCAAGCGCGCAAACTATGGCAAGAAGAGGACACACCGACTTGAGCCAGAGGGAAAAATCCAGCCTCTATGAAAGCCAACGCACAATGACATGCCTGAGACTAGGAAAAATATTGCTCCAGCGAGGATTGAAGCATGTTCACCCTGCCTTGGGCGTCGACGCATTAACCAGCCCAGTGAAAGTTACTTGCATAGGATGAACCCGCAATCCTATTCCTATTTAATAGTGGTAGATAGGAAAAAAATACCCTTTAATTAATCACTCCATGGTATGCTAAATCCTCTCTAAAACAACTTTAATTTCTAGTATGGAGGGAGTAAAATTTAATGGGCTGGTAGATTAGCTATTATAAAAGCAAGTGGTTAATTAGATCCAGGCTTAGGTTTAGTTTAGATCATGTTTCTTAATCACATATGTGGATAATTTAAAATGTAGATTTATAGGGTGTTGTATGTTGGTTGACACTGTCACAGAGATTAGCAAATAGAATAGGTCCATTGTGCACTCATCAATGGTGATTAGTGTCTAATGAATCAATTCCCAAATATTTCTGGTTTCCATGAGAATTTCTAGGATTACCTTTTTCTAGCAGGTCTCTTGAGGATTAATGTGGATGCTCCATTGGGGACCTCTAGTTAGAATTTTTTTAGATTTATTTTCTTTTCTAGCACAACATTAATTTAGTTGGAGTTTAAGCTTAAATTGTATAAGCTCTTGTTGCATACATTAATGCCATGCCATTATATGCTTTAGTATTCATCTTTTAGTCTAGTTGCAATTTTTTGTCCATATGTTAAGGTGAAACTCAATTGTGACTATATATTTCATTTTATATTCTACTACTCCCTCAGCTGCAAATTATAAGACGTTTGGCTTTTCTAGATTCATAGCTTTTGTGCTATGCACTTAGATATACGTTATGTCTAGATGCATATTAAAATTCAGAGATCCTATGATATCTTCTTAGTTTTTACTGTGGCAGAACTAGTTGTTTAGCTTGCATTATGGAACTCAAGATGTTGAAATTTTTATATCATAGAACTATATGTGCAGTAGTATTGTTTTATAAATATAAAATGATTGAAATAAAATTAGTAATATGGATAAGACATGATGGTCTTTTAAAGTGTATAAACCAATTTTAAACAACAATTTCCAAAATTTATTATCAGGGAGTATTAATAATATATCTTAAAAATGATGCATCATTGCTGCTCCTATTATGTGGTTTGTTAAAGGTACATTTTCCACGTTTGATAAGCTACTAAAATAAATATTTATCCTAAACTATATATATTTTTGCTTAGTTTGCATGGTGGAACATAGCATCATGATTACTTTTGAATGCAAACTTTGGATGTTACTTCACATCTTCTGTAACGTGCCTAGTGATATATAATTAAAATAAAGGCTCTATTAATGCATACATAAAAGTAGTTCCATGTATGCATTTGGTAAATTGTATGGTCATGCCAAGATATATGTTGTGTGTCCTTCATATTATCCATCGCTAGTGTCTAGTGTAGTGTTATTGTCCCCACTTCCCTAATGAGTGTTATGGATACGTACTGTGGGCCTCGGCCTTGTATGAGCTGAGCATCGGCCTGTGTAGTGCGGAGTGCGTGTCTGTGCCATCCTTGCTTAGATATATATGGCAAAGAAACGAATAACAGAACATTCTTGTTGCTATTCCCGAACGTAATCTTCCCCACTGAGAAGCCGTGAATCCTCTTAACCCCCAGCCCCATTCTTGTTGCTTGTACCAAATAAAACCATATTCCAGTTAATAACCAGAAGCTAACTAAGAGTAATGACCAGAACTTGACGGCCGGGTTTGTTCAGATATCGTTTTGCTAATTGCTAAACAATATGATTTGCACAGTGGAAGCAACTTATTATTTTTCTACGCGTGGTTGTGGTTGGTGAGACAAATAAATCGATAAACTAGAAATTGGACAGAACAATTCACAATTCTATTTATATATAAGAACATGTTGAGCGAGCACTGACAAGACCTTATGTTGCAGGTTGAAAGAAACCGTATTCTCTCAGAGGATCGGGAATTATGTTCGACACTCTGAACTAGCAGCCTTGGAAGAGAAGGTATGGGAATGGAGCAAGCAGCACCCGGTTATATGGAACGTCGGAATTGGACCTGGAGCTTCCTTTGTGCCCACTCTCACCAGGCTCTTGTTCGAGGGCACCAAGGAGATCTATGGGTCCTACGACCAAGTTACACGCGTGAGGCTCCCACCCGCAGAAGCTGCAAGCAGCACTAAGACAGCCCACCATCAGCTGGCGTTTGAGGTCCTCACACTGATGCTTGACGATGACAGCAAGCAGCTTCAGGAGCTCAAGCAACTTGCCGCAGAAGAGAGCTACTTTGGCTACGGCAAAATCTCTGATAACCTGATGCTCCAGGCTCTTGGACGGAGATACACTGACTTGTTTGCATCAGATGAATCCGTGCTCACGGATCCTATCTATGACCGTCCTTCTCCAGTACTACTAAAGAGCATCAGGGAAGCGTTGGAAGGGAAGAGGCATCTGCTGCTCGTAGAGAACCTACATGTTCCCATCTCATTGGACGTGTTGGTTGTCACCTTGGGCGGGCAGTGGCCATCGATATTCCAAAACCGGCGGTGGATCATCTCAGCCACTTCCAAGGATGTCTGTGCAAAAAGCAGAGGCGCTAGAGGTGCTCCTGTCACGATCTTTCAGTTAACTCCAGAATATTACTATGCCCCATCATTCCAAGATCTCAATATCCGAGATTGGGCGATGTTGATTAAAGAGGCCTTACGGGATGCAGCCAGGTCCATTTATATGGCAATCCAGGACAAAGGATACCCTGTGGAGTTTTGGCTCCACGTAGCTCAGCAATGCCTGTACTATGGTATCCTTTATGACCCTCTACAAGGAGGACAATGGATAAGGTGGTGTCCTGTATCGCCCGCTCCACTTCAGGCAAGCAACGCCCCCTCTGTTACCTCCGATGAGCTGATTCGTTGTTGGGTGGCTGAGGACCTGCTTTTCTCAACAGCAATCTCCACGGATACACCAGCAGCCACCAGCCAGAAACAGAGCAACTACTATAGGTCTGCATATGAAGTTGGAATGATCGTGATTCAAGCCTTGCAGGAATATTCGTTACTGCCAATCTACTCTGTTGTTTCTACCTCAGCAGGAAGCTCTTCATCAAGTGAGAAAACTACTTCTGCACCGTCATCCACCCAGGATGCCGTCACTGGTGTGGCAATGTTAGCTTGGAATGTCCCACGTGTCGGACAAGGTGAACCCAACAGTCAATCGAAGAACAACAAACTAAGATGGGTATCATTTATGAATGACCAAGGTAGGCATGTAAGCTGGAATTGGTACCCGAGGCAAACCAGAGGAGATACAATGATGACATCACTTATTTTGAGAGGCTGTTCAGATATGTCAGCATTTTCTCTTGATAAACTGCTCACCCCACACCTCCGTGTCCTTGATTTGTCCTACACACCTATAAATTCACTTCCTCCTTCATTTTCCTGCCTGTTGAATCTCTATGTGCTCTCGCTCAGAGGCTGCACTCAACTAGAGACCTTGTCTCCACCACCATCCACTTCTGACAAAGAAACATCATCACCACTTGCTCATCTGGAAAACCTTCAAGTCCTTGATATGAATGGGGTTCCCTTGCTTGAGCTTACCCAACAAGATGGCAACAGCAAGAGCAATTTGCACTACCTTGATCTAACAGGTTCCAAATTGACCACTCTGCCGACAGAGTTCTTCTCTGAAATGTCAAGCCTTGAGGAGCTCATTCTCGGTAATTGCTCCAATCTCAAAGAACTACCTCCTTCCATGGCTCAATTGTCAAATCTGCTGGTTCTCCATGTTGAGGGGACTCAAATTACCTCTTTTCCAGTGAACATGTTCCAAGCAATGCAAAGCTTGCATACAATCAAGCTAATCAACAACGTGCTATTGGTTTCACTCCCAATGTCCCTGTCTGAAGCCAAGGCCCTCAAAGAGCTACATATTTCTAACTGCATTAGCTTAATGCTTCAGATTATCTCGAAACTATTACCATTCCTTGAGGATCTTTATATACAAACATGGGAGGCACTGGTGGATATCAAGATCCTAGGGCATCCTAATCTGAGAACATTCTCACTCTCAGGACCATGGGTTAGGTGCTTGTCCTTGCGAGGGTGCAGCAAGCTCAAATCTGTGAACTTTTGTGATGATCTTACAGCGTTGGAGGCCGTTGATCTTTCTGGAACTGCTATAGAGGAGGTCCCTCACAATCTCCCAAATCTACCAAACCTCAACATGTTACTTCTTCTTGGTGTACCTTGTTCCATGAGATTTCCATGGCATCTTTTGGTTCGGTTTCCTAAGGTTTTCTATTTGGTTCACTGTGCAAATGATGATAATCAAATTTCAGAGATGTTTTGCCAGCAGAAATTAACTTATGGAGATGAAAATCAGCATAAAGAGGAAACTACCAATACAGCTCATATCAAAATAAATGACCCAAGAATGTTCCATAGCTTCGACGCAGATTCTGCCAACAAGTTAGTCAAGGAAGGACACTTTCTTCAGTCGTTCACTGTCCAAGTTAAACCATGCCGTGTGAGAGGTAAGGGGCCATGGAACAATGAAATTGTGCTATGTGCTAGGATGCAGAGGCATTCAAGTTATCGTGATGTCCAATTTACTGAGGCATCCAACATTGAGCCCACAATGAAGCTCCAGCCAATGCAACGTCATGTTGAGATATCAACAGTGAATCAGTACCCAAATGGTTTAAGGGATATTCTCTCTGTGACAAAATCAATATTTATTACAGATGATAATTTTGTTAGATGCCTTACAGACCTCAATTACAATCTCAATGAGCTACAAGAATGCCAGCTCCAACACTGCAATCAAATGACAGTAGTATTTTTAATGCGGTCGGGAGGCTCGGAGGCTTTACCATACTTAAAGACACTGCAGGTCTCCGATTTGAATAACCTACTAATCTTGGTGGAACCTAGCCGTCGTTCATATTCTGAATTGATTACTCTGAATCTATTAAAGCACATTCACCTGCAGCACTGTCCACGGCTGGAGAAAATGTTCCCATGTAGTATATCATTACCTACACTAGAGACTCTGGTCATTCTCTTCTGTTCCAACCTCAAGACAATTTTCTATGAAAAATCTAATTCTGAAAAAGCTGATCCCTATTATGATGATTACGAGGTAGCACATTCTCCACTTCCAAACATCGAAAGAATCTACCTCCAGGAGCTTCCACAACTGCAGCACATCCATGACGATCTCATGTTTCGATTTGAGACGCCAAAGTGGGAGAAGCTCTTTGTCAGGGGCTGCCGATCTTTTCAGCGTTTACCATTCCTCAAGAAATATCCGAAGTCAAAAGTGGAAGTCAGTGGAGAGCTTGAGTGGTGGGACAGGCTGCAGCTGAAACTGCCAGAGCAGAGTGACTATTATATGCATGTGGCGCCACCAGAGTTTGTATCACGCAAGAAACATATCATTGAAAGCTATCTCAGGTGATCAGTTTGGATTCAAATTCAGAGTACTGTGCCGAGCACAGAACTAAGCTGCCCTCTCGATTTTATCCATCTCCGTCAGTTGTATCCTGCTTTTATGACCGAGTGTGTTATTTTTCTTATCTAATAATTTTTGCCAAGGGACATGTCGTCGTTGTGCTGGTTTGCTCAGTCTGTTTGGGTTTAATTTGTATGTGTTTGAATAATTGCTGATTTCTGGCTGCCATGAAACACTGTGTGTGTGTGTGAAGTTATGAACTGGTGTGCTGAGAACAAACTTGTACTCTTTGTAATTTGGAACAGTTAATGTACTCTGTTATTCTAATTTTTTATGCTGTGAGCTTGTTTTCGATTCCTCCTGAACCTTGAGGTGCCTAGTATAATGATCTTGTCTCGTCTCCGTCTTTTATTGGTAGTGGCTGGGAACTCATAGTGGAGATTTTCTCTTCTTTTTTCCTTGGTAAGTAAGCGTACTATCATATTAAAAGCTAAGTGTCCAATTCCAATATCCTTCATGTCTCTTCTGACTTGTGAGCGTACACAAAAACAGGGGAAACATTAGATAATAACAAGCAGAAAAGAGTTAGCATTCAGCATCTGCCAGGTTCGTGCTTCATTGCTTTCCTTCAGAATGATTTTTATGAACACCTCAAAAATTCTATTGCTGCAGAATGAATGACTGCCACTGGATCTAGTTTTGATCAATGTTGCCAGTAGTTGAGAACAGACAGTCCTATTCAGAACCATGTAGTTGCAGTAAAGGTGCATTAATCCTGTTGGACGATCGGGTGATGATTACAGGTGAGGTGATCCACAGGATCACTTTGGCAGTGATGAATCCTCTTGAAACCTTGTGCTTCTGCCCAATGCAAAGACAGCTGGTTAGCGGTTATGTAACTGAGTTGGACGATCCGCGGTGGCTTGGCTTGACACACCACCACCTGCAGTAACGGGACAGCTAGGAGGAGCTGCTGTGTCACCACTCACCACCATGCAGTCACCATACGCCTTGCCTTGGCCCTTCACCTCTGCCACCCACGTTGTAAAGAAACTAGTCGGCCTCACTCACCCTTCACCATGCACGAGAACGTGATTCACAGAGAATGAGCAGAGCAGATGGAGAGGACGGTATAAGTATCAAACTAGCAATTGACTAAGATTTCCCATGCACAGAGAATGAATCAAGCAATTATATATAGATAATGATTGACTGATATGTGAAATTTTACAGTGTTTAGAAAAAAAAAAACTAGAACCATCCATTTGGATAGATTAGGTGGCTATAAAATAAGAATAATCAATGTAGAGAAACTTAAGTTGTGCGCAAAAATCTAAAATACGTGAGCCAGGAACCTAAAATATATGATTCAGGAATTATTTCCAAAATCTGTATCTGTACAACCTAAAAAGAATAAACCATGGACAGTTTTTCGTGCGATTAGTGTTTTGGAGTCGTCGGCCTGCAGCTTGCGAGACCAACGCGTTCTCCCGCGTCGCCCCTTAGCCGGCAATCACGTCCTTCTTTCCTTCCTTAATCAAGTCCTTGCATGCGATCTGAACGGACCTACACACACGGACATGGAAATCGGCCATCACGCAAGGCAAATCAAGTCAAAAAAAAAGTCCGTCTTTCTTTCTTTCCTCATGCGACTGCCTCGTGCCGCCCGCGCCCCCGCCCACTTGTGACTGCATCGCAGCGTCCGTCGCTAGCTGTGCCTCCAGGAGTACGTGCATCGGCGACCTACTCACCGTCGTGGTGCATCGGCGGCCCGCTCACCGTCGTGGTGCAGGAGGCGCGCACCACAATTGCTTGCGGGCATCTCGGAGTTTGCATCCCTGCAGCAACCTCACCTAGCACCGCCGCACGCTGGCCCTGCCATCGATTCCGGCTCCCCGGCAGCACCGTATTCCGTCGTGGCCGTGTCGTGTCCCACAGCGCCGGGCCGTGCCGTGATTGCGCCTCGCCGTGACTACTGGCCTACTGGGTCGTTTTCGATGGCACGGTAGCTCGATTTAACTTCTTATTAGTATTTCTTGAAATCCAGTATTAACTACTAAATAAAATCTCAATTGGTTGTAACTTGTATGCATGGATGTGCAGCAAACAAATTTTGGATCTCGGTCGAGGCGAAGAGGTGGCCAAGCTCCGCTACATGCCGGGTTAAAGAGGAGATCGCACGTTCCATATCAGAGAGGCCATTCATCAAGAACATCAACGTGCTTGCCGGTGTCCGCTGAGCATGGCGGGGTGTTCCGGCGTGGCAGGCTAGCGACAACGTGGAAGCTGCAGGTGGTTCAGTGATAGGAGCTTCAGGTTGCTTTTCTTTGCTTGCCCCACCGCTTAAATATGAAATGTGTGTGTTTTGATTGCTTGTTTGCCCCACCGCTCAAATATGAATGTTGTGTTTTGATTGCTTGTCTGATTGCCAGATGACTGAGTTGAACAGAATTTCAGAAATATCTACTCATCTAGGACAATTTTCTTTCTTAAACTGTGATTTTCCATGAAAGGTTTCTTTGAAATTTGCAAAATCATGTCCCTTTGTTAGATGAAAACAAACAGAAAATCGATACACGCTGTTCACTTTGACTGTCTCATTTACTGGTCCCATTAGGTGACACACAGACAGGTCCTTGCTTTTCTCCTTTTTTGTCTGTCGCTACATGCAAATGTAATGGGTCCAAGTCCAACCATTCTCTGCACTAGAGCATCCTAATCTAAATATATATGGACTTTTGTTTGTTAATATCAATACATATCCAGTCGTTTGATGAAATAGCTAAATGAATCCAACTCATATTTTTTTTTAAACCCACTTTGATTGAATTCCAAATTCCCATGATAGATTCCTCTACTACACATCAATTCTAGCTCTTTTTTTGCTATAATATGCTCTGTAATTTGCAAAACGTCAATGCTCTGCTGTTTGTTTCGTATCTGATCTAATTATATGTGTCGGGAACGTGGCAAGCTGTTGATCCGGGTGCCAGGGGCACACAGTAACAGTATGTTTTCTGCCCACAATTTACTGCACTAAATCTCCGCTTGTTTCCACAAAGCAGCATGTATTTCTCATGTTCACTTTGTCATTTTAACTTTGCGTAAGATGAAAATGTTTTCTGAAGAAATATAACTGCTTGTGTTCCTATAATTTGAAGAGATGTAATATTCTTCCAAGCTGGAAGACCTTCAGTGTTTAGAGTTCAGACTGTCTATGTTGCTAGGTATTTATTTGTTCACCTACTTGATGTTTCAAATTTATTTCACATATAGGTTGAATGCTTTAAGCATAAAAATTGATTTAGGAAGCATATATAGATCCACATTGAGTATGTCTTATCACTTATAAGTTGATATTGATATTATCCGTACCATACACAGTTATGTTTCCATAATGGACTGTTCCATATTCTGACACAAACTTCTTTAAGTGGTCTTATATAAGTTTTGTTTTTTCCTAACAATATGAGAGCACAGCAAGGAAAGGTAAACATAGGTTAATATTTCATAAATAAAAGAGCTTAGATAAATTAAGTGCCAATGCTCAGTCCATAATGGTCTGAGCTGAGATTCAGTCCATGATTCACTGAATGCAAAACAACATCATATCTCTGCTCCTTCCTCCATTTTTTATAGTTTTTGCCTAAAGCTTAATTATTTTTTTTAATGGAATGAATATCACGCTTAGTTGAACACACCATTTTTGGATTATTACAACACATGTGCGAGGTAAAATGTGCTCCTTTCCTAAGCCATGCGGAAACCAAAATTAAAGAAATTTGATGAAACTAATTCAGCTTGAAACCTTTGGATTCAACAAGTCATTGCATAGCTGTTTCTCTTGGTTCTGATTTGCCCCCTTTATTTTCTTTTGACTGGCAGAGCGGTGACAAGTTTGTTGTTAAGGTGAGGCTTGCGGGCATCAAAGGTGCATGGATGATATTGAAGCATAACATTGAGAAACTGCCTAACCACAAGGTATGCAGAATACAAAGTTCTGACCCAGGACAGAAAAGATCAATGAAGCGTGGGTTTTAGCTCTTCTGCCACAATGTTATACACAGTGTATTGACATATTTCTCGTGGCAGTGGCATCTACTGGAGACAAAGGCAATGGCTGTTTGTCTAAACAAAGACTATCATACGAAAGAGTACCATCGCATCTCTAAAATTATCTATATTATTCAAGTTGTGTCCCCTTATTCAACAACATAGCATATCGCAAGTGACTCCCATAATAATGGCTTGGAGACTTTCAGCTGCTGGTATGTACCACCCTGCAGTTTCGTCAGAAACCACCTATGAACTATACCACAGTCGCCCATCTCAGCGGCATTGTCATAGAAGAGCAGTCCATCTGCATTCTTTGTAATATGTTAATATTGCAATATTTGTTTAGTACAGAAACCTCTTCTCTTTCTCTGGAGAAATGGCACGTGCTTTAGTACATACATCTTGTATCAGGAACAGATAAGGAATTGGGAAGTAAGCTAATAATGAAATGGAAAACACTTTTTAGATATTGGTGTTAATTCATGATATCGTTCTGCATATCGTTGTCATGCTGCCATTGTCCTAGATGATGACTGAAGAGGGTGAGATGGTAATTCATCTGACATTGCACACAATGGCCAAAGGATGTAGGACATGATTTTTTGATCCATCTATTGGCTTACTATGAAAATTCTATGAGAAATTCAGTTGGTATCGTGATATTATTATGCCTGCAATAATGCACCTGCAGTAATGCATGAGCATTTGTAGGGAAATAAATTATCTTATCTTGCGATCCGCCAGTTTTTTAACAAAAGTTTAGTTGTCCCGTAGCAACGCATAAAGGTAGAAAAGTACTTTCGCTGCCCCTTATCTTGTTTTAGGGTCCGTTTGGTTCTCTTCTCACCGAGACTGCATCGCATCTAGACATCCTGGCCGCCGCTGGCCAGGCTCTGATCATGCAGGCCACTGGCGTTTGGATGCCATGCTCTGCAGTGCTAGGATCCGGACAATAGTTGTTTGGTTGCCTGTTCTCTGGCCTGTACCTATGTTCACTGTCTCTCAGTTGGGTCACGAGGCGCGTGCACTCGCGCTCGCGGGAGCCAAGCTCCCAAGAAACGAAAACAAAATCCGTTTCCGGGGATGCAGGTTTGGTGGGGCTCTTTGCATGCGGCTGGCCAGGCTCTGCCGCTCGCCGAGCCAACCAATCGCTCAGATCCTGCACCGCGTGAGCCAGGGCCACCCAAAAGCAGCTAACCAAACGCACCCTTACTGCACGCACGCTGGCGGGGCTTGACGTGGTCACACCCATGTACTGAACCCGCGGCAGCCTGATGCGCGGGCGGGGACACGGCGACGGGGTTGGCGCCTTGCCCGTCCATGGCAAGTGCGGCCACTGACACGGCGGCGCTGGCGCCTTTTGGGCTGCAGCCAATGGGTGGCCAACACCGCTCGTCCACTGGCCGCAAAGGCGCGGCTGCCGGTCTTGTTGCCATCCACGACGCCTGCCGGTGCCATCTGCTCCTCCTCGTCGGCGGCCATGCTATGCTACTTCCACTTCAACGACGTGTACTCGTCATTGTCCAACGAGCACCTCTCAACGTCGGTGAGATCCACCTTGTTCTCCTGCAGGAAGGCGACGAACTTGTTGCTCCTCGGTGGGGGCGTAGTGGTCACCTCCGTTGCTGCACGTGTAGGGATATGGGCAGCACCCGCATCGAAGAGTGTTGGTGCGACGACAGCCATCCCAGTGCTCGAGATGGAATGGTCACGCCGGCACCGCCACCGCTGAAGTCAATACCTTGGCAGGGTGTCATGTGCGATGCTTCTAGTTCTATTCTACCCAGCCAGAAAAGTATTAAACTGCCCTAAAGTATAATTAATTATTTTTTTCTTAATTAATGGCTGCGGAACCGGTGGTTCCTCCCAAGCACAGTAACAAAGCTCGATATACTCCTCTGTGATAGCTGCCGCTCACACTGTTTTTCTTTTTTCTTTTTGGTAATATGTAAATTCATTTCTCTAATATTTCATATGCCTAAATTTTAAGATGATTTCAGGAAACACTCTTGTATAATTGATTGGTACAAGTAAATTTTTGTGACTCGTTATTTGTCTTTGTACCATAACTTATCAAATTTTTGTCCTTATCTGACTATAGAAAATAATTTTAAATTATTAATTGTCTTGGTGCTAGCACAGATCAGATTTTGTCGGATTTGAAATTGTGTGTAATAGGTTTTTTATTCTAGAACCAAAAATTTCTGGCCAAAAATTTCAATCGCTGCAGAATGACTGCCACTGGATCTATTTTTGCTCAATGTTGCCTGTAGTTCCGCACTTGAGAACAGAGTCTTATTTAGTAGTTGCAGTAAAGGTGCACTAAGAAAGTTGCCGGCCAGAGATTAAAGTTTGCAAAAAAAAAAAAAAAGAAGTACACGAGGAAAGAAGTTGGACGAGCAGGTGGTGGTTACAGGTGACGTGCTCAACAGGATCAATTTAGCAGTGATGAATGCTCTTGAACCTTGTTCTTCTGCCCAATGCATCGACGGCTTGAGAGAGGCTCCCACGAGGCCGCTGGTTAGTGGTTACGGTTCGTACATACAAGGTCCCCGTCTGTCGTCGCCATGGAATTGGACGATCCGCGGCCGCTTGACACACCTCCACTCGCCGTAACGTACGGAACAGCTTGGAGGAGTGTTAGCACCGCATCACAGGAATCGGAATTGAGGAAGGGAAACAGGAAAGGGGAATACTTCAGAAGAGGTCTGTTCTTAGCAGGCAGGAGTTTGTTAAAAGTTTGATTCATGCCTTCTCCGCACCACAGCTCTGAATACTTGCATCTATTACAAGCCATACACTTGCAAGTTCAACTTCCTGTGCCGGCTGGACTGCTTCTTGAGTGGCCCATCAGATGAAAATGCCGCTGCCTCCTCTGTTGCCGGATGTGGTACAGTACTGCTGGGGCTAACAAGGAGCTGCTATGTGCTGTCACCACGATGCAGTCACCATACGCCTTATTGCCTTGCCACAGCCTTCGCCCCCCACCTCTGCCACCCATGTTGTATAGAAATTAGTTGGCCTCGCTTGTCCTTCACCATGCACGAGATAGACAGCGGTGATGACGAAGACAGCGTGCCAAAAGCAGAGGCATATATATGCAGCGTGATAGCGGCGGTCCCAGCACGCTGACTAAGATTTCCCATGCACAGAGAAGGGATCAAGCAATTATATATAGATAATGATTGAGTTATATATATACTCCTATATATAGTAATAGCTGCCGCTAGAATTTTTTTTTTGTACTATATGTTCACAATTTTTTTTGGAGGGATTGGGTTTCAAAGTGAAAGCAATTGTTGTTCTTCCCTTGCACTCCGGTCTTCCGCTCAGCCCTTGCCCAGCATCCCCAGCCCATCGCGCCTTTTCAGGTCCCTTAATTAACTTTGCTTTCATCCATGTCGTTTTACCAGTTCATAATTCATCTTCGTACATGATCATTGTTTGAGCGTTTCGTTACCTTTCCTTTATAGCCTGACTCATGAGTAGCAGTGTTCTCCTCTGTTCCTTTGCTTGTGGCCTGCTTCATCGCATCATAAGATGGCATGCATGTCGAGCTTTCTCAAAAGGCAATAATGCAGCATCATTCCTTACTTGTCCATGTATCCTGCTGTATGGTAAAGAAAAGCATCCATAACATGGTTGTATATATATAGTTCCTGTACGTACAAGCAGGCTGGTCCTTGTTTTTGTTGCAGCACCTCATACATACCTCACACACTCACGCCTGTTGGTTCTTGCAATCTCTCAACGCTTTCGCATTCACATCTCACATTATTATAATATATATTGGCAGTCTCCTCAACTGAAAGGGCATAATGCTGGCTCCTTAGAAACCAGGTACAGTTTCAATAAAACTTCGTTAAAAAATTATCATGTCATACTGCAGTACTGTATAGCTAGTGTTGTTGGTACTTGGATTATTATATTACTGATAACACATCGGCGTGAACCTAATTGAGAACGACCGATGCAACGGGAGAATTTGATTTCCTATGCTAACTCCATTGACTGAATTTCTGTTTTATTTTCTTTGTAGATTAGGCCCATCTGTTTGCCTCAAGAATCTTTGATTTCCTGAAATTATGGGGAGCTCTGTGGCTTGCTGTGCGTAGCCTGTTTAGCTACGGATTTATCATTTGGCTTTCTGTTCTTTTTATTTAATTTTACCAGGTACGGAAAGATCGCAACTTTTCGAAACAATAAAATAGAAATTCTGAACTATATAGGAGTATAGCTTAGCATCATTGATATTATCATTGGTATGTGTAAATTTTTAAATTTGTTTGTGTCCTCTTTTTCGTTATATTTTATCAGCTCAATAGCTGAAAACCTTTTAAAAACTTGGCTAGCTACGTGCAGTCACAAAGGCCCGGAACAATTGCATAATCCTTTCTTTTAAAGATCAATGGCTCAAAAAAATTGGTCCGTACGAACCAGTGGTTCCGCTTGGCCAAATCTATACAAAAATAAATAACATTTATGATATAAAGTAAATATCATTAGATCAGTCATGTAATATATTTCATAGTTCATCTACATAGAAACATAAATGCTGATACTATTGTTCATAAACTAATCGTACTTACAACTGACTTGTTGCAAAACAATAGGTGCCATCTTTCTAGGATGTAGGGAAAACAATATAGTGGCATGCATGATCTTTGTATACTTAAAACAACACTTATACAAATATTTTCTTATCTTTTCTACAGTTGTGATAAGCTTTTAGTTACTAGTTACTCCGTTCCTAGATACCCGGTATGCAGACCTTGGTGCATCTCTAGATCAAAACATATATCTTATATCTTCAATCGCAGAGAAAGACCTGACCATTTTCAACTGCTAGAGATTGCCAAGGTTTGAGGGGGCTGAAAGTATCTAGTGGTTGGTAGTCAACAGAGAAAGTATCTGGAGGACTGAAAATAACAAACATAGGGCAAAGTTAGGGTCATTGTGTCATTGGACCTGGCATCCAAAACTATTTTTTTCTTCTTTTTGAAACACAAAGTGGCATCCAAAACTTCGTTGACCCTATTGGGGCCAGGGTAATATCATCTCTAACATCCATCACTTTGCCCCAAGGATTTGGGATTCGGCCCGAAAGGCCCGAAATTCGGTGAGATTCGTCCAGTTCGGACAGGCCCGAGAAATAATTGAATCGGACAAATAATTTCGGCCCAATTTGAATTTGCGGTCCGGCCCAAGGCCCATACCGGCCTGTAGATACCCCCTTAAGCTATAAAAGCACAAACACTGCCTGGAAACCCTAGCGTTTCATTTTTCCTCCTCCTCTTCCTCTGTCGACGGCGGCTGCTTGCCTTTTGCGGTTGCGTGCCCAGCAACCACGATGTGAAGGCGGCTGCAGATCTCCCGTTCCAGTCCACTCCTCCCCCATCGTCTCCCCTTCCACTCCTCTCCTACAGCCATCTCGAATCCTCCCCAATCCCCAATCTTCCATTGATGCTATAGTCATTCGAATCACTGAGCTTCGTCAGTTTTGGTGCAGGTCCTGCTCACGGAGAGCAGCCTTCTACGGTGCAGGGTGGTTAGCAGTAGTATCGGCATCAGCCAAATGAGGGCCAGACGTAGTGCAAGACATTGGTCTTGGTGGTGCTCCATTTGGCCTATGTTGTGTATTAAATTTGTTCTGGCTGCAGTACATTTGTTTGATCGTTTTTACTTGATTTCTCTGCAGTTTTGTTTTTCATCAAAATTTCGGACTAAATTTGTCAAAATTCGGGCAAATTTCGGTCAAAATTCGGGCAAATATGGAATGTTTGACTGGTCAACTTAACTGAAAACCGGTCCGAATTTTATGAATATTCCGAAATTCGTCCATTTCGGTGGACACCGAATTTTTTTCCATTCCGAATTCCAAAACCTTGCTTTGCCCTGCAAACAAATGAAGATGGAGAAGAAACATCAATCAATCAAATCAAATACGAAAAAGGCAGGACGGAATCGGTAGTAGTAGTAGAGGTTGAGGATGACGATGAATCACCTTTTGCTGAACGTCCTCAAATATTTTGCACCATTTATACGGACGCCGCGGCTAGCATCGCCCAGGGCCTCCAGCTGATGAGCTTGGCCGCGCGGATCTGGTCAGATTCCGCGTCGGCGAGCCCTGCACGGTCCGGCGGAGATGGTGAGAAAGGGGCGCACTTGGATGTCTTCCTCGCGTCATGGGTGCCTCCGCTCCGCCCCTGGTGTTCCTGATGGCCAGCCTCCTGGCCCTGGTGGCCGGCAGCCGTGCTGGTGGGCAACGACCGGCCAGCCTTGGTGGCTTGCGGCTGTGCCTGGTGGCGGGCGGCCGGCCCTGGTGGCATGTTATCGTGCCTGGTGGACGACGGCTGGCCGTGGTGGCCAGCCGCCAGCGGCATGGCGCCCTAGTGGCCGGCATCCCGTCCTGGTGTGCGTCGCGACCTCGCGGGGAGGGAGGGAAGCGGTTGGTGCGGGCTGATTCTGTGGTCGACGGAGCGGTTGGCGGCGTGGACATGCGGACGCGGAGGCGCGCACTGGAATGGCGGTGGGAGATGGGTCACGCGGCAACGGGCGCGATGTCGTCGAGCGACAAGAAACCGTCCTGAGGAAGAAAACGCTGTGGGTACGCGCGGGCTCGCTGGGTGAAGAAAATAAACAAGAGCTAGCGCAGTACGTTCGTAGAGGGATGTAAGATCTTATATATCACGGGCTCACTCCACGAACCGTTAGATTAAAAGAAATCAAGCCATCAACGGTATAGATATGACGTGGGTAAGAAAATTTTATTTTTACGCTCCTTTTTATTTAGTAAGTATAAGTATATATAGGAGTAAGATTAAGCATCAGAACAGGCAAAGCATGTAACGTGGATAACAAAACGTCGTAAGTAATTGCATAAGCAGACCTAGCCCATCCCAAACTAGTAGAAAAGGACCACCCGAATGGCAAACTATCTCATTCAAACCAACCTTTAGGTAACACTTCATTAAATTGTTTCGAATTAACTTAAGTGTTTGTGCTCATGAAGGTGCTATTCACAATTCCCATTCATGTGGTGAGTCCCCGGTCTAAAAACAAATCTTTTATATATTTTTTTTGCCCATTTTTCATAATTTCTGGAGCCAATCCGACAAACAAGTCACCCCTATAATTCTGATTTGTAAGGGTGTGGCTGGCCAACCACTACTGCAAATCGAGCATTTGTAGCCACGGTTACAAAAACCACCCATATAAATCCGCTGAAGCCGCCACTATAAATCAATTCTACAGCAATACGCGGACACCGACTAAGAACACAAAACACGAGCAGGTGAAGAAGCTGCTGTTGCCACGGGACCGCATGGACCGTCATGCTTCTAGGGACATAGAGATGCCACAACGTTCACGCTTAAAGAACAGATGGCCCACTTGATTCATGGACTAGTGCATGCGACACCTAGCAGATGGTCATCATAGGTGACCGGAGCAGGGACTACCTGCGCAGGTGGCAACGAGATATGAAACATGGGGAAAGGAGGCGGATGTCAGTCAAAGCTTAGGTGGCCAAAATGACTAAACTAACCTTAATTATTTTTTTTACAACAGAAAAAATAGATTGGAAGGAACCGGTGGTTCCTCCAAGCACAGTAACAAATCTCTTTTTTTATACTGGATTTATAGCTCCCTCTAGTCACATGTAAGTAATGTTTTTGTTTGTCCTGAGCCAGCAATTTTTATGGTTCGTTTTCATATTACTAGTGGATAGGCACGTGCGGCACGCACGTGCCGACATAAAGAGAGTTTTTCATCAAAATAATAATAAGAACAATAGTTTTATGGATATACAACAATTTTTTTACAAAATTATGTGGAAACAAGCTCCATGGATCAAATATGTCCTTTTATTAATGTACTCCTATTAATGTTTGAGTGCATTTTTCATATTGAAACAACTAAAAGTTATTTCAATTAAAATTAAAATTGGTTTCAATGAACCATTTAAATTGGAGCAGAATGGTCAGTATGTTTTACAATAAAATCAAGCACCGCTTCTAAAGTACTTGAGTTGTTTATAAAGGAATACTTACTGTAGCATTTTGGTTTAAAAAAAGTCACCCTAACATTTTGTTTGTCACCGCACGCAACATCAACCTTTAATATTTGAACATCACTTGTGCTCCTCGGTCAAGCGAAAATATATAGTGTGCTGGAAACTTATAGTTGCCTTGAGTTTATAAAAAGATGGATGGAATCTATAAAAGGTTAAGGAATATCATCAAGTCTATATTGTATCCTTCAGATTTGCAATGGGCAAAAAATATCTTCATTCATCATTGAGTACTGTAATACACATAAGAAAAAAGAGGCAATGCATGCTTAAAAAAATGATAGAAAAACAGAGTTGAAGAAGTCTGAGACATTCCTGAACATTAACTCTGTACAAGTCTCATATAGAAGCAATAACTATGTACAAGTCTCATATAGAAGACATTAACTCTGTACAAGTCCTTGCTCACAACACCACTCTCGGCCACCACATGTCTACATGAGTCCTTACAAGTTACAGTCATAGATATTCCATTGATACAAAGAAATTTCTTCAGTTCTATGCGAACTATCAAGTTAAGGTTTAAGGGGATAACATAGCAAAAGAATCAGATTGCACAGCATCCATAATTATTTATGTGTGTACAACACTAATTTCAGTAGTAAACCAATGTGATCCTACATTACAATCATATTTTTAGATGGCAGATGCAATTACAAAACCTGCAAGTCTAATAAGTTTACTATTTCTGCACTTCTAAAAACCTGATGAGTTGACTATCAATATACAATCTTATCCTAGAACTGATAGAGCAGTTGTAATGTATGGCTTCATTGTCTTGTTCCAAAAGTGCTCCACAGATTACCAATTTGTCATTGATTAATTTATGGAAAAGTGGCAAGCACACTACTCTGAATATGCAACAATAAAGTGCACGAAAAAACTATCTCACAGGGTCTTCTACTATCACCACGTCGAAACAATATATTCAGACAAAGATTACTTGTCTAAAAGCTCAACTTCACAGCCTGGACAAGTCGATCTTGCCAGTCACCTGCTGCACAAACACAGAGGCACACGGGCATATCAGCATGCTATCAGAGCCAGAATCAACTGCAGCGAGATAGAATTGAGGTGCCTCAGGCCAGATGGATTCGCACCTGGTAGGAGCCAAGGGTGATGTAGGAGACTGCTCGTCAGTGGAGTTCCTTTGGATTATGAACTATAAATTGAGAGTAGCACCAGCCAATAGTCTGACATTCTTTTTGTGAAAAACAATAGTCTGACATTCTTTGCTGAAAAGGAACTGAGGCTGAACTATCTAGCTAGCTATTTTCTGCTAGCTTGAGAAATAGCTTAAATTCCATACATTAGCAAGAATGTGTCCTGTTATGAACTGTAACCTTGAGAAATAGCTTAATAAATTCCATACATTAGCAAAAACGTGTGCTGTTGTGAAGCCTAACATTGAGAAATAGTTGAAATTCCACATATTATACCAAGGATATTATAGCACCCAGCTCACTTGATAAAAATAATAGGAAAATGCAAGTAACAGACCTTGTTGTCATGGACAGTTCATACTTGCACACAGTTACCATGTTATCTGAAGTGTACTTGTTTTTTTACGGAATCTTCCAAACTCCCAATTAGAAAAATAACATTCAAAGTGAGGCCAAAACAATGGTACAAAGTATTTGCATAGAAAGAAAATGAGCAGACAATGCCATTTGAATCTCAAGACACAGATGCCTCCGACTTGCAGTTTCAAAGACGAACAGAGCTAAATGGTTGATCTATTCAAAATGTTGTGGCAAAAAGCCAAAAACTTCAATTTTTGTTATCAATCAGTGACTTTATTAACTAAACAATTGTCTCAATTATTGATAGGATGGAATCATGGAATAGTATATGATGACACATGAGTAGTATCCAAGAGAGTGAGGAGTCTGAGGACAACTTTAGGAGCACTTTTAGAGTACAGGAGAGTCCTCGGTCCTCACCATGAGATTCAGAAGGCAAGGATATCATTTCAGCACTATTGTTCCATTGCTGGAAGGTAAAGTTTGTGTGGTTGTTTACTTCAGCAAGCCAATACATATAAAATTATCATTTGCTCAGTTATTGTGTTGGCTAGTTCTGGTGAAAACCATTAATCAAGAGAATGGAATACCTGGCACTGAACCAACTGAAACTCTACTGACATTTCGGTCCTACCAAATGCTTCTTCGTACAGGCAACAAAAATAAATGACATGTTTTTGTCTTAGCAGCCTATGTTCCTCATGTTATCTACTTAGTTTGTTAAGGAATTGTCTATGGCCTTGCAAGTTGCTAAGATCATCAGGATCCCAAACAAAATTAAAGAACATTTTAGGTGTAATTTGGGCAGAATTTAGTCTGCAAGGAATCTAATCTATCAGGAAAGGGCGATCCAATTTATGTTCTTCAGGCGTTCGTTTCTTCTAATGAAGCCCCACCAGATTCAGGGGCTAAAAATAATGACTGTGTACAAGAGAAGTTTGTTATGTGCCCTGGAGAAACATAATCATTAGATTGTTAGAACTATCAAATAACACACAACAGAACACTTCCCCGCTAGATTAGAACTGGCACTGAACCAACTGAAACTCTACTGACATTTCGGTCCTACCAAATGCTTCTTCGCACAGGCAACAAAAAAATAAATGACATGTTTTTGTCTTAGCAGCCTATGTTCCTCATGTTATCTACTTAGTTTGTTAAGGAATTGTCTATGGCCTTGCAAGTTGCTAAGATCATCAGGATCCCAAACAAAATTAAAGAACATTTTAGGTGTAATTTGGGCAGACTTTAGTCTGCAAGGAATCTAATCTATCAGGAAAGGGCGATCCAATTTATGTTCTTCAGGCGTTCGTTTCTTCTAATGAAGCCCCACCAGATTCAGGGCTAAAAATAATGACTGTGTACAAGAGAAGTTTGTTATGTGCCCCGGAGAAACATAATCATTAGATTGTTAGAACTATCGAGATAACACAAATGTAACACTTCCCCGCTAGATTAGAACTTACAAAAAAAAATAGTCATCGCAATTGGAGATTCAAAATCAACTCCCTGATGATGCCTCTGTACAAACCATTGCTCATGTCTCCAATCCAAAAAAGTCAGAGATCAACACCGAAGGTGGATGGAGAGCATACCTGGGAGACGGTGGGACCTCTCTTCTATTGAACGGAGAGATGGCCTTCTCGTTAGGGCCGGCAAGGGAGCAGGATGGCATTGGAGGCATCCCGGCAGACCCATCCTAATCCTGGCCATCGGCGGCGGCGGCGCCGAACAGGGAGAGGGGCAGCAGACCCTGCGGCTTCTCCCAGGAGGCAGCAGCCGCGGGCGTAGCCATTGGCGCGGAGGTGTCTGCATCGGAATCCGAGCCCGCTCGCCATGAAGTCGTCCCAGTCATCGTCGAAGGCGGTGTGCCACGGGTCGGTGGTGGGCGGCAGTGGCACGGCGGGGGCGGTGGCGATGGTGAACTGGTAATTGAAGGGCGCCGGCGGCGGCGCGGCAAAGGGCAAAGTGACGTCGGGGGATGCGGAGAGGCACATGCCAGGCCACCGCGGTGACGTTCGAGATGGGGAAGGATTCGTGGAGAAGGAAACCGCCGTGGTTGTGGTGGCAACCGTTCGGAGATGGGGAAGGTTTCACGGAGAAGGAAACCGTCGTCGGTACACGCGGGCGGGTAAGGATTCGCTTCGGTGAAAAAAAGAGGAGGGCGCGCCGCAATACAGGAACTTACGATGTTCCATATGTCAGGTGCTGTCTTTCTCTCATTGGTCCACATGTAAGCCTCTGTGGGTAAGAAGATTTTTAGGTAAAAAATATTTTCAATTCCTGAGCTCCTTTATAGTATAGACTTGATGGTGTTGTGTTTTGATATTTGAAAATTGTAACAATTGATATAATCCCAAGATATAGTTTTATAAGTAGTAAACAAAGTTAGATTTTAAAGATGGTGTCAATATCCAAAACGTCACTTGTTTGCATCCAGGAGAGCCAAAGTAATTTCAAACTATATATATATATATATATATATATATATAAAAAAGAGATTTTCCTACTCTCGGGAGTAGTTACTCCCATCTTTAAAACAATATATTGCGTATGTGTTTGTCGGGGGCCAAAATAAGGGCCCTCCAAAAAATCAGGCCCAATGAACGCAAAGCAAGGCCACACAATAACGAAACACGGCCTGCTGAGGCCCGGCCTGCTGCTCACCGACCCGCCTGAGCCTTCCCCTACCGGGGCCTCGGGGATGGGCGCTAACTTTCCACCTCGTCCGAGCCCTCCCCGCCGAGGCCTCGGACAGCGCTAGCTTTCCGTCTCGTCCGAGGCCTCCCCACTGAGGCCTCGGGCGGGTACTAACGCTCCACCTCATCCGAGCCCCCTGCGCTGGGGCCTCGGTCGAATGCCGAGTTACCGCCTCTTCCGAGCCCCTGCGCTGGGGCCTCGGATGGGGACGCGCCCGCTTCCCCGGTCAAACCAAGCGGCCCGGACTGAACGTATAATTGCCGCCCGCCTTCCCACAGTGACCGTCTGAGCAATGTTATCCTCCGGCAGGGGATGGGAGCCATCCCGTCACCACTCTCACCCGCGCTCATGATTACGCTACTCCTATAGTGGCAGCCATGTCTGCTACTGTAGGGCACTGTCATGCCTAACCTCTATGACAGGTCCCATCCTGAGTCCCAACACGACGTACACCACGCCCCTGGGCGGCGCCGGGCGTCAACCTGGTAATGGAGCCCGGGTCTTCGAGGCCCCGGTCACCGGTGCACCCAGGTTTTCGAGCCCGGGCTGGCGATGCGGCCTCGATACAAAGATATATCTGCGCCCGGCCACGCCGTATACGACAGCGACACCCCGGCCCTCGAGGCCTCGGACCGGGGACTGGTCAAAGCTACAGCGGGCTACAGGGCTCAGATACGCCCCCATGATGTCCTCGCCGACCTCTGCAGGGACAGACGTCCCTTCCGTCACCAGGACCGAGGAGAGCTCCTCAGGACGGCGCCCACAACCGGCAGCACGGTGCCGTACACGACAGGGCCGCCATCCACACCAAGGCCTCGGCACTAGAGGGGAAGACGCTTCTAGAGCCTCGGACAAGGCCTCGGCCAAGAAGGGACGGCACCTACAGTCGTCTCACACATTCAGATACTGTGTAAACCCGTTCCTCTCCTTGCAGCTATAAAAGGGGAGGACGGGGGTCCCTCCAGGGGCAGGCTGATCTGACGACCAACGAGCTCAGTTCAACGCACTCACTTCACACACTTCCTCATCACAAGACTTAGGATCAAGTCCCTCTCTCCACCAGCTTGTACACCCTACCTACAAGCACCCAGGTGCAAGATAATACAAGTCATCCTCCCCTCACTGGACGTAGGGCCTTCTCTTGCCCGAACCAGTCTAAACCCTTGTGTCCATCTTGCACACCTTCCGGAGTAGGGAGCACGCACCATAAATTCACTCGTTGGTGCTAGGGCCGCCAATTCTAGCACCGACAGTTGGCGCGCCAGGTAGGGGACTGTGCGTGTTTCCGCCTCACTTCCCGCCAAAACTCCGGAATGGCCACGTCCCAGGACGCTTCCGGCCCCGTCTTCCCTCCGCCGCAGCTATTGGAGCTAGGCACCGTGATCCGGTTTGGGGATCTCAAGTTCATGTCGCTGGGCACCCAGTATGACATGGAACTCCTTCCACCCAGGGCCTTGGAGTCACCCGACGAGGCTCCCGCGACCCCGTCACGGGCCCGGCGCGGAGAGGTGCCACCGCCCACGTGCCCGCCATGCTCGGCAGGCACGTCACGCCGGGGGGACATGGAGGGGGGGACCTTGCCGCGTTGTGTTTGGGCGGCGGAGGTCGCCCCAACACCTCGCGACCGGTCCCACTACCTTCCCCATTCGGCCTCACCAATGCCGCCGCTACGTTCGCGTAGCTGGTCTCCACCAACCTGGGGGCTCGTAACGACCTCCCTGCCGCCAGCTGCACTTCGTCCAGGATGTGGACACGTCTACCCCAGCCACGACCTACCTCGACTTCGAGGAGCACGGGACCAGGTGGGCGGGAGTGGATTACTCCGGGTCCCGCTACGTCAACGCGATACAGCACTACCTGGAGGCCACGGAGCCCCGAGGGCTAATGCCGACGCATGCATATGCCTTCGGGTACCCCGACTCGGACTCGCCGGACGACATGTATGACCCAACCCACGAGTGCTTTCACGTGGAGATCGGCGACCTCGGCGACGGCGGTGGCGGTAACGGCAACGGCGGTGGTGGCAACGGCAACGGTGATGGAGGCCGCGACCCCAGGCACACCGTTAGGCCGGCCCCGGCAGACGCAACGCCTCAGGACCCCAACGGGTCCCGACTCGTGGACTAGGGGCGATAGACTCCGCCAAGCGCACGGGACCCCTGAGGACAGGCGACCTGGCGACCACCCCTCAGGAGTCGCGGCGCTCCACGATCGAGCAGATCTGGGAGCTTGGGGAAAGGCTCGAGCACGACAGTCTTTTGTTACGACAAAAGATAAACGCGTTCGAGCGCGAGCACTGCGCGTTGCGAAACCCGAGCCCCGCGGCACGACAGCGTGCCCGCGACGTCAACCGAAGGATCGTCAACGACGAGGGAGGGGAACATCCCCCCGTCTTCCAGCGCGCAAGCCAGAATGTCGCCGCTGCAGCTCTCCTCCTGCGAGCGATGCCGGAGCCATCCACCCCGGAAGGGCGACGGATCCGGGATAAGATGCGGGGCTACATCGAGACCACTGCAGTCCAGCAAGCTGAGAGCTCAGCCTCTCGGCTTCGGGCGCAGAGGGACAAGGAGGCCGAGGCCCTCCCTCGAAACGAGCGAGAGGCCTCGGTCCATCAGGACCCGTCGCGGAGGCCGGTCCGCGAGCGCATTCAGGATAACCGCGGCAGCCCCGACGACGGCGACGCGTGTAACGTCATCAACAACACCGCAAGGGAAGCCGGAGCACGGCCCGGACGCGACCGCCAGCCACGAAGGAGAGGCAGGCATGACAACGATGAGGACCACGACGACGCCGACCCCCCGGGGCCTCGTGCCATTAGCCGGGAGATCCGCAACGCCCGGTTCCCCTTCCGGTTCCGCTAGCTGGCCAACCTCGCCAAGTACTCGGGAGAAACAAACCCCGAGGTGTGGCTCAATGACTACCGCCTGGCGTGCCAGCTGGGAGGCGCAGACGACGATCGGCTCATCATTCGCAACCTTCCGCTTCACCTGGGCGACTCGGCGCGAGCTTGGCTGGAACACCTCCCCGCCCACACGATCCGTGACTGGTCCGACCTGGTCAAGGTTTTTGTGGGGAACTTCCAGGGCACATACGTGCGCCCTGGGAACTCGTGGGACCTCCGTAGCTGCCGCCAGAAGTCTGACGAGTCGCTGCGTGGTTTTATCCGGCGCTTCTCAAAGAAGTGCACTGAGCTACCCAACGTGACCGGCACCTCCATCATCAGCGCGTTCCTAGATGGCACCACCTACAAGGAGCTCATCCACGAGCTGGGCCGAAAGATGCCAACCACCGCCAACGAGCTGTTCGAGGTGGCGACTAACTTCGCCTCCGGTGAGGAGGCGGTGGGGGCAATCTTCCGCAGTGGCAACAGTAGGGAAAAGCGGAAGGAAGGCGACGCCGAGGGAGACGCGTCCCGTAACCCCAAGAGGAACAAGAAGAACAAGCGGAAGGGGAAGAAGGGCAAGAAGGAGGCAGACTTCGAGGATGATCTCATCGCCGCGGCCGACCGCAAGGCCCCCCGAGGTCTCCCGGGACCCGGGGCCTTCGACAAGATGCTCAAGAAGCCCTGCCCTTTCCACAAGTTCCCCGTCAAGCACACCATGGGGGAGTGTGATTTGGCTTGCCGTTTCTATCAGAAGCTCCCCCCGCCCGAG
This sequence comes from Chrysopogon serrulatus, assembly GCA_015844335.1. Classification (NCBI taxonomy): domain Eukaryota; kingdom Viridiplantae; phylum Streptophyta; class Magnoliopsida; order Poales; family Poaceae; genus Chrysopogon; species Chrysopogon serrulatus. The sequence goes on along the minus strand of JADLZL010001568.1, from coordinate 275,831 downwards.
GACAAGAAGAAGAAGGAGGAGGCGGGCAAAGGCGAGGAGTTCCCGGAGATTCACGATGTTTTCATGGTCATCGGTGGGCTGCCGGTGAACCTCACTTCGCGCCAGATCAAGCGCGAACGTCGTGAGGTTTTCTCGGTGCGCCCCACCACCCCATAGTTCCTGCCGTGGTCCGCCGATGCCATCACCTTCAACATCGACGACCATCCACTCCACGTGCCGAACCCGGGGCGGTACCCGCTCGTCGTCGACCCCATCATCGGCAACGTGCGTCTCACCAAGGTGTTGATGGACGGCGGCAGCGCCCTCAACATCCTCTACTCCGAGACCCTCAACCTACTGGGGATCGAGCGCCCACAGCTCTGGCCTAGCACCTCCCCCTTTCAGGGCATAGTGCCGGGCAAGCGTGCCTGGCCCCTCGGGCAGATCGACCTACCGGTCTTCTTCGGGACGCCATCAAACTTTCGCAAGGAGGTCATCACCTTCGACGTGGTTGACTTCCGAGGGACTTATCATGGTATCCTCGGACGTCCCGCGTACGCAAAGTTCATGGCCGTCCCCAACTATACCTACCTCCTCCTCAAGATGCCGGGTCTAAACGGCGTCATCACCGTCGGCTCATCCTACGAGCATGCGTTCAATTGCGACGTTGAGGCGATCGAACACGCCGAGGCCATGGCGATGTCCGAGGCGCTTGACGCCAAACGCCACGCCGGAGCCTTCGAGCCGTCCGACGGGGTAAGGGAGGTCCTGCTGGATCCTGCCTCTCCATACGAAAAGGCGGTGAAGATCTACGCCACCCTCGACCCCAAATAGGAGGTTGTGCTCGTCGACTTTCTCCGCGCGAACATCGACATCTTCGCATGGAGTCCCTCGGACATGCCAGGCATTCCGAGGGATGTCGCCGAGCACTCCCTTGATATCCGGGCCGGGTCCAAGCCGGTAAAGCAGCGTCTACGCCGATTCGAGGAGGAGAAGCGCAAGGCCATCGGCGAGGAGGTGAAGAAGCTTTTGGTGGCCGGATTCATCATGGAGGTGTTCCATCCCGAGTGGTTGTCTAATCCTGTACTGGTTAGGAAGAAAAGTGGGAAATGGAGGATGTGTGTAGACTACACTAGTTTAAATAAAGCATGTCCAAAAGTTCCTTTTCCTTTACCACGTATCGATCAGATAGTCGACTCCACCTCGGGGTGTGAACTCTTATCCTTTCTTGATGCCTATTCCGGTTACCACCAAATCAAGATAAAAGAGTCCGACCAGCTCACAACTTCCTTCATCACTCCCTTTGTCATGTACTGCTACGTGACGATGCCCTTCGGGCTCAGAAACGCTGGAGCCACGTACCAACAGTGCATGCTCGGCGTCTTTGGGGACCACATCGGAGAGACCGTAGAAGCTTACGTAGATGATATTGTTGTCAAGACCAAGAAGACAGACGACCTCATCGCCGACCTTGAGATTGCCTTTCGATGTCTTAAGGCCAAAAGCGTCAAGCTGAACCCCGAGAAGTGCGTCTTCGGGGTCCCCCGAGGCATGCTCTTGGGGTTCATCGTCTCCAAGCGCGGCATCGAGCCCAACCCAGAGAAGGTAACCGCGGTAACCAGCATGGGGCCAATCAAGGATCTGAAGGGGGTACAACGGGTCATGGGCTGCCTTGCGGCTCTCAGCCGCTTTATCTCACGCCTCGGTGAGAAGGGTCTGCCCCTCTACCGCCTCCTGAGGAAAACGGAGCGCTTCACCTGGACCGCCGAGGCCCAGGAAGCTCTCGACAAACTCAAGGCTGCTCTTACCAGTGCCCCGATACTAGTTCCTCCAGCCGAGGGTGAGCCCCTCCTCTTATATGTAGCTACGACAACACAAGTGGTTAGCGCGGCCATTGTCGTTGAGAGGCAGGAAGAAGGCCACACCCTGCCGATCCAAAGGCCGGTCTACTTCATCAGCGAGGTGTTATCCGAGACCAAGGTCCGCTACCCGCAGATCCAGAAGCTGCTCTACGCGGTGGTCCTGACACGGCGCAAGCTCCGGCACTACTTCGACGCCCACCCGGTGACGGTGGTCTCCTCCTTCCCGTTGGGAGAGATCCTCCAGAACCGGGAAGTCTCAGGACGGGTCGCCAAGTGGTCCGTCGAGCTCATGGGGGAGACTCTCTCTTACGCGCCCAGGAAGGCTATCAAGTCTCAAGTCTTGGCGGATTTCCTTGCGGAGTGGACCGACACCCAGCTTCCACCGCCTCAGATCCAGGAGGAGTGCTGGACCATGTACTTCGATGGTTCTCTGATGAAGACCGGCGCCGACACCGGCCTCCTCTTCGTCTCGCCCCTCGGAGTACACGTCCGGTATGTGGTCCGGCTTCACTTCCCTGCTTCAAACAACATGGTAGAATATGAGGGCCTCCTCAACGGCTTGAGGATCGCCATCGAGCTCGGCGTCAAACGCCTCGACGTCCGAGGAGACTCGCAGCTCGTCATCGACCAAGTCATGAAGGACTCAAGCTGCCACAACCCCAAGATGGACGCATACTGCAAGGCTGTGCGCAGCCTGGAGGACAAGTTCGATGGGCTCGAGCTTAATCATATTGCTCGGCGCTACAACGAGGCCGCCGACGAGCTCGCCAAGATAGCGGTTGGGAGGGCTCCTGTCCCCCCGGACGTTTTCACCAAGGATCTCCTGGCCCCCTCTGTCAGCTTCGAAGACCGAGACGCAGCCGTGGACGGCAAGTCCGACCCCCCCGGGGGCTACGGCAGCGTCCAGGGCCGGGCCCCCTCGGCGTCCGACGCCGAGGTCATGGAGCTTGACGAGGGAGGTCCCGAGGCCGACCCCGAGCAAGATTGGAGGAAGCCGTACCTCGAATGGATCGTCCGAGGTGTCCTCCCTGAAGACTTCAACCGGGGCCGACGCATCGCGAGGAGAGCAAAGTCCTTTGTCATGGTAGAGGATGAGCTTTACAAGCGAAGCCCCTCGGGAGTCCTGCAACGGTGCATCTCCACCGAGAAGGGCCTGAGGCTAGTCCGCAAGATCCACGCCGGCGTCTGCGGCCATTACGCTGCGCCACGTTCCCTCGTCGGCAGCGCATTCCGGCAGGGCTTTTACTGGCCAACCGCGGTCGCCGACGCCACCCATGCGGTGCGCACCTACGAAGGCTGCCAGTACTACGCTCGCCAGACGCACCTGCCGGCCCAGGCACTCCAAACTATCCCCATCACTTGGCCTTTTGCCGTATGGGGACTCGACCTCGTCGGACCTCTCAAGAAGGCGCCCGGGGGCTTCACCCACTTGCTGGTCGCGATCGATAAATTCTCCAAGTGGATTGAGGCACGCCCCGTCACCAACATCCGATCCGAGCAAGCGGTGCTGTTCTTCACCGACATCATCCATCGCTTCGGGGTCCCAAACTCCATCATCACCGACCACGGCACCCAGTTCACAGGGAAGAAGTTCCGAGACTTCTGCGACAGGCACCAGATACGCATCGTCTGGTCCGCTATCGCCCATCCCCAGACGAACGGGCAGGTAGAACGCGCCAATGGTATGATTTTGCAGGGACTCAAGCCCCGGATCTTCAACAAGTTTGACAAGTTCGGCAAAAGGTGGCTTGAGGAGCTCCCCTCGGTCCTTTGGAGTCTAAGGACGATGACTAGCCGAGCCACAGGGTTCACGCCTTCTTCCTAGTGTACGGCGCCGAGGCTATTCTCCCCACCGACTTGGAGTTCGGCTCTCCGAGGCTCAAGGCCTACGACGAACGGCGTAACCAGATGGCTCGGGAGGATTCGCTGGACATGCTCAAGGAAGCAAGGGACGCGGCCCTTCTACACTCGGCCAGATATCAGCAATCCCTCCGACGCTACCACGACCAACGGGTCCGAACCCGAGACCTCAAGGAGGGCGACTTGGTGCTGTGTCTTCGCCAAGACAACCGAGGCTGCCACAAGCTCACGTCGCCATGGGAAGGCCCCTGCATCGTCGCCGAGGTTCTCAAGCCAGGCACCTACAAGCTCGCCGATGAGGACGGCCAAGTCCTCAACAACGCTTGGAACATTCAACAGCTACGTCGCTTCTACCCTTGAAAATTTCCAAGCCCTGTACACACTTTTGTACATCACATTTTTTCTCTGGAGAAATGGAAGTAACAAGTACTTGTACATTTTTTCGCAAACGTAACACACACCCGAGACCCTCGGGGGCTAAGGATTTCAATTACAATAACACTCCCGCAAGGGTTAAGTGAGACTCAGTCTTGACTTACCAAAACCGAGCCTCCCTCGGGGGCTAGAAAGGGGGGAGCCCCCTTGGAAAGCATCCCAAAAACACTTCTCGTTTTTCATCGGTCGTTTTTCACAAGATTTTCGTACCCAAGTCTTGAACACTTAGGAAAGAGCAGCTAAGGGAAGTCGTTCCAAGGTTAGGGCCGGCCGAGCCGTGAGGCCTCCTACGCCTATGCGCTACGGAACCTCTACTCGCCACCCTCGGCCAAGGGAGGACTTCAGGCATTTGCGAGAAGGTTATTATGTAAGTAAGGGTCGGCAGAGCCACGAGGCCACCTACGCCCGTGCGCTACGGTACCTCCACTCGCTACCCTCGACTAACATACGACCTCTAAATTCGAAATAGTCTCGCAAGGCTCTAACCTAAGTACGGACCGAGATCAAAAAAGGCACGAAAAGCAAGCAAAAACGACCACAAAACGCAAGGCCACGACGGGCCATAAGCATAAACACTTCCAAAAACTAACATAGTTTTTTACATGGGCACCGGCCCGAACCGCACAATCCATCGGGGGCATCCGACCCCCCCACCCTCCTTGGCGTCGGCGTCCGGTGGCGTTGGCGGCGTCGGCCCCTTCGGCAGCTTCAGGAAGATAGCCGGCGTGAAGTGCCCAACCCGGCCTAGCCGTGGCCTCTTCAGCCCGGGCTGGACCAACTCGGGCGAACACCTCGGCCTCGCGACCCTCCTCGTCCCTCGGCGACGATAAGCCCCACGGCGACTTTGGGGGAGGTTGAGGTCGTAATGGGACGGGGTTATCGCAGGGGGTGTGTGCGACACGCCGGTCCGAAGGCGGATTGAAGGGCGGCGTTCACGCGTGCCTCCACTCGCTTTGGCGGCGCCTCAGGCGGCCTAGCGGATCGCCGCCGGGCTGGCTTTGCCGGCCTCGACCTCGCCCTTGAACCTTCTCCTTTAAGGTGTCGAGCCTGCTTGCGCCCGGTAGGCCGCTGCGCCGCATCAAGAGCCCCCGTTTGCTCCGCGACTTCCCCCTCGGCTCTGCGTCCACACAGGGTCAATCTCTAAGCAAGAAAGCAAAGATATGTTACCCAAAACATAAAACTTACCTTCCGTCGGCGCTATCTCCTCTCTGCCCGGTGCTCCGGAGTCGGTTGGCCTCGTCGGCCCTTTGTCAGAGCTCGGCCGCACCATGGCGACATCATCGACAAAGAGCTAGTGATCGGTTTCGCGTTCACCGATTCTGTCAAAGTGCCAATGGTGTAGTTCGCCCTGGCAACCGCCGCCCTCATCGCCTCCTTCTTGTCGGACCTTGCCGAGCGGCGGCGACTAACCGCCCCAGGGTCTCGGCGGGGAGAGCGTTCCCACTCTCGAGCCTCGGAGGCCTCGACCTTCAGGTCCGAAACGAGGAGGCGACCTTCAGCGTTTTCGGTGCTCCGGGCAGCTAACTTTCGGCCCAGCGCAACGGCTTGCCTCTCTAGCTGCTGGAGGTAGAGCAGCGTCGCTAAGACCGGCTCTCGCTGAAGAAGCTGCGACTTCTCCGGGACGTCTGCGCCGGAGCCTGCTTGACGATCAAATCTAACGGGTTAGCCGTTTCGAGGCGCCAGCGTCAAGGCGCAAGACCGACACGGCGTTAAAGTTACCTTCACCACGTCAGGAAGGTCCCATGAGATGACCGTCGAGACCCGGTGGACTTGAATCTTGACCCGACTTACGGTACTTACGGTATGCTCCCATTCTCTTTGCTCAGGGCGTCGTCCGGCACATAGACCGGCCAGCCTTCCGGATCAGCGCTCCGACCGAGATAATCAGCGGCGGCGCCTTGCAGGCGCCCGAGCGGACCACCTCCCGGTTGGAGGACTCCCACGGGCACCCGCGGCCAGCGACCCAGCGATCGTCACGAGGAAGCCCGTGTCGGCAACGGCCACCTCTTTCCCCCGCGCGGGGGCGATATCTTCCGAGGAGGGGATCTCCACCACCTCCTGTGCCGTGGCGCGTTGGAGGCGGAATCAAGGCGCTGCTTCCCGCCATCACCACGTCGACAGAAACCTCCGAGGCGGGCGTCGCCGTGGCTTCCGCGGCGGGCGTCACCACGGCCTCTGTGCCAGGCGCTTGCATCGCCTCTCCACCGCGGACAGGGGATGGCTCCCTGATCGGCGGCACCTCGACCGCCTCCCCTTTAGATGCCGGCAGCACCACTACCGTAGGGGCAACGGTGGTGCTTGCCTTCCCGACCCCCTCGTCTCGGCTGCTTCCGCGAGCAAGTGGAGCCGGGGCCGGGGCCGCCTTTGCGCTTTTGGCTGCGACGGCAACAAGGGTGGAATTTCAGAGAAAAAAGAAAGAAAGAAAAATGATGGGAAAAGTCCCTGAATGGGAAAAACGCTCACCCAATCACCGGGCGGCTTGAACAATTGGCTCACCGGAGCCGTGGTCGTCGGGGTTCGGACCTGCTGAGGGGCCCTCGGCCCGCACGGGCCGTGGGGTCGCGGGCACGGGACGCAGAGCCCTCTGTCGCCGCCACCTCCTCGGCCGAGACCCGCGCTCCGCCCCTCGGTAGTCTCCCTCACCATCGGCTGCTCAGGGGTAGGACCGAACCACCACCCGGGCGGGGGTCGGCGCGGAATGACTTCAGGAGGGCCTCCTCCCCTCCCCGACCCAGTCACGCCTTGCCGCCTCGGCCGCCCCTCGGCGGAACGAGGGACAGGGGCGGCATCTCCCGACGCCCGCGCATCCTCTCTCCCTCTCCATGGGAGGGCCGCGCCTCGGACTCAATCGTGGCCTCGACTCGATGAGGTCGAGGCCGGCCCGCGGTGGACTTCTCCGCCCCGCCTTGGCGCCGTCAGAACCTCGGGCTGGGCCATTGACCCCCTCAGCGCCTCCTCCTCCATGAAGCTGAAGAAGTCGAGGTCGTCCCCCTCGTCATCCTCATCATCGTCATCAGCACCGGTGGTCTCGGAGGGTGTCGGCTCCTGGGGGAGTCCCTCTTCCTCCTGCCGGCGCCGCAGATTCTCTAGGTCCCGCAGCTCCTTCTGCTTGCGGACATTCCGGTCCGCCTTGTTCTTCTTCTTCCGCTTCCCCGCGAAGGCCTTGTTCGCCTCCTTCTCCGCGGAGATGGGGGCTTGGACTTCTTCAGCTTCCCGGCCAAACCCTGCAAAGAAGAGGACGGGATAAGGACCAAGGGGGGGACATGAGGACACCAACTGCACGGGCTCAATCACAAAAGCTTACCACGGAGATATAATCTGGGTCGGGGCGCATCACAACCTTACAGAGGTGAGAGGTGTCTGCCACCACCGCCGCCTTCTTGGTTCGAGCAACGATCTCGTCGTGCTCGAGGTCGACGGATGACATCCTCGTCCCGACCCAGCTACTGCTGTCCTTCATGTCGAACAAGCAGGTCCGCCTCGCCATGAGGGGCAGGACTCGCCGCCTGTGGAAGGCGGCAATGACAACTGACGCGTTCAGCCCCTGGCGGATCAGCACCCTCAGGGCGCCAAACACTTTCTTCAGCGGGGTGACCTTCTCCGGCATTAGCTCCTCCTTCCACCTCGCTGGCTCCGCCTCGAACACCTTCCCGGTGTAGGCGGGCAGGTGGCCGAAGTCGTTCCGGAGGTAGAACCACTTCGCATGCCAGCCGCGGTTGGAGAAGGCGAGTTTCGCCGGGATGTAGGAATCCCGGTGGCGAGCTCGCAACTGCAGCGTGTAGTTCCCGGCGCGGACCGCCAGCCTCTTCCTCCTCTCGACGCCTTTGAAGTAGATGGCGCCCTCAAAGAAATGGAGCCAGAGGTCCCAATGGGCCTCAACTCCGAGAAACCCCTCGCACAGGGCGACGAACACCGCCGCCCGCGTAATCGAGTTGGGATTGAGGTTCTGCAGCTCCAGGCCGTAGTACTCGAGGACCGCCCTCAAGAACCGGCCCACCGGCATCCCGAACCCATGCTCGTGGAATGCCGTGAAGCTCACGACGTATCCCGGCGGGCGGTGCGGGGGATGATGGCCGGGCCGGGCGGGACCATCCACTCCGGCTGGCGTCGGGGCGCAGGGCGGAGAAGCCCCTTCCCCACGAGCGCCCGGCAGCTCCGCCAACGCCACGGAGCTCGACTCCCACTCATCCACACCGACGACCGCGACTCTCGACGCCATAGCGATGGTGGGATAGGTGGACGGCGGTGAGTCCTCTCCCTTCTCGCTATTCCTTCTCCTCTCGGCGGCGCTTGGGCAGATGGCGACGGCGGGGGAGGCAAAGGCGAGTGCAAGGGCGAGGAAGGCAAGAAGAAATCCAGCCACCGCCTGTGCCAGGTACTTATACCCAAAAACCCCAGTCCGTTCGACTACCCACATTTAATGCACAATCACGTCCGGGATTCCCTACTCAATGGCATATCACACGGAGTCCCAGACACCCGTGCACGGGCACCCACGCACGGCGCAGGGTTTTTCCTCCACAAAAGATCCTAGAGCATGGAGCCCGGGGCCCGACGGCTTGGCGCTGCTCGATGGCGGCCGCCGCCGCACACGCCACCGTCACGCCTCCCCCGTGGGACCCACACACGCGTGCGGTGCGCCAACCGCCTCGGCCGTGGGGGACCCACCACCTCTTCCGCAACAGGTGGCGAAGCGGCGCACGCCGCTCCGAAGAGGCCGCCTCAAAGGGCGCGCCCATGCCCCCGCGATCGAGTTTCAACATTAAGCGCTTCCTTCCCTTGGAAGGAGTCTGGGCGGCGGCCCATTTACGGTCCAGAGGTTCGTGGGCTGGCCCGCCCAGGGTTTGACAGCCACCTCAGGGCAACAGAGTCAGGGATGGCTCGGACGGTCTCATACACGCCCCCACCCCCGCACAAAGGGACCGTCCGATGCCGTGTCCGAGGCCAGCGAGGAAGTCTGAGTTAGGGGGATCCCGCGGGGGAGTGCATCGAGCCACAGGACTGGCGGACGGGACTGGCCCCGCCTCGACATACCTTGCAGGGCTCTATTGGGATGCGCCTCGGGCCCAGCCAACCCTTAGCGAACGGGGCACAGGCATTCCACTTGGACTGACCCGTTAACAGCTCACCGGATCTAGCCATGCTCGGCACTCGTCGACGACAGCATGGTGAAATCCACCCTCCTCCCTGCGGCAGGGATGCAAAGGTATGGATAAAACTGACGACCAAGTACCGCTCGGCCGCCCTACATCAGAACGGGGCTCAGGGTCTTCCCCGGCGCAGAGGCTGAGGTTGGGAAACATCAACTAACTCGCCGAGCCCCCGGCCGAGCTGACGGGCCCGGGGAGCAAGGCAAACGATAGGAACGCCTCAACCAAAACACGCGCAAACCCTCGAAGAAACACCCACACTCCTCCAGAGATTCCATTTTATGGTATTGGGCAATCGTAGTGATTCAGAAACTCGGGGGAATGCCCACGGGCCATGGTCACAATTAGAACACGTACAAGCCCCTGGAGGAGTGCCCACACTCCTCCGACGCCTCGGAGGCTACACCCGGCGGGTGCGCTCGCACGCCCCCACCGGAGAACATAGCCTCCGAGACGAACGAGCACCTTCACCAAACACGAGCGAGCCCTCAGAGAGTCGCTCACACACCTCCAAGGCCTCGGGGGCTACGTCCGACGGACGCGCTTGTGCGCACCCAATGTAGGAAAGCCAAAAACGCCTAACGACGTGCCGAACAAAAACCTAGTGTAAAGGTCACAACCTCCGAACGAGTATACTTACTCCTTCGAAGGTTCGGGGGCTACTGTCGGGGGCCAAAATAAGGGCCCACCAAAAAATTAGGCCCAACGAACGCAAAGCAAGGCCACACAATAATGAAACACGGCCTGCCGAGGCCCAGCACACTGCTCACCGACCCGCCTGAGCCTCCCCCGGGGGCTCGACGGGGCGCTTAACTTTTCTTTCGATCGTCCGAGGCCCTCCCCGCCGAGGCCTCGGACAGGTATTGCTTTCCACCTCGTCCCAAGGCCTCCCCCGGCCGAGGCCTCGGGCGGGCGGCACGCTCCCGCCTCATCCGAGCCCCCTGTGCTGGGGCCTTGGACGAATGCCGAGTTACCGCCTCTTCGGAGCCCCCGCGCTGGGGCCTCGGATGGGACGCGCCGCTTCCCAGTCAAAACCAAGCCGCCGACTGAACGTGAGCATTGCCGCCCGCCTTCCCACAAAGTGACCGCCGTGGCAATGTTATCCTCCCGGGGGGATGGGAGCCATCTCGTCACCACTCTCGCCCGCGCTCATGATTACGCTACTCCTACAAAGGCGGCCATGCTCGCTACTGTAGGGCACTGTCATGCTTAACCTCTATGACAGGTCCCATCCTAAAGTCCCAACACGACGTACACCACGCCCTGGGCCGACGCACGGCGTCAACCTGGTACGGAGCCTGGGTCTTCCGAAGCCCCGGTCACTGTGCACCTAGGTTTTCAGAGCCCGGGCTGGCGATGCGGCCTCGATACAGCGTATCACTGCGCCGGCCACGCCGTATACGACAGCGACACCCCGGCCCTCGCGGCCTCGGACCGGGGACAGGTCAAAGCTACAGTGGGCTACAGGGCTCGGATACGCCCCCATGATGTCCTCGCCGACCTCTGCAGGGATAGACGTCCCTTCCGTCACCAGGACCGAGGAGAGCTCCTCAGGACGGCGCCCACAACCGGCAGCACGGCGCCGTACACGACAGGGCCGCCATCCACACCAAGACCTTGGCACTAGAGGGGAAGACGCTTCCAGAGCCTCGGACAAGGCCTCGGCCAAGAAGGGACGGCACCTACAGTCGTCTCACACATTCAGATACTGTGTAAACCCGTTCCTCTCCTTGCGGCTATAAAAGGGGAGGACGGGGGTCCCTCCAGGGGCAGGCTGATCTGACGACCAACAAGCTCAGTTCAACGCACTCACTTCACACACTTCCTCATCACGAGACTTGAGATCAAGTCCCTCTCTCCACCAGCTTGTACACCCTACCTACAAGCACCTAGGTGCAAGATAATACAAGTCATCCTCCCCTCACTGGACGTAGGGCCTTCTCTTGCCCGAACCAGTCTAAATCCTTGTGTCCATCTTGCACACCTTCCGGAGTAGGGAGCACGCACCATAAATTCACTCGTTGGTGCTAGGGCCGCCAATTCTAGCACCGACAGTGTTTATACTTATTTATCACTTTGAGTATTTTTATATACTCATACTAAGATATTTCAAATCTTCCTACGCGAAAAAATTTTAAAGAAACCTATACTTTCTAATATATTACAAAAATGGCACTTACTGTAGTATATAAAATAAGTATAACCACATACTCTATGTATGCATGTATACTTGACATATATACTACCATAGATGGTCTAGTATGATTATATACATCATGTACAAACACTTCGTTCGGTCATATACACCTTAAATCTAGAGATATTAACATAGGAGTAACTATTCCTGGGAGTAGGATGGAATTTCCCTATATATATATCCACACCACAGTTAGCACTAGTATAGAGATCATTTCTCTTCACACTAGCATTTTATTTCTACTAGAGGTTTCTCTTGACCATAGCCAAGATAAATCGGCCCTATTTCTAGTGGCGGATTTCTTAAAGGAACCCGCCAAGAAAATCATATTTCTACCGGCAGTTCCTTAAGAAATCTGCCACTTGAAATAGTTTGAAATTGATTTTTTTGAGTTTCTCAAACTTCTTCGGACGGAGAAACTTTCAAAGTAAAAGTTGTAGGCCTTGAAAAGTTATGAAACTTTGTAATTGATAACTTTTAATTTGAAATCATCTTTTCATGGAAAACTACGTTTGAATTTATCAAATTAGAAATTCAAATTTTGCAAACGATCTCGGATGGAGAAACTCCCAAAATAAAAGTTGTAGATCTTGAAAAGTTACAAAACTTTGTAGTTGATAACTTTTTTATTTGAATTCATTTAGGACCTCAAACACTCAATTTATGCTCAGTTTTATAATATGAGTGGAAAGAAAAAGGAATATAGACACATGTGAGTGCGTGGTGCAGTGGTAGGGGAGGGATCGCGCGAGGGACAGATTATGGGTTCAAAGGCTGGTGGCTATGAAGCGCGTGATTTTCGTGTGTTCTCAATATTATTTTGAAATCAATATTATTTTTCCTATTTTGTCAAAATTATTTTGCTATTTTTTTTGTTTTCTGGGCAGTGAACCGTTAGTACAAATCAATTTCTAATAGTTTTCAATGAGCCGCCACTGGAGATTGCCTATTTTTACTGGCCTCTAATACTGGTGGTTTTAAAAAATATCAGTACAAATAGATTCGAAACCACCAGTATAAATCTTCACTGTACTAGTGTAGAAGAAAACTTTCTAAGTGGAACATATATGTAGCACTACCATTTTTGTCAATAATTTATACAGACATATATACAAATATAGAAAAGTATGATAGCTTGGGGAGTATATATTATATTTAGATAATCTTTCACCCAACTTACATATAACATACCATTTGTCTCTCGCAGTCCTCTACTAATAGTACTCATGATGTTGTTCATCGCTGATTGTATTTTGTTGAGGAACAAAATACTAATAGCGTTGCATTTTTCAGGGCGACTAGCACCCGCACCTGAGAAGACGAGACTGGACGTAATAAATGGATGAAAATGCCTTTGTCTGGGTCGACCGTCTCATCAATTACCCTGAAGATATACGGTGCGTTATCACTTGTTTATATTTTTCTCAACTGTGTGAAGCAATGATATAATTCTTGGACAGATTGCTGCTGAAAACATCGTCCTAGGGTTCAGCCTACCATCAACCATTAGAAATGGAAATCGGGAAAATCATCAAAGTTTTGCCTGAATTTTTTAAAACATTTGTAAAATTTTCACTGCATTTTGAAAATCCCAATGAGTTTGCATACAAAAGTACTCTCTCTGTCCCTTTTTAAGTGTGGTTGTAGGTTTTCGTGCCACAAGTTTGACTCGATTGGTAGAAAATACATGTAATATTTATGTCTCTAAAGAAATTTATTAAAAATCTAGATCCAAAGATCTTTCTGATGATACTAATTATGATACTAATGGATAATATTTAGTATTTATTAAAATTACTAGTATTTGTTTTTCAGAAAGCGAAAAGCAACGGTTAAAAAGGGACAGGGGAGTAGAGCCTAGTCTCAAAAATCATGAAATGTTGGCCAGAATTTGGAATTTTGACATCACATCTCACTACCCAAAGTTAAAGTGAACACCTCAAATGCCTAGAAAAAAGGGTCAATTGGATCTGCTACGGGTCATATCGGAACCATATCATTATAACTCGGCATCTACATCAGCGATTTCTGTACATCTCCAAGGATGTGACCTATGTGCAGGCATATGTACTGCTACATATTTATTGTATGGCCCAAAATAATGTTGCTACTGACACACTCTCTCTCTCTCTAACACACACGCAGCAGGGAGGGTGGATCGGGCTAGTGGATTGAAGGAGGAAGAGGAGGGGAGAGGGAGACGCACCCCACGGGGGCGGCGGCGCACGGCCGGTGGCAACTAGGACAAGGGTGGCGGTGGAGGCGGCGCACGGCACAGGGGAAGAGAGAGATCCCGAAGCTGGAGAGCTGGAGTAAAAGAGCTTTTCGCCCAATTCCTTTATTGATTCAATCCAATTACAATATCCTAATATTTATAGTCCCAAGTGGACTCTAACGAGAAAGTCCTATCGAACACGGACTTCCCAGTTCTATACTTAATTTTCTAAATAATAATAATTAAGGTAACTTATGGCGGCGGCGGCGGCGGCGATGGTGGAAGGCGGCCGCGGGGCCCCACGCCTCAGCGCGAGGAAGCAGACGGCGGCGGCTAGGGCAGCCGCCGCCCCCTCCCAAGCGCCTCCCCCACGCCGCCCCTCCTAGGGCAGGCCATGAGGCCCACTACGGCGGCACCGTTTATTGCAACGTTTGTAACTGTCCACATTGGGCATGCGACGGAACTCCCCTCTTCTCCACTCAACACATTCTCACGTTGAAATCCGGGTGGTGCCGTTGATGTTGTCGAATCTTGTGTTGGTGGAGCCCACCGGTTTTCACGCTCAGTGGATGGCCATCTCCATCTTGTAGACCGTGAATCCTAAGGCACGCTTGTTGATATTGATTGTGCGTTCCGGGAGAGGTGCATCAATGGTCAAGAAGTTGAGGAACCATAGAGGGGCTTTGCCCGCAAGATATAAAATTACATACCCATTCCATTGATTATCCATTGCTTGCTGCAACCCGAAGAGAAGCCCCATTTGAGATAGCCACAACATCCTTTTGAACGAGCCAATGTCCATTGGTGTATCCAGCTTGGCGTGCACAAATTGCTGTCGCGACAGTGGTTGCTCCAACAGCTTGGCCGCCACCTATAACGCGGAGAAATCCCACATTGGTTGATCCAATCTTATCAGCCCTAGTGTTTCTGAGTTCAGGATTATATAGTTGCCTATGCTGAAGGTGACGCCTGCCATGGTCGATATCTCTATGTCCGTCGCTAGCTTGATCTCCATCAGGGGCATGTACAACAATTGTGAATTTACTAAATCAAAGATTGCATACCCGATTGGCCTGTTGTAAGTGGCCTCATCTTGCTTGTAGTTGTCATCTCTGTCATCCTTGCCAACTGGGTCATCCTCTTCCATGGATGGTGCAGTGTATCCACTATCCAAAGTAGATCTCCAGAGCCATTGATCACTAGATAATGCGGGCCAGTCTCACTGCCAATACTGATCTTACTTTGTGGTGACCAGTTGAGTGGTGTCAGTAGTACCTCCGCAAATGGTGGCTGGGGTGAAGTAGCCCCGAGCGCCTGGTTTACCGGTGGCCAAATAGCTGGCTATCAAGGAAAGTGGCCATCTAGGTGTTTATCCTCGTAGTCGTCCGAGCGTCCGTTGTTGCTGCTATTAATAGAGTCTCCCATGTCAAAGACGATGACTAAATTAGGGTTCTCCATACCTGCTCGCTTGACTGCAAGCAATTCGACGATAGCGCCTTCCTGTACCAAATCTGCATTGGGGTGGTAATCGGTACCTTCATGTCAATAACGACGATGCCCTTGGGGGTATGACCCTGATCTATAGCGTTCAAGCTATCAGTAGCATCATGCTGAACTATGATTCCAGTGTTAATGAAGGTGTTTGCCTAGTCTAATTTGGGTTGGATCTTGGTGATGACATTGCTCCCAGTGAAGCATGACTCCCATCTGAACACTCCAGAGATACAATTGTAGTAACAAAACTGGAAGCGAATTGAGTGTCAAACCTGATGATCGGATCAGCATCTATGAACAGCAGGCCATAGCGAGCATTGACGACGGCATCTCGGTGTCCTCCGGCTCAATTGGATCTGTTGCTGGTGGCGAATTGCTGCTGACGACCGTTGCCTTGGTACTGAAGGCAACCACGTCCGTGAGGGCATGCTCCTCCATGACTCCAAATCGAGGTGACGGCAAAGGCCGGCCCCCGGCCGAAAGTGTCAATGGCGACGGGTTCCTCCATCATGGTGTCGATGAATAATTTGTTGGCGACGATCTCAACTTGCCATTTCCCCGCAAGCAAGATTGTCATCAATGGCAGCGTCCAGATCTAATCTGGCTCAGGCCCCAGCAACGACGATGTTGCTGACGAACGGTGGCAAAGCCATAGGCGCCGGTGGCGCCTTGCACTTTTCCAGCACGGTGAGGAAGCGTTGCTCACATGAGCGAGCAAGTGATTTAGTAGATCCGTTCGGGCTCACGTCCAGAATATTGATGGCGTCCTCGATCTTGGCCGGCAGGAGCTCCTTCATCCCGCGGGTGGGTTCCGCGGGCATCTCATCTGCGGTCATGATGTTGGCAAAGTGGGGTGTTAATGGTAGGGGCGTCCATGGGGGCATGCCCTAGCTCCATGGCATGGCGGCGGCTGTCGAGATCGTGTAGATTCATCTCGTAGCCGAGGGCGTGCTTCTTCGCCATAGCGCGCTCCATCTCCCTAGCGTGGTTGTTGAGGTCGGTCAATTCACGGAGCAGCTCACGCAGTTCAACGGTCGTGGTGGAAGCTATTAGATCTAATCTATGCATCCTCCTGGACTCGCGATACCAGTTGTAACACATGCAGTGGGGTGGGTGGATCGGGCTAGTGGATTGGAGAAGGAAGAGGAGGGGAGGGGGAGGTGCGCGCCCACAGGGGCGGCGCACGGCACGGCCGGGCGGCTAGGGCAAGGGCGACGGTGGTGGCGGCACACAACCGAGGAGGAGGAGAGAGAGAGCCGAGAGTTGGAGAGTGAAGTAAAAGTGCTTTCGCCCAATTCCTTTCTTGATTCAATCTAATTACAATCTCCTAATATTTATAATCTCAAGTGGACTCTAACAAAAAAATCCTTATTGAACACGGACTTCCTAGTTTGATCCTTAATTTCCTAAATACTAATAACAATAATTAAGGTAACTTGCGGCGAATCGACGGCGGCGATGATGGCGGAAGGCGGCCGCACGGGCCCCACACCTCTAGGCGTGCGGGAGCAGGCGGCGGTGGCGGCTAGGGAAGCCGCCGTCCCCCCAAGGCACCCCCACGGCGCCCCTCCTAGAGCGGGCCATGGGGGCCCCTGCTGGCGCCCTCTCTTGGGCCTGGGCGGCCTCAACCGGCCCGTTTATTGTGATGTTTGTCACCGTCCACATTGAGCGTGCGACACTCTCCAACTCACTTATAATCAGCCTAAGCATCATCCCTTCCTCTCTCACCAGTCCATCTACGTACTTCTCTCTCTCTTGTAGCTGTGGTTGGCCCAAAATACCCTTGCCACTCACTCTCCAACTGACTTACAATAAGCAGCCTATACATATCATCGCCTCCCTCTCTCCCCAATCTTCTTGGTCTATCTCTCTCTCAACCCAAATTATGGTTGCCACTATTAGTGTTGTATACCATTTACAAAGTAAAATTTTGTGTCGCGCGTAGGGTTTCAATGTGCGAACACAAGGTTTATACTTGTGGTTCAATTGTGATGATGAGTGATTGATTCAACTACTAGCATCTCGGATGGGGTGCTACTGATGGTGGTGAAAGCCACGAGTTCCACATGTGTTGAGCCTTTGCCTCTTTCTGGAGGATCTAGCGGTTTTTGAGTGCTTTTTGCTTGGCTAGCGGTGTTGAGCCCAATTTACTGCCTCTTCTTGAGGGCTAGTCATGTTTTGCTTGGTTGTGTCGAGCCGTTGCCCATGTCTTTGGGGACCAAGTTGTGCTTGCTTCAAATGACCCCATTTGGCTTCTCTTTGGCTTTTGGTCGTTTGGTGAGCTTTCTTCTTTTTCTTCTTCTTCTTCTATTTCTTTTTTCTCGGCCGTGGTGTGTTGGTGTTGAACAATGCACTCATCAAGGGGGAGATTGCGAACACAAGGTTTATACTTGTGGTTCAGTTGTGATGATGAGTGATTGATTCAACTACTAGCATCTCGGATGGGGTGCTACTGATGGTGGTGAAAGCCACGAGTTCCACATGTACCTTGACTTGTGTTGTGCAGGTGTCGAGCATAGAGGCGGTGGCCGACCGGGCGAGGTGAAGGTCAAGTGATGGCGGGCCACGCCCGAATGGACCGAGAGCGGTGAAAGGGGCGGGACGATCGAGACTTGGGCCGAGGGACTCGGAATCGCCGGGTGGGATCGCGTTGCTGGCACTTGGCTTCGACAAGTGCAAGGACATGGGCCGGTTTGTTGGTTTGGGCCTCAAAACCAACGGTGGAGGGTTTCGGTGGTTTGGGCCTCAAAACCACCCGGCGGGTTTCTGGGTTGAGCCACAAAACCCTGGCGGAGGTCCCGAGGCGGACGGACGGCACGTGGCGGCATCGGGGAGGTCACGTCGAGGCGAAGCTACCGGTGAGAAGGCGCGGTGGCCGTCGGATCAAAATATCGGTCCGGCTCGGTGGAGTTGTACTACAATGTCCTTGGGCTAGGTAGTACGCTCAGTGTCATGTAAGGGCAAAACTGGAAAAATAAAATAAGCCCGGTCGATAAGTATGGTGGGGGAGCTCTCTTACCCCTTTACCTCTCCCATTTTTGTTTTTCCCTTCTCTCTCTAGTTTCCCCTCTCCTAGTGTTCTTGTGAGAGAGGTCACAACTGAAAAAATTCGTGGTTGTATTTGCTGTGATTTTGAGTGGGAATGGAGGCCCGAATCCTCCTCGTGCCCTTGGGGATTCGTCATTCTTATTTGTGATTTGTGTCTCACTTTGTGTTCATCTCTTTTTCCCCATTTTCGTTTGTGGCCGTGATCTGAATTTTCTCGACCTGGGATTGATCCTAGGCGATGATTTTTTTGGGGAGTAGGCTGTAATCCTGTTCTAGATTGCCCGTGCAAATTTTGGTGACGAGTCGTTTCGATTTGAGTCGAATCTCGTTGATTTTGCGGTCGCTTGCTTTTTCTGCTCGAGTTCGTCGTTCTTGGTTGTTGGAGCATCGTTGCTTTCTGGGGACTGGTCGGCACGGAAACGGTCCAGTGGCAGTGCTACCAACGCCGGTGCTCAGCGCCGGGCGAGCTCACCAGAGCGGCGCTCGTCCCCGGCTTTGTCTCGTTCCCAGCCGAGTCTTTGTGTGCTTGTTCGTATGCGTCGAGGTCTTCTTTCTCTGTTTGTCCGTCGCTGAGTAGGCACCAGTCTCTAGAATCCGAGGCCACCGGTGCACGGGGAGGCAGCGTTGAGCGCTCGGACATCTCCCCTACAACCGTGTCAGCTAGTGCCTGCTGGTTCTGCTGTTTTGCTTTGATTTGGTGAACAATCAATACAAAGGTCTTTGCGTGATTTGCGTTTCAGGAAGCTGCTCAATTTTCTTGTTGCATGATCTATCTGGTAGCAGCAAATGTGCCTTAGTTTATGTTCTTCTGACGAGCGGTGCAGCCCCCGCTCGATCTTCTTTGCTGCAGCTGTGCCTTTGTCTTTGTTCTTCCGACGAACAGCGCAATCTCGTGGCAGTAGCTAGCGGGCAACCTGATTGATCTCTTCAGTGCAAGGTGAGCAGTTCCGCCATCCTCTCTTTCAGTTATGGTTGTGCGTTAGTAGCTGCACTGCTCTTGAGGTTCATTAGTAGCACTGCAGTAGAAAGTATTCAGCAGCGGGAACATTCACGTGAATTGCTTTTGGAGAGAAATCAATACTGTGCTGCTTGAATTCTTATTTGCTGTTTTTGTCTGAACGAGGAGCAGCTGGCAGCAGCTAGTGCTTGCTTTGGCTTTTTATTTTTGCTTGGGCCGGTGATTTTTCCTTGGAACAGTGATTTACTACTTGAAGCAATCATTAGCTCTTTTTGGAGAATTAAATCACTTCTTGCTTTGAGTAGAAATCATGATGGTGAAGCTCTTTTATCTCTGACCAGAGTACAGTGTATAGGCAGCAGGCCAGTGAAGTCCAGTTAAAGAGCAACCTTTCTATTGCCGTGAAGGAAATTGTCATTTGGGTTTCTGGTCTCTATTTTCTGTGTGAAATTCGCCTAGTGGTCGATTGAGCTCCGTTTTGATTTCCGTCGGTTGCGTTGGGTTTGTGTTGTTCCGCTGTGTTCCTAGGGAATATCCACCTATTCTTTTGGGTCGTGGACATCACCGGGTATTATTTGAGTATTTGGCGGTGAATTTGGGACAGCGGCCTAAATATTTTTCGCAAGAAAATTTACGGCTCCCATTCACCCCCCCCCCTCTGGTCGCCGCTTTCGGTCCTTCAATTGGTATCAGAGCCGGTTAAGGATCATTCCACCTTAATCGGTTCGTGATCCGCTAGAAGGCGACATGGAGCGCGGTTCAGGAAAGCCGCCGCATTTCAATGGAACCAATTACCCGTACTGGAAGATTCGGATGTCTGCCTATCTCCAGAGTCTCAGTGCGAGGGTGTGGGAAATCTGTGAGGATGCCAATTACGTTGTCCTTCCCGCTCGTGTTAGCCAAGAGCAAATCGAACAACACGATGCGAACAGCAAGGCACGTAACGCCCTCTTCTCAAGTCTTTCTAAGTCTAAGTTTGAGCGTGTCGGACACTTGACTACTGCTAGAGAGATCTGAGTGAAGCTACAGAGCTATCACGAGGGGACTCCCCAAATTAAGACCAGACTCTTTGACACATACAAGCAGGAGTATGAGAGTTTCCGGCAGCTTGATGGCGAGACCATCGATTCTATGTTCTCACGCTTTCAGACCATTGTCAACAAGATGCGTGCAAACAAGCCGAACTTGCCCTATGACGATCATGAGAGAGCTTTGAAGTTGTTACATGCTCTTGATCGGAGGGTTTGGGATTCGAAGGTGAAAGCTCTTCTCGAGTCACAGAACTACGAGACTCTCACCGTGGACGAGCGAAGCTTCACAACCCCTCTGCTCCGACTATGGCACTGGTGTCAGGTAACGGTGTCTCTAGTTCTTCCGCTAACCCCTCCTCTGCGATGTTTGCCTTGTCTTCTTTGATCACAGTGACAGAGGAGCGGTTGGACGTGCTCGGAGACGATGAGCTGGCTCTCGTCATCAGCCGGTTCTCGCGGTTCCACAACAACCGCTTGAATCGCCGGCGGGGTGGACCGAAGGATGGATGCTATGGATGCGGCGACCCCAACCACGTCGTCGCTAACTGTCCCAAGCGGAACAAGCACTCCTTCGGCAAGTCCACCTCCGACAAGCACAAGGAGAAGCGCGACTACACCTCCGGCAAGCACAAGTCCAAGGGAGGCTTTGACAAGGAAGCGATGAAGCGCAAGTTCATGAAGAAGTACAAGGCAAAAGAGCGCGCCTTCCTCGCCTCCCTCAGCGACCTCGACTCCGACGACGAGCATGCTTCCTCCTTTTTGAGTGACGACGAGTCCGAGAGGAAGGTCGAGGACAAGCTGAACGGACTCTGCTTCTTCGCCGACTCCACCCATGGAGGCTTCTGCACCATGGCACTTGGTGATGAGGTGAAGGGCAGCAACGGCGATGCTCTCGGCGATGACGACGACGACTCATCTAAGGTATCACTTTCCGTCGACGCACTTGCTGCTGAGGTTGAGGATTTGACTGCTACCTTGCTTAGTCAGGATAAGTTGCTTAAGCGTGCTGCTAGTGATAGAAAAGAGTACAAGGCTAAGCTAGAAGTAGCGCTTAAGGAGCTTGAGCAAGTTAAGAACACTCCCATAGTGACCGATGAACCTGAGTATGAGTTTTGTAGCGTCTACATGGCTGATCTTGTTAGTCTGCAGTCTAAGTATGCTGAGTTGGTTGATGAGTTTGATAGTGTGCGTGCTTCACCTGTCTTGTTGGGTGCGTGCAAGTCTTGCTCAGACTTGCAATCTGAGTTGGCAGAAAAGAATGCCAAGCTTGCCTTATTTGAGAAGGCCAACTCAGATAGCACTAGTGTGACTAAGTGTGCACTTTGTGAGGGTTTGGAGCTAGAGATTGCCAATTGTCGGCATGACAAGGTGCGTACCGAGGAGGAAAACACATACCTTCGGACCATCTTGAGTTGGGTGTCTTGCAGTGAGCCGCAGCTTGGCATGATGGTCAACCAATTTAGGAGGGGAATTGGTGGACCGGGATTAGGCTTTGCATTAGGTGGGAAGGGTGATGATCTTTTTGGTAAAGTTGGAGAGTTTAGTGGTGTGCCTCCAAGTGAAAAACCTTCCACTACTCCCAAGCTACTCAAAATCACTCCACCTAAGCCACTTGTGCCTCCCACCAAAGATGGAGTGTTTGAAGAACCTCCAAGAGCTCCACCCCAGAAACAAGTGTGGATTCCAAAACCGAACCATCTAAGGAACCCACTTGACACACTCCCTTCCATCTCTGAGGAACCCCTTCCTAAAGCTAAGCCACCTCCAAGAGTGAACCATACCCACAAGAAAGTGAGCCAAACGCCTAAGAGAGAGGTGTACCATTGTGAGTATTATCATAGGGATGGGCACTTGGTTGAGTTTTGCTTTAGGAGGAAGAGAGATGTGAAGCGTGAGCTTGAGTTGAACAACCGGAACATGTACCATCCTCCCTATGGTGTACATGTACCGCCTGTTCAGAGGCGCACTACTAGGCCTAGAGGTGCAATGCCTCAAGGTGCTAGGCCTCAGGTTGCGAGACCACGTGGTGGTCGTGCACGGCGAGGTTCGGGTCGTGGTCAATATGACTATGAACCTCGTGGCGGTGTTTTTGTGTCCCACACCTCTAGCGGACCACGTTTTCCCTCTCGTGGTGATCGCTTTCCTCAAATGGGACATGGCATGTTTGGTGTTTTTCCTAACACTTTTCCAGGGCAAATGTCACATCACTGGTATCCTTCTCAGTTTACTAACCCCAGTGGTGTGCCGTTTGCTCATCCTATGTCTTTCTATTGATGTAGGACGGAGGCTTGGAGAACACATGGCTCATTGATTCTAGATGTTCGCGCCACATGACCGGAAGTTCAAAATGGTTCTCTAGCCTCGACCCCATGCAACACAAGGAGTACATCACATTCGGGGATAATAGCAAAGGTAAAGTAGTCTCTCGTGGAACCATTCGGGTTAACGAGAGCTTTGTTCTCAAGGATGTTGCTTTGGTCTCGAACTTGCATTTCAATTTGCTCTCTGTTTCGCAACTCCTTGAGGATGGCTTTGAAGTGCGCTTTAAACATGGTTTTTCTCGAGTTCTTGACTCTCAGGGAGATCTTGTTTGTCGGATCGTCCCCTTTGGCCGTGTCTTTCGAGCTGATTTTTCTCACTCTTTTGGCTCTTCCCGCTGTTTAGTGGCCGGATCCTCTTCTGAGCTTTGGAAGTGGCATAGGAGACTTGGTCATTTGAGCTTTGACCTTCTTGCTAGGTTGAGTTCACTTGGCTTAATCCAAGGACTGCCCAAGTTAAAATTTGAAAAGGATCTTGTTTGCCACCCTTGTCGTCATGGAAAGATGGTAGCCGCTTCTCACCCACCTGTGAATCAAATCATGAATTAGGAACCCGGCGAGCTACTTCACATGGACACAGTTGGTCCAGCTCGGGTTCGGTCAGAAGGTGGGAAGTGGTATGTGCTAGTGATTGTGGATGACTTTTCGAGATACTCTTGGGTGTTTTTCATGGAGAGTAAGGATGAGGCTTTTTCACATGCTCGAGATTTGATTCTTCAGTTGAGAAATGAGTTCCCTAAGAATGCCATGAGAGCTATTCGTAGTGACAATGGCACAGAATTCAAGAACACTCATTTTGAAACCTTTTGCAAGTCCTTGGGTCTTGAGCACTAGTTTTCCTCACCTTATGTTCCGCAACAGAATGGCATTGTTGAGCGCAAGAATCGGACCCTTGTTGAGATGGCTAGGACGATGCTCGATGAGCATAGGACTCCTAGGAGATTTTGGGCCGAAGCAATCAATACTGCTTGCCATGTTTCCAATCGCATCTTTCTCCGTGCTTTTACAAAGAAAACTTCTTATGAGTTGCGATTTGGGAGACTACCCAAGGTGAGTCATTTCAGGGTGTTTGGGTGTAAGTGTTTCATCTTGAAACAAGGTAATTTGGACAAGTTTGAGTCTAGGTCCTCCGACGGTATCTTTCTTGGTTTTGCTTTACATTCTAGAGCTTATCGAGTACTTAACCTTGAAACTAACCGTGTTGTGGAGACCTGTGAGGTCACTTTCGATGAGACTATGCCTTGTACAACCCCCCCTGTCTTTGAGCGTGCAGGTGATGAAGAGCTTGGAGAAAGCATTTTTTGTGGAGGAGGAGCAGGGCGATGCCGATTGGGGTGATCCCGAGCCGACTCCACCCACTGCCCCTATCGAGCCTGCGGCGACTACTTCAGCTCACGGTCCCGAGATCCCTCTACTTCCACTTCTTGGGGACCGTTGGAGCGGCTTCCTCGGCCTACACCGGCTGCACCTGTGGAGGCACCAAATGCTATTGAGGGGGAGGCGACTTCTTCCGAGAGGCTCCACGACACATTCAGCGTCGCCACCCCGCTCAAACGATGATCGGTGATATTGACCAGCGAGTCACGCGGTCCAGGTCGTATCACATCTCTCACTTCGCTCATTCTGCATTTGTTGCTTCTTTTGAGCCCCGAGATGTTGGACACGCTTTATCTGATCCTGATTGGGTTAATGCCATGCATGAGGAGTTAGAGAACTTTGAGAGAAACCAAGTCTAGGTCTTAGTTCCTCCACCTCCAGAGTGTCATCCCATAGGTACAAAGTGGGTGTTTAAGAACAAGCAGAGTGAGGATGGGGTGGTTGTTAGGAATAAGGCTAGACTTGTTGCTCAAGGGTATTGCCAGAAAGAGGGGATAGACTTTGAGGAAACCTTCGCTCATGTAGCTCGCTTAGAGGCAATCCGCATTCTGTTAGTGTTCCCTGCTGCTAAGGGCTTTAAGTTGTTTCAGATGGATGTCAAGAGCGCTTTTCTGAATGGGTACATTGAGGAGGAAGTGTATGTTAGACAACCCCCAGGTTTTGAAAATCCCAAGTATCCTAACCATGTCTTCAAGTTGTACAAAGCTTTGTATGGTCTTAAGCAAGCCCCTAGAGCGTGGTATGATAGACTGAAAACCTTTTTGCTTATGAAGGGGTTTAGGATGGGATCAGTAGATAAGACTTTGTTTCTCCTCAAGCAAGGCAGTGACCTTCTCTTGGTTCAGATATACGTGGATGATATTATCTTTGGTGGCTCTTCTCACGCTTTGAATGCCAAGTTTGTAGAGTTCATGAGCAGGGAGTTTGAGATGAGCTTGATGGGCGAGTTGACTTTCTTCCTCGGCCTTCAAATCAAGCAAACACGGGATGGGACATTTGTGCATCAAGGCAAGTACACAAAGGATGTCCTGAAGAAGTTTGACATGGGCGAGGCCAAGCCTCTTTCGACGCCCATGTCGACTACGACGGCCCTCGACGCCGATGAGGATGGAGAAGCAGTCGATCAGAAGGAGTACCGGAGTATGATCGGATCGTTCTTTGTACTGACGGCGACAAGACCCGACATACAGTTCGTTGTATGCCTCTGCGCACGCTTTCAGGCTTCCCCACGCACATCTCACCGTCAAGCGGTGAAGCGCATCATGAGGTACCTCCGGTTTACCCCCGAGTTTGGACTTTGGTATTCTGCTTCTTCCTCGCTCTCTCTTTGCGGTTATTCGGATGCTGATTTTGCTGGCTGCCGCTTAGATAGGAAGTCCACATCGGGGACTTGTCAGTTTTTGGTTCGTCTCTTGTGTCTTGGTCATCCCGTAAGCAGTCTAGCGTTGCACAATCCACCACAGAAGCTGAGTATGTCGCTGCTGCCGCTTGTTGTTCCCAGCTGCTTTGGATGATAGCCACCCTACGTGATTTTGGTCTTGAGTTCTCTAGAGTGCCTTTATTGTGTGATAGTACTAGTGCCATCAGTGTTGCTAAGAACCCAGTACTTCACTCCAAGACCAAGCACATAGATGTTCGCTTTCACTTTCTCCGCGATCACCAAGAGAAAGGCGACATTGAGTTGTATCACGTAGCCACCCGGGATCGGCTTGCGAGATCTTCTCACTAAGCCCCTCGATCAAGCGACTTTTGCTCGCTTGCGAGATGAACCGGTGTGTGTTTCCCTTTTTAGAGGAGGGAAGCACTTTGTTTGTTGTACACTAGTTTCAGTTTACATTTGTAGTCTAGATTTTGTTTTGTCTTTGTATGATAGTGCATTTGCATTGCATTTTTTGATATACTTGCATTTTGAGCTTCATGTATATAACATTTGGAATGAAACTATGCTCTTGTTAGTATGCCATGTGAGTACTTTGTGGTGCTTGTCGGCTTAGGCTCTCATTGATCATCGCTACATGTTATGAGTTGAGCATAATTTTCTAATGTGAACTTGTTTAAACTTACTGAAATTGAAAATGCTCACCGCTTGAGATGGTAACTAGCATGTGTAGGATGTTGAGATCCCTTTATGCTATATTGTGCATGCTTGGTTACTATGTCTCATGCTTTGAGTCCCACACTTGCTTAGATACTTTACTTGTGCTAAAATCTGAAATCTAAGTAAGTTGAATGAAAAAAGATCGAGATGGGTCCGTATTGTCCCACATAAAGGTATTAAGACTGCTTCCAATTGCACATTTGGATGAACTTGAGCCTTGTAGTGGATGACCGAAACCATTGCTTTGAGCTCCTGATTATCTTTTGACATAGGCTCCGCTTGGTTGAAAAGTTAGGCTTGACAGTACGGATAACCTCTCGCACACACGTGCTCGACCAATACTTGTAATTTACTGCCAACTCTAAAAATCTGATAAAATTGACAAGTTTGAGGTCTTTGACATGATGTGTGACCATGGTTTGGGGTAGTTCACCTTGTTTACACATGACTAGCACTAGGTTGATCTCCGACTTACATTTGCTAAGTGCTATCTTTTATGGTGAACCCCTTTACGAAGAACTTACAATCTGCTCAAAACTGCTTACACTTCATATTTCGTATCACTTGATCAGTTTGAGCATATGCTAGCACTTGTCCGATGATGCCTTACTCACTTATTTTACCGGATAGAGCATCTTTTCACTCGATTGCTATATACACTGAAGCTTCTGCATTTGTGCATGTCATTGCATTTTAGGCTTCTTTGTGTGCATTATTCAACAAGGGGGGAAATTTTGACACACACACACACATGCCCGGACACATTACATGCTTATGTCAAGGGGGGAGTCACTTGACATGTCTTATTTGGTTGTCTTCTCGGAGGGTGAGACTAGTTCTCAAAGGGAGAAGGGGGGAGGAGAAGATTGTGTGCACTCATATATGCATTTGCTCGGGGGAGTTGTTTGCATTGCTTCTTGCTAGATGTGTTGAGCCTTTGCCTCTTTCTGGAGGATCTAGCGGTTTTTGAGTGCTTTTTGCTTGGCTAGTGGTGTTGAGCCCAATTTACTGCCTCTTCTTGAGGGCTAGTCATGTTTTGCTTGGTTGTGTCGAGCCGTTGCCCATGTCTTTGGGGACCAAGTTGTGCTTGCTTCAAATGACCCCATTTGGCTTCTCTTTGGCTTTTGGTCGTTTGGTGAGCTTTCTTCTTTTCTTCTTCTTCTTCTATTTCTTTTTCTCAGCCGTGGTGTGTTGGTGTTGAACAATGCACTCATCAAGGGGGAGATTGCGAACACAAGGTTTATACTTGTGGTTCAGTTGTGATGATGAGTGATTGATTCAACTACTAGCATCTCGGATGGGGTGCTACTGATGGTGGTGAAAGCCACGAGTTCCACATGTACCTTGACTTGTGTTGTGCAGGTGTCGAGCATAGAGGCGGTGGCCGACGGCGAGGTGAAGGTCAAGTGATGGCGGGCCGCGCCGAATGGACCGGGAGCGGTGAAAGGGCGGACGCATCGAGACTTGGACTGAGGGACTCGGAATCGCCGGGTGGGATCGCGTTGCTTTGGCACTTGGCCGACAAGTGCAAGGACATGGGCGGTTTGTTGGTTTGGGCCTCAAAACCAACGGTGGAGGGTTTCGGTGGTTTGGGCCTCAAAACCACCCGGCGGGTTTCTGGGTTGAGCCACAAAACCACGGGCGGAGGTCCCGAGGCGACGGACGGACGCACGTGGCGGCATCGGGAGGTCACGTCGAGGCGAAGCTACCGGTGAGAAGCGCGGTGGCCGTCGGATCAAAATATCTGTCCGGCTCGGTGGAGTTGTACTACAATGTCCTTGGGCTAGGTAGTACGCTCAGTGTCATGTAAGGGCAAAACTGGAAAAATAAAATAATCCCGGTCGATAAGTATGGTGGGGGAGCTCTCTTACCCCTTTACCTCTCCCATTTTCGTTTTTCGCTTCTCTCTCTAGTTTCCCCCTCTCCTAGTGTTCTTGTGAGAGAGGTCACAACTGAAAAAATTCGTGGTTGTATTTGCTGTGATTTTGAGTGGGAATGGAGGCCCGAATCCTCCTCGTGCCCTCGGGGATTCGTCATTCTTATTTGTGATTTGTGTCTCACTGTGTTCATCTCTTTTCCCCATTTTCGTTTGTGGCCGTGATCTGAATTTTCTCGACCTGGGATTGATCCCAGGCGATGATTTTTGGGGAGTAGGCTGTAATCCTGTTCTAGATTGCCTGTGCAAATTTTGGTGACGAGTCGTTTCGATTTGAGTCGAATCTCGTTGATTTTGCGGTCGCTTGCTTTTTCTGTTTGAGTTCGTCGTTCTTGGTTGTTGGAGCATCGTTGCTTTCTAGGACTGGTCAGGCACGGGAAACGGTCCAGTGGCAGTGCTACCAACGCCGGTGCTCAGGCGCCGGGCGAGCTCACCAGAGCGGCGCTCGTCCCTGGCTTTGTCTCGTTCCCAGCCAGTGCTGTGTGCTTGTTCGTATGCGTCAGGTCTTCTTTCTCTGTTTGTCCGTCGCTGAGTAGGCACCAGTCTCTAGAATCCGAGGCCACCGGTGCACGGGGAGGCAGCGTTGAGTGCTCTGGACATCTCCCCTACAACCGTGTCAGCTAGTGCCTGCTGGTTCTGCTGTTTTGCTTTGATTTGGTGAACAATCAATACAGTGCTGCGTGATTTGCGTTTCAGGAAGCTGCTCAATTTTCTTGTTGCATGATCTATCTGGTAGCAGCAACTGTGCCTTAGTTTATGTTCTTCTGACGAGCGGTGCAGCCCCTGCTCGATCTTCTTTGCTGCAGCTGTGCCTTTGTCTTTGTTCTTCTGACGAACAGCGCAATCTCGTGGCAGTAGCTAGCAGGCAACCTGATTGATCTCTTCAGTGCAAGGTGAGCAGTTCCGCCATCCTCTCTTTCAGTTATGGTTGTGCGTTAGTAGCTGCACTGCTCTTGAGGTTCATTAGTAGCACTGCAGTAGAAGTATTCAGCAGCAGGAACATTCACGTGAATTGCTTTTGGAGAGAAATCAATACTGTGCTGCTTGAATTCTTATTTGCTGTTTTTGTCTGAACGAGGAGCAGCTGGCAGCAGCTAGTGCTTGCTTTGGCTTTTTATTTTTGCTTGGGCCGGTGATTTTTCCTTGGAACAGTGATTTACTACTTGAAGCAATCATTAGCTCTTTTTGGAGAATTAAATCACTTCTTGCTTTGAGTAGAAATCATGATGGTGAAGCTCTTTTATCTCTGACCAGAGTACAGTGTATAGGCAGCAGGCCAGTGAAGTCCAGTTAAAGAGCAACCTTTCTATTGCCGTGCAGGAAATTGTCATTTGGGTTTCTGGTCTCTATTTTCTGTGTGAAATTCGCCTAGTGGTCGATTGAGCTCCGTTTTGATTTTTAAATGCATTTATGTTGGGTTTGTGTTGTTCCGCTGTGTTCCTAGGGAACATCCACCTATTCTTTTGGGTCGTGGACATCACCGGGTATTGTTTGAGTGTTTGGCGGTGAATTTGGGACAGCGGCCTAAATATTTTTCGCAAGAAAATTTACGGCTCCCATTCACCCCCCCCCCCCCCTCTGGTCGCCGCTTTCAGTCCTTCACAATGAGATACCACATGAGACACAGAAGATTATATTGGTCTAGGTAATCAAGCCCTACGCTAGTGTAGGAAGGAGAGTTTATTGCTGTGGCTGAGTGCTCAGAGTTTGTGTAAGGGCGTGCTACAACAGGTTGTGTGTGTGTGTGTGCGTGCGTGTACGTATGTATTGTTCTATCTTGTTTTGTGGGGACACTCATTTAGTCTTGTATACTTGAGGGAATAAAATATAAATACATGTAATTACTTGTGATAAGTGGAATACTTGAGGGAATAAAATATAAATACATGTAGTTACTTGTGATAAGCGGAAGAACGAACAATTTTTATTAAGAGGGCCAGGCAAACATGATGATACCTCATAAGTATGTTAACGTCATGTCTCAGTAACTTGTTCAATGCTTTTACAAATGTTGTTAGTATTAATAGCAAAAAAAATATCATGATATTATGATAAAAATGGATAAAATAGGCAAAATGCACTGTATATTGAAATATTTGTAGGGGTATTAAGAAAATATCATGGTGTTGGGGGGCACAACTCCTGCTAGCCCCTAGTTCCGCCATTGGTTGTGATGATGTGATCTTTTCCGACTAACTTCTCCATGAGTTACACCCAACTAGTCTTATGGGTGTTGTCCTGCCCGATGCACGTGCGGCACCCTTGGGAGTGCTTTTCCTCTATGATGTACAAGTATTGATTCCGGCATCCCGATTAGATCCAAGGGGATGGGTCATGATGCCCCTCTCATATGGATTAGGTAGTGTCAGTGCAAGAGCAGGCATACTACACAATCCACGCCACCTAGCACTGTGCCTGACATGCACTGTACCATGTCAACCGAAGGGGGCTCTGTATACTTTAGTGTGTTATCGGCCCTAGCGTTTGGTTTGACCTTTGGGCTTTTGAATTCTTGGGAACAAAAGAAATGTAACATTTCGGCTTTCAGTGCCGGTCTGTGGCTTGGGAAGACCACGAGCCCTGTGTAGGTTCTTGATGAGCCAGACCCATGGTTCCTCTAACTAATGGTTTAGTGGTATGGATCAAAGATAGTGTGGGCCTTCTCCGCCGTATGACCTTTAGGAACATCTAGCATGTTGATGAGGATACTCAAGGCATGTATCTCCATTAGTTGCCCTCCGCCAACCCAATTTATGTCAGTGCTTTTTCTACCTCTGTTCGTGCGAGCGAACCCTGTTGGATTTAATCCTGACGCCTTGACTTGACTTGGGAGTGAAGGTTCAGGACATGGATAGTTTTCTAGAGGCGAACTCTAATGGAAGTGTGATGGATTTAACTGTATTGATGATCCATTCCGTGGGCTTTGTCCAGCACTCGTGCTGAGCGAGCCTTTGCAATTCCATTCTTAATGGCATTTGGCTTAAGATTTTTAGGCCAATGTACCCATTTGCTCCTTGGCTTTGGGGAGCCCCCAAGCCATGAGTTGGTTCCTCCAGCTAATGGTTTTGTTGGATGCGTTAAAGATAGTCGGCCTCACTACTCACTAGTATAGAAATGATTTTGCGAGACGGTGCTATTTTATTAACCGTGGTAGTCACAAAATCCAACCGCCATGTAAAATGCTTATATTTACCATGGCAGGTGTTTTTATTTACCGTGACAACCACCACGATAAATCGAGGATTAACCGTGGAGCAATCGCCACGGTTAATGGTTATAAACAGAAAATAATTCATAACTTTTCATATGAAATCGGATAAAAACAAACTTTTTATCAAAATTATAGCTCTCGACGAGATCGACAACTTTGTAACCGAAAAGTTTTTTTGATTGAAACTGTTTAGGGTCCCAGAATAATATTGAAGTGTGCAGATTTTGAAATTTAAAATTTAAAATTATCAAATGATCTCAAATCCTGACATGGTCTATACCAAAGTTATAGTATTCAATAGAATCTATAACTGTATAGTTGAAAAGTTTTTAATTCAAAGATGTTCAGCGTCCTAACTATGTGTTTGAAAGTTATAGAAATTTAAAATTTAAAATTATCAAATGATCTCAAATATTGACATGGTCTATACAAAAGTTAAGTATTTAATAGAATCTACAACTTTGTAGTTGAAAAGTTTTTAATTAAAAGATACTTAGAGTCCTAAATGTGTGTTTAAAAGTTATAGGTTTTAAAATTTAAATTTTTGATTTTCTAAAAGATTCCAAATGTTCACATAGTTAGTACCAAAGTTCTAGTGGCCGACTTGAGCTGCAATTTTGATATTGATAAGTTTTTGATTTAATGTATTCTAGAGTCTCAAATATGTAGTTGAAGTTCACATATTTTAAGACTCAATTTTTTTAATTTTCAAACTATCTCCAATAGAGATATATTCTATACCAAAGTCGTGGTACGTGACAAGATTTAAAACTTCGTAGTTAAAAGTTTTTCATTAGAATTCATTTATTAGCTAAAATATCTAATATAAGATTATGAAATATTGATATAAAATGATAGCATATTATATATAGACATGAATTATTGAGTGGTACATTGGTAGGACTTCAAAGTGTTAAGTATGAGGTTGTGGGTTCAATTTCCTGAAGTCGCATAATATTTTAGGGTTTTTTTGTTTTCTAGAGAAGATTAACCGTGGTGGTTGTTTTTAAGTCGACCACCACGGTAAACCGATTAACCGCCACGGACCGTGAATTTTTGGTTTTCTAGAGAAGATTAGCCGTGGAGGTTGTTTTTAAGTCGACCGTTATAGTAAAACCACCACGGACCATGACCTTTCATGGCTAATCTCTTTCAACTGCCACCAACAAAAATACTATACTAGTGACTATGAAAACATTCCATTTTTCGTAGAGGTGGCTCTATATTGAGACTCCCGTATAAATGGTCCTCAGACGAGATTGAGATCATTTTCTATTTAAAAATTTAGTTTGGGCCTCAGCATTGAAATTGTTGAAGAACTCTGATTTCTCGTTTTAATCTTGAGCTAAAACATGTAACTAGTCTTTCTCCCTCATACTAACTCCAAATCTAATATGTTGTTACATTTATTAGTTTTATGATCTTTTCACGTAACTTTGGTTTATCCATTGAAATTTTGATTTTAAAAAAATGACAACTTGAAACAATATTTTAAAACAGTAAATGAATTTCATCTAAAAAGTCATAATCACAAAAGTTATTGAGCTCATTAAAATCTACAACTTTTATTTTTGGTCATTTTTCATCCGATAAAGTGATAGTAACAGTATTCATAAATTTTATATCTATCTTATACTTTAGGAAACTATGTGAAGGGTATGTATAATTTGTGAATAATGTTAGTGTCTCTTTGTTGGATGAAGAAATGACAAAATAAAGGTTGTTGATCTTAATAAGTTGTATAACTTTGTTATTTGTGGCTTTTCCAGCTGAAATCATTTACTCTTTTTCAAAATGTTGTTTGACATAGTTAATTTTTTAAATTCAAATTTTGAGTTGATAAAACAAAGTCAATTCAAAAGTTGACCAAAAATAAAAGTTGTAGATCTCAAAAGTTGTAGAACTTTGTAGTTGACAATTTTTCATTTGAATTTATTTTATCATGGAAACTATGTTTTTATTTCTCAAATTTGAATTTTAAATTTTTCAAATGACCTCGAGATCAAATGATCTCTGATGGAGAAACAACCAAAATAAATGTTGGAGATCTCGTTGTAGTTGACAACTTTTCATTTGAAACCATATTGTCAAAAAAAACTATGGTTGAATTTCTCACATTTGATATTCAAATTTTTAAATGACCTCGGATGACGAAATAACCTAAATGAAAGTTGTAGATTTTGAAAATTTATATAACTTTACAGTTGACAACTTTTTGACTTGAATTCATTTAGGGCCTCAAACACTCAATTTGGACTTGGTTCGGTATAATATAAAGAAGCCTGAAACCAGTTTTAGACACAGGTGATGGAGGGGTGGAGTGTTAGAGGAGGCTATGCGCGAGGACATGGACAGATGTTCGAATCACAGCAATCGTGAAGCGCACAATTTTTGTCCGAAAAATGCCACAACTTGCAACCGGTGGGGGCCTCCCAGGGTTAAAAAAAATCTTTAGCTACTTTTTGCCGTTTTTTCCATGAATTTTCAAAATTAATTTGTAGGGACGGCACAATTGAGCTGATTGAATTGCCCTTACAAATCAGCAGCCACCCGTACAATTGTAGGAGTGGCTAGCTAGCCAACCGTCCATACAAATTGTTGGTATAAATTAACTGCACCCTAAATAATGATTATAATCAGATTATCCATAAGCGCCACGGATATATCTTGTCGATCAGCACTTCACCAAGATCAACCCGGTTTTAATATCGAACCCAAAGGAACAGTAGGTGAATTATGAAATAGCCCAATACTCTTAATCTAAAAGGGTACAAACAATCTAGAAAACTATTGAGAATGAGGAAATAGCTAATGTACTCTAGTTCTAACTACCGGTAAACTTTGTATAATATCGTCTTATCGGACCAGTGACCTGAATAGGAGAAGAAACAGAGTAATCTACCTACCAGACACCTATCGGCCTATCAGTCCTATCAATGGGAAGTGGACTACAGAGGATTCAACGCAGCTATAAAGTCACCTACGTGAGCTACCACTATCCGGTTGATCAGGGGACATTCACAAGCAATCATAACCCAGACACCACGTCTACGTTACGAATACTACTCTGACCTAGGAGCTACCCAAATCAAAGTACTCAATATAGTATGAGTTGCAAACCAAAGAATGAATATAAACAAATGCTCACTTGAATCAGAATGGTAAATACAAAAGTACCTCAGACCACAACTCCGGGCGAGGAAGCCGAATCAGGGCAATCTGACTCCCCGAGGATGCTCCGACAGGCCGGGGCTCCTCCGAATCTCTACTCTTCTACTCTATCTCTCTAATCTCTATCTTGATTGCTAGCCTAGATCTAGTGGATCTCTATCTAAAGCTCTGATTCTTCATCTCTTGATCTGGCCTCCTCCAGGGGGGTATGGCCCTCCTTTTATAGCCCGGTGGGATTGATACGCGCCGTTGGATCAAACCGACGTAGCAAGCGGCCAGGATTTGACTCCTCGGGGCGGTGGAAGAAGGTTCCCCAGGGGGTGGAAACCCCTTCCCCTAGGGGGGGCGGCAAACCCCTAACCCTAGGGGCCGGCCCCCACTTGGCGGCTGCTTGGCCCCCCGTTGCTTCGGGTGTCTTACGGGTATTCACGAACCCTCTGGTGATATGTTTACGTCGCGATCAAGTTTCGTGGTAAATTAGCACTTAAATCCCTCTTTTAGGCTTTTCTGAAAAATTCCCTGAAAAATGCACAAATCACCAAAACTCGTGGAAATTGTTAATGGTAACCCTATTCTTATCATATATCAATGTCTCGGGAAGTGGTAATTACTAATAAATTTTGGGTGATAACAGGTGTCAACAATTACCCCCACACTTAGGCTTTTTGCTCGTCCCCGAGAAAAAGGTTGGTTTTAGTAGAATGGATATACATTCAATGCGTAACTTAGAGATTAAATTATATAGCAACAGTCTAGTGATCATATATTATGGAATTCTAAAGTGTCTATCATGGATCCTCAAGTGAATGCAGAGTAAGAGAGCTGAAGACTGATTACTCTTTCTTTAATTATGTCTTTTGGAGTGAAGGTGTTTTTGCAAAAACATAGCTTCAACCCTCTCATTTGTAATGGCACTAATGGTAGAGACATAAATTGAATATATTTTTTATAGCGAGGGAGAGAGATACCATATTCCTAGATCGAGAAAAAATTCTCACTTCTTGGCATATTATGTTGGAGGAACCATGAGTCTTTCTTTTTTTTTGACGAGCACGTGCTCCTATTTCTTTCTTTCATCGAGGTTTCGGACACTTGTCCCTTTTTATTTCCTCGTGATCTATCTTTTCTCGAGGTTTCGGACACTTGTCCCTTTTTATTTCCTCGGAATCTTTTTGAATAGCTCATGCCTCCTTCACAATATTGCTCAAGATAGTGAATTTTATTTTTTATTTATCTTATGATGCTTGGGAATATGATAAATCTCTTCAACCAGAGCCATAATTAAAGTTGTTTTGATATAATTATTATTGGATTCCATTACAAAGAAGAGTGAAGCTAAGTGTTTCAAAATTTTTTTTTTTGAAATAAAATCTCCAAAGACAAATTAACAGAAATTGAGTAATCATTATCTTTGCTATCTTTCTCCCTACAATAACTTAGACAATCTTGAAGCACTATAGAATTCAGAATATTTATGACTCTAGAAGGGTGTCATATAATTTATTTCTCTTAGGTCATGGATTGAATGGGTTTATTATTTCGTGAAGCATTTATTATAAAGATTAAAAGTTTTAATTAAAATTCGGAGTATATGTATTTGACTTGTAATTAACTCGAACGACCATGACCAAAACGAAGAGGCGAGAGAAGGCGGGGGGGGCCCGGCCCCACCTCGAGGGTCCTGCGGGGGTCCCGCTCCGCGTGTGCGGTGTTGGGTCGATGTCGCTTCAATTACGCTATTTTTCCGATCGTATTTTTTGCTTCGTGATTAATTGTACTTCCCCACACTTGTTTTCCTGCATACTTTCTGCGCAATACGTGGAGACAAAATATTTCAAAAATAGAGAGTAGAATAGATAACACACATTAATATAAAATAAGGCACTTTATTCATTTATGGTGGTGGTATAAAATAATTCAATAGACGCTTTAATGATGAGCTAACGACTGCCCTAGCTCATTAGGCTTTGTCCTAACAAAATGACTCAACTCGACCGACTCCTTTAACTAATCGGACTAGCGGAAGTGTGCCTTATTGGATAACTAGGCAGTTAATGCTGCCCTTCGTTGTTGAGGCCACGAATTATTGCTTTGAGGGCTGCAACCTCTTCTTCAAGCTTGTCTTTGTCGCGCTTGAGGCTGCGGATTAACTTGAGATTAACCCCAACCTTCTTTTTCTTTTACGTCATCTATGAGCTTGTCCATCGGCTTGTTAGATGTTTCCATCTCCTTGACAAGGTCGAGAGGCCTTCAAGCTTCTCGTTAAGAGTGCGTAGGGTTGGTCTTTGGCTGCTTGGGAACTTTCTCCGGTGCTAATCTTTGGTGCTGCTCTCTTTTTCTCTTAGGCTTTGGCTTAGGCGCAATGGGCTCGGTGTAGCATACCTCATCGGGGTTTGCACGAACTCCTTGAGCGGAAGGGCGGCAGCATTGGAGTACTTAGCGCATATCGCCTGCCCTTCTTGTCGGTCTCGGCGCCACGAAGTCGCTCATTAGGTCTTGGTGCAAAGAGCGAGTACCCTTGGGGATAGCAATCTGCTTTCCTTTAGCACCTCCTTCAAGCATCAGCCTTGCGGTGGTGGAGGAAGAGCGGATGGATCTTGCACGTAGTAGACACTTGCTCATGACGCCGGGGATCGTTGCAACTTGCTTCGGCATGACGGCGAGAGGCTTCGGCCGTGCGAGGGCGAGGGCCTTGAATCATCGCTGGGGGATCTTTGTCGAAGTCCGCGCCATAGGAGACGATCGCCTTGTTCGCCATTGCTAATAGATCTAGATTGGAGAGCTCTCTTTGAAAGGGAGAGGTGGCTGGTTATGGAATAAGGTTGAGGGGTTCTAGGTACGTATTTATATGGGTTTTCAGGAGACAGGATGAGGATAAAACCTAGGTTCTACAGGATCCGTACGAAAGGATATCCGACTGCGCGTGGATAATACGCGAATATACGTAGGAAGAGTGTAGAAGGACGTGAGACGAGAGTCGGGACGAGGGGGCACAGGGGGGCGCCGACCGGCCCCATAGGGGCGCCGACCGGCCCCACCTAGGGCCCACTTCGGGTGCCCTTCCGCGGGGTACTTCGGACTCCTCCTATGTTTCTATTAGATGTATTTGCGGATAAAATTTTGTACCGAAATAAAATAGAATTTAATAAGTTGGTAACTGGATGAATTCGATTTCATCCACTACTCCTGAATTAAATGGCTCTAAATAAAGTTTAAGTCGGTGTCCATTTACCTTGAATAACGTACCTTCGTTTGATTGTAGAGTTATTGCTCCATGTGGTGATGAATTTACAACGGTGAAAGGTCCTTCCCATTTGCTCCTTAATTTTCCAAGCCCGAATAATTTAAACCTGGAATTAAAAAGTAATACCTTATCTCCTGGTGTAAACTCCTTCTTCTTGATCCTCTTATCATGCCATCTCTTCGTCCGTTCTTTGTAGATCTTTGAATTGTGATAGGCCTTTTCTCTCCATTCTTCTAATTCGACAATTGCATTTTCCTTTTTCTCCTAAGCAGCTTCTAGGTCCATGTTCCATCTTTTGATAGCCCAGTGAGCTTTATGTTCTAATTCGACTGGTAAGGCGGCAGGTCTTGCCATATACCAATTGATATGGTGACATTCCCAAAGGTGTTTTATAAGTCATCCGATATGCCCATAGTGCGTCGGTAAGCGATCCTTCCATAAAGTTCCCATTTCATTCATTTTTTTTCGGAGAATATTCTTGATTTGTTTATTGGATGTTTCTGCCCTGGCCACTTGTCGAGGATGATATGGAGTAGCGACATTGTGTCGTATTCCATGAGCTTGTAGGTATAAGTGAAACTTCTTATCAGTGAAATGTGTTCCTCCATCACTTATAACCATTCTAGGTGTTCCGAACCTTAGAAATATAACCTCTTCAAATATCTTCTTTGAGTGTTTTGAGTTAGCATTCTTGCATGGCATAGCTTCTACCCACTTGGATACATAATCAACTGCCACCAAAATGTACTCATAATTCTTTGACTTCACAAAGGGTCCCATATAATCAATTCCCCAGACATCAAAGAGCTCTACCTGAAGGTTGTTGGTGAGTGGCATTGCATCTCTTGCATTGATATTTCCGTGCCTCTGACATGCTCCACATCTTCGGATGAAATCTTTGGTGTCTTCATACATGGTTGGCCAAAAGAATCCACTCTGCCAGATTTTTGCATGAGTGCGGAATACCCCATAATGACCTCCATATGGTGACGAGTGATATTTCTGAATGATCTGCATGCCTTCCTCCACTGGTACACATCTTCTGAGTAATCCATCAGCGCATACCCGAAAGAGGTATGGTGGATCCCACATGTGGAGACGACTTTCATAAATGAGTCTTTTCTTATTTTCTCCTGGTGGCACGTATCCCGCAACCATAAAGTTGATAATATTCGCGTACCAAGGATCATCTTGGTCACTTTAAACAACATGTCATCTCTTAATGAATCATTAATAGGTAGTCCCTCGAGGTTCTTTGAAATACATCATAGATAAATGATCGACAAATGGGGTTTTCTATCCCTTTTCTATCTTTAATTTCCAAATCAAATTCTTGCAGCAATAAGATCCATCTTATTAATCGTGGTTTAGCATCTCTTAGTGAGCAAATATTTAAGAGCAGCGTGATCGGAATAAACAATTATTTTAGCTCCAACTAAGTAAGACCTAAATTTATCAATAGCAAAGACAACGACCAAAAGTTCCTTTTCGGTGGTTGCATAGTTTAATTGTGCTTCTGTCATTGTCTTGCTATAGCGTAAGCAATTGCATGATGCGTTTTATCTTTTGTTTGTCCTAAGACTGCTCCTACAACATAATCACTAGCATCACACATAATTTCAAAAGGTAAAGACCAATCAGGGGGTTGAATGATTGGTGCTGATGTAAGTGCTTTCTTAAGAATATTAAATGATTCTAAGCATTCTTCATCAAACTCAAAAGGCACATCCTTAGCTAACAATCTGGTCATTGGTCTAGCAATTTGTGAGAAATTCCTTATAAATCTACGATAAAAACCACAATGACCAAGAAAACTGCGGACTCCTTTTTACATTAATAGGGGAGGTAGTTGTTCAATTACTTTAATTTTAGCCTTATCTACCTCTATTCCTCTTTTCTGACACTAGGTGTCCTAACACTATTCCTTCTCTAACCATAAAATGACATTTTTTCAATTGAGGACTAAGTGTTTTTCTTCACATCTTTGCAAAACCTTGTCTAAATTCTTTAGGCAATCATCAAAAGTTTTTCCATAAACTGAAAAATCATCCATAAAAACTTCCATGATTTCTTCTATCATATCAGAAAATATAGACATCATGCATCTTTGAAAAGAAGCGGGTGCATTACATAATCCAAAAGACATTCTCCTATAAGCATAAGTTCCATAAGGACATGTAAAGGTGGTTTTGCTTTGATCATCAGGGTGGATAGGAATTTGGTGATATCCTGAGTAACCATCAAGGAAACAAAAGAAAGAATGATTTGCTAAGCGCTCTAACATCTCATCAATAAAAGGTAACGGAAAATGGTCTTTCTTTGTTGCTTTGTTGAGTTTTCTATAATCTATACACATTCGCCATCTAGTGACAGTTCTCTTAGGTATTAATTCATTTTTATCATTTTGGACAACCGTCATTCCTCCCTTTTTAGGTACAACTTGCACAGGACTTACCCATTCACTATGCGGCACAGGGTATATAATCCCTGCATGCAAAAGCTTTAGAACTTCTTTCTTTACTACATCCCGCATCACATTTTGAAGTCTACGCTGAGGCTCTCTTGAAGGTGTAATTTCTGGATTGGTAGGTATGCGATGGGTGCAAAGAACAGGGCTAATCCCTTTTAGGTCTTGGAGTGAATATCCAAAAGCAGCTCTATATTTTTCTAAAACAATTATTAATTTATAAGTCTCTTCATCAGAAAGTTTATCGCTTATAATTACAGGATATTCTCGATCATTATTTAGAAAAGCATATTTAAGACCAGATGGTAACGGTTTGAGCTCAATAGGAGGTTTAGGTGGCTCTAGTAATTCATCAAGAGGTTCAGGATCAACAAGGTCCTCCTCTTCTTCATCGATGAAGAACTGGGTATTATCTTCTAAATCGGGTTGAATTAAATCATTGAATTCAATAGCCTTAACCTCTTCTATTGGATCTAATTCGGGAAGAGGCTCTGCTTTAAATTTTACTGCATGAGTTATAGGTATCAAAAAATTAAATCCTTTCCCAAGTTGAACATTTAATTTACCATCACGACCTTCTTGAAGAAGTTTTATTATGGGTACTCCAATCATTACATCAAAATCCTACACATCAAAGATATAGAAATTTAGCAAAATGCAGAAATCATTAATAACAATAGGAAGTGCACTCAAAACTCCTAAACTAGGAATAATATGTCCTGAACAATTTTTAAATAATTTATTTGTAAGAATTAATGGTATATCTTTCAAGAATTTTCTAGCAAAGGTATATGCATAATGTTGACTCCTACAACTGGATTATATAAAGCTTCAAAGGGATATGAATCTACTTGTAACTTTATACTAACAGAGGTGAACTGAGACAATTACTTCAGGGGGATTGCTCAGATTCTATCAACCAATCATCTCCCAAAATAAAAAATCAATTCCCTTGTTATTTCTCTTAGAAATTTTAAATCATCGGGATGTGAAAGATTAGAATTGAAATCTCTAGAATGCTTTGAGGTTGAATAATTTTACGATAAAGTGTAGTATTCCCAAAATCTTTAAAGAAATCATCCTCTATTTCAAACATCCACTCAGAATTTGAAATTATCTTATTAGCTAGCTTAGGTTTTGATTCAACTATAAATTGAGATGAATCAGGTAAAAGTTCATTTTCAGCTAAATGAGAATTTTCTTCTAACAACTCTTCTTTTTCTTCGGGGAGATCATTTAAAATCTTAGTAAGAATAGTTTTAGCATGTTCAACAGTAATATGCATAAATGCTCCTCCCGAGGCCAAATTAAGATATTCCTTATTTCTGTCATCAAGGCCTAAAAAGAAATGTTGTAAAAGCATGGGTTCTGGTAAAAAGCAAGATTAGGTCCAGAATTTACAAAACCATCGAAACGATCCCAAGCCTTGCCTAGCGATTCATTGTCTAATTGTTTGAATCCTATGATTTCAAATCGAAGTTTAGCGACCTTTTCTCTTGGGAAGAATTTAAGACAAAAGTATTTTCGTAATGTTTCCCAATCTCCTTGACTACTCTCAACATGGCGATTATACCATTTCTTGGCTCTGCCGTTAATGAAAACGGAAAGAGTTTCCATCGTAAAGTTTCATCGGCCATGCCTTTAATGCTCGACATGAACATGTCTGCTCAAAAATCGATTAAGTGGGAATAGGGGTTTTCGCTAGTATTACCAGAAAAG
This sequence comes from Chrysopogon serrulatus, assembly GCA_015844335.1. NCBI lineage: Eukaryota > Viridiplantae > Streptophyta > Magnoliopsida > Poales > Poaceae > Chrysopogon > Chrysopogon serrulatus. The sequence continues at coordinate 234,061 of JADLZL010001568.1, read as the reverse complement.
ATATGTTCTGAACTAATTTAATTAATCCCGGGCGTAGCTCATAGCCGAATCTTTGTGATAGGTTTAGAAGATTCCATTGGTCAAGGTACGATCCCGATGGTGCTCCATATTGATATAAAAGTTGAGATTCGTTTTCCATAATATATTTTTTTTTTTTTGTTTTTTAATATAAAAGGATAACTATAGACTAAGATAGGCTAAATCAAAATCAGCAATCCGTTCCCGCAACGGCGCCAAAAATGCTTGTTGGTATAAATAAACCGCACCTAAATAATGATTATAATCAGATTATCCGCATAAGCGCACAGATATATATCTTGATCAAGACTTCACCAAGATCAACCCGGTTTTAATATCGAACCCAAAGGAACAGTAGGTGAATTATGAAATAGCCCAATACTCTTAATCTAAAAGGGTACAAACAATCTAGAAAACTATTGAGAATGAGGAAATAGCTAATGTACTCTAGTTCTAACTACCGGTAAACTTTGTACAATATCGTCTTATTGGACCAAAGTGACCTGAATAGGAGAAGAAACAGAGTAATCTACCTACCAGACACCTATCGGCCTATCAGTCCTATCAACGGAAGTGGACTACGAGGATTCAACGCAGCTATAAAGTCACCTACGCGAGCTAGCACTATCCGGCCGATCGGGGGGACATTCACAAGCAATCATAACCCGCACACCACGTCTACGTTCTACGAATACTACTCGACCTAGGAGCTACCCAAATCAAAGTACTCAATATAGTATGAGTTGCAAACCAAAGAACGAATATAAACAAATGCTCACTTGAATCAGAATGGTAAATACAAAAGTACCTCAGAACACAGCTCCAGGCGAGGAAGCCGAATCCAGACGAATACAGCTCCTGAGGATGCTCCGACAGGCCGGGGCTCCTCCGAATCTCTACTCTTCTACTCTATCTCTCTAATCTCTATCTTGATTGCTAGCCTAGATCTAGTGGATCTCTATCTAAAGCTCGATTCTTCATCTCTTGATCCGCCTCCTCCGGGGGGGTATGGCCCTCCTTTTATAGCCCTAAGGGATTAATACGCGCCGTTGGATCAAACCGACGTAGCAAGCGGCCGGGATGACTCCTCGTGAGGCGGTGGAAGAAGGTTCCGAGAAGGGGGGCGGCAAACCCTAACCCTAGGGGCCACCGGCCTTGGGTGGGGCCGCCTTGGCCCCACTTGGCTGCTGGGCCCCCCGCTGCTTCGGGTGTCTTCGAGTATTTCTGAACCCTCTGGTGATATGTTTACGTCGCGATCAAGTTTAGGTGGTAAATTAGCACTTAAATCCCTCTTTTAGGCTTTTCTAAAAAATCCCCGAAAAATGCACAAATCACCAAAACTCTTGAAATTGTTAATGGTAACCCTATTCTTATCATATATCAATGTCTCGGAAGTGGTAATTACTAATAAATTTTGGGTGATAACAGGTGTCAACATTTTGGGTGGTGAAATGTGTCAACAGAAATGGTTTAGTAGATGGTTTAGTAAGGAAGAAAAACCCCTACTAACTTTCGAAACCGCCCCTACAAATGTTTATTGTAGTAGTTCCTGCCCTATCTTGTCCTTAGGCTACATTTAGCGGATTTTTATTTTTTAATCCCCTTTTATAACATATATTAAAAGAAAAAAGTCTACATCACCCCCTTAACTGTTAAGGGTAGAGTACTTAACCCCCTCACTACAAAACCGGTTTTTCTACCCCTTAACTTTTCAAACCGGTCAAATTAACTTATGAAACGGTTTTAAATGGCGATTTACTACAGTAACATGGTTTTGTTTTTTATTTTTATTTATTTTTGAAGAATCTTTGAAAAATCATAATAAATCACAAAAAAATCATAAAATAAAAAAATCTAATTTTGTTGGATTCCACATGAGTAGATCTATACAGTGGATATATAATATGATACATTTTAGTACAAAGTTTTTGCTATAACTTTAGATTTATGTTTTTCTATAATTAATTAAAATAATTCATAGCCGCAGTTTCTATGGTCTAATTATGGTGAAATTTTTATGGTAGACTAATTATTGTATGATTGATCTGTAGTAAAAAATTCATACTTATTGGATCATGTATACCTTAGTTATACATTTATTTGTATTTAATAAGCATAAATCTTAGCATAAACCTAAATAAATCTATAACTATGTTATACATGATCCAATGAGTATGAATTTTTACTACAATACAAACATATAATAATAAGACCAACATAAAAATTTCATCATAATTTGACCGCAGAAACTACAGCTATGAATTATTCCAATTAGTTATAGAAAAGCGTAGATATAAAGTTACAACAAAAAATTATACTAAAATATATCATATTATATGTTCACTTTGTGCAGACCTACTCATGTGTAGTCCAACAAAATTAAATTTTTTATTTTATGATTTTTCTGTGATTTACTATGATTTTGCAAAAATTCAACTGAAATAAAAAAAATGAAAAGCCAAAACCACGTTACTGTAGCAAAACCACCATTCAAAACAGCTTCAGGGGGTAATTTGACCAGTTTGAAAAGTTCGGGGGTAGAAAAACCGGTTTTGTCATTGAGTGGGTTAAGTATTCCACCCCTAATAGTTGAGGGGGTGATGTAAACTTATAACATATTTTAAAAATAATCCCTCCAAATAAGTTTTGCAAATCTGATCCTTTTGGTCACGCCGATTAGGACTGACGTGACCAAATAATTGTGTCGCCCACATTGGTACTCAAATAACGCTGTCGCGCCACATAGTTAAGGTGCTCAAAAAATTATATACATGTGTACGCGTTTATTATGGTACTCAAATGGTATATAATTTTTTAAGCATCTTAACGACTTCAAATATCAAAACTTAAAACTATAAAGTTATAGATATTATTATAAGCTACAATTTGATATAAAATGTATCTTTATTTGACAACATACAAAGACGATATTATATTTTATAAAGCGATATGCTCTTATACGCGATTATTACGGTGCTGAAATAGTATATAATTTTTTGAGCATTTTAACTTCTTCAAATGAAAAAACTCAAAACTACAAAGTTGTAGATCTCATCGATAGCTAGAATTTTCATATAAAAATCATCTTCATCCGACGTTGTATCGAGGAGTTATGATTTTTTGAATGTTGAGTCTTGTCACGTGCCACTCCCGATGGCGTGACAAGACCGTTGGCGTGATAAGGTTTTTCACGCCGGAAACGCCATCCAATGTGGAAGACTTTGTCGTGCCAATGCATGTGGCGTGATAGTGTTATTTGGTCACGCCAGGCCTCATTGGCGTGACCAAAAGGATCAGATTTACAAATTTTATTTGGAGGGATTATTTTTGAAATATGTTATAAAAGCATGGTACATACAAAAGTGAGCCAACCTCCTGCCCACCATGCCACCTCCCTCTGGTTCCTCTCTTCCACCACTCAACTGTCCACCACCTTGTGCTACGCTCGCTAGCTTAGTGCCTTAGTACCTGGGCACGCTCATAAACCCCATGATCCACTACTACAGTATTCTTTTCCGAGGAGAGTCAAACCCACCACTGATATTCAGCAGCAACACCTCTCTATCACTACACCACACACTAATTTATGATTATATATAATATGCTCTCTTTATATCTATATTTCATAATTTTATATTGGATATTTTGGCTACTAAATGAACTCAAACGAAAAAACTTTTAACTATAAAGTTTTAAATATTGTCAATACTACAAGGTTGGTATAGGATGTATCTCCATCAAAGATAGTTTGAAAAAGTCAAAATATTGTGCCACAAACCATGTGAATTTCAAAGACGTATTTGAGATTCTCAAGATGACATTAACTTAAAACCCTGTCAATATCAAACACGTAGCTTAGGTCGGTCACTGTATTAATTATGTGAACATTTCAGATCGTTTAGGATTCTAAATTTTAAGATTCAAAATATAACTTTTGAACACATATTTGGGACTCTCAATATCATCAAATAAATTTGCAACCGCAAAGTCATAGATTCTATTGATAACTATAACTTGTGTACAAACTATGTTAACATCCGAGATCGTTTGATAATTTTAAATTTCAAAATTTAAAATCTGTGCACTTACAACAATATTTTAGAACCCTAACAGTTTTAGTTCAAATACTTTTGAAATACAAAGTTGTAGATATCATCGAAACTATAATTTTGATATAAAGTTTGTGTTGATCCGAGTTTATAAAAAATTATGAATTATTTTTTATTACAATCATTAACCCAGGCGGACATCTGAAGACGATCACCTCCTAAATCGATTTTGGGAGACAGACACTCAGAATGACAGTCTCCATAAATAATCGATTAACAGAGATGAACCCCTTAGATTAATAGATCAACGTAGGCGGCCACCTAGCATTAACGAAGGCAGATGCCTAATATTACCCGCCTCCTTTAATCTTTAACTAAGGCAGATGTTTGGCCAGTGGCCCTACCATCGATTAACTGAGGCGGTCGCCCAGTCTATTCGTGTCGGATAATAAAATGGCACCATCTCGCAAAATCTTTTCTGTAGCAGTGACCGCCTTACTGGCCCACAGCCACCCATGCTACACATACCAGCTCCACACCCACAACCACCCTCACTGGCCTATCGCAATGGCTGTGCTAGCAGCAACCATGCATGCCACATCGCAATGGCTTGTGCGTGTCAACCGCTGCCTGATGGAACCTACAAGTGGCTGTCTCGCAGCACTGCTGCTATCAACTGCCCTCCTCTTCCCTAGCCATAGCCAGCCAGCCACTAGTTTTTCTTTCAATTTATATGGTAATTACGTGAGTTGGGTAATTTTGCATGTACACGTGTCATGAATCTGTGATAGGTGCCCATAAATTGTCCTATGAGGACCGTCCTCGCGAGCCTCGCCAACCGCACAGCACACCATCACTGAGACATGTACATCCTTAAATAGCTAACCAATCATCTTCTCTGCACATTGCACCTGCTCATATAGTGTCAGATTCAGCCTACCAAACAGATAGCTTAGCTTACATTAACAATTACAAATACTTTTTTTTTTAAATATGATTTCATTCGGCATGCTTGCCTAGGATACAGGAGTATAGGATGCAACTTTACCTCAACAACCTAACACCCCCTTGCCCCTCTACTGTTCAAAAGGTAAAAACCTTTAGAAGCTGTAAATTTTTATCTAGACTCCAAATGGGACGACCCATATAAGATTCTTTTTATTAGCTTGATAAGACGTATATGTAATGGTTAGGTCCATTGTTCAATTTGTACAAGTCAAAAAAAATCCAACTTAGCCAGTGTTTGTTTGTTTTGATTCATCCTCCTAAAATTCATATTTTCTTCATCTGGACTTCAAACAACAAAATCCATATGTCTTTGATTTTCTCGATGAGAGAAATACAATGGTGGAGTCCATTATATATTTTGACAAAAGTAGGAGAACCAGCTTAGCCGATTTTGGAAACTGGCTAAGCCTATTTCTGCAGGAAATTCAGAGATCATCCCCTTTTGATATTTGCCTATAATTTTCTTGTTTCATCCTCAACTCACTGCTCATATTTTGGCTGTCCACACCATGCATTGGCTTGGTTGATTCCTATGGCCTCCTAGTCCCTTTTTATATATAGTCCCCTCCAAAGCCCACATACATGCAAGTATGGGTCCTACAAGTAGGATTCTATAATGGTCCCCTTTTACAAGTAGGATTTGAGTCATCATACAACAAGAGAAATAAATGGAAGCAACAGAAATTAAGTCAGGTTATTAAAATGATCGAACACCACCTTTTCCAAAAATTCACATTTTTATTTCCATGAAGATTTCTATCATGCTCATCCTCATACCTCACACTCCCGGCCCACTCCCAGCCTTCTCTCACCTTCCTCCACAATGTGATAGCAGGGCAGTCAGTGTAATATAGCAGGGTGAGTGGAGCACAAGACATGGCAGCATGGCAGTAATGACATGGCGCCCTAACGTGGCAACATAGGTGCAGCACCGCACCGACGATGCAACAATAGTGCGGGGTTGGATGAACCATAATGGTAAAACAATACAACTTAGGGACTTGAATGTGTAATTTAAAATTATTGGGACCCGTATGAGAAATTGAGACAAGTTTTTGGGAGCTAAATTTGCAATTTAAAAGTACAAGGACATGGATGAGAATTTAGGAAAAGTTTAGGTAGATGAATGTATAATTTAAAAGCATCGTGACCACCAGTGAAGTTTACTCATTCCTATATGGCCTCTGGTCTTTGTTTTTATAGTGTCCCTGAAGACCCCATGTATACAACTAGGAGTTCTGCTAGGAAGATTCTATACTCAAGTCTTGATAGCGCACCTCTATTAGTTGTTACATGTAGGTTTTGGCTCACGATGCAATAAGGAAAATAAATTGAAGTACTAGAAATTAATGATCGGTTTGGATGCACTAAATTAAAATTTAGCTAGCTAAAATTTAAAAGTAAAACATTTTCCAACTAAAATTTTTCTAGCTAAACATTAGATAGGGTGTTTGGATGCTCCAGCTAATAGACTCATCTAAAATTTAGCTGGCTTTAGCTGAGTTAAAGTAGCTAAACGTAGCAAAACTTGAGCCTGCTATCTTTGTTTGGATGTCTAGCAAATTTAATTTAGCCCGGTAAATTTTAGCTAGTGTACCCAAACAGGCCCTTTAAGCCAAGTGTTTACAATGATCGGACACGCCCTCTCCGAAATGTAACACGCTAAAAAAATTAGCATCTTATCAAATAGACTTAAAATAATTTAATTATGTGTTTTTATGCTCATGAAAACATAGTAAAATAATATTTTTTCTTTAAATTAATAAAATTTATCATAAGGCTTAGCAGCACTTTCCTGAATTCATGCTGGTGCATTTATTTCTTTGTACTGTATGGATTTGATTCAAATTAAAAACAATTCAAAATGCTTTTGAAAAAGGCTTTGAAAATTTTGAAAAGAAAAGGGGGAACATTCTCGCTTTCTAATTCTCGCCGCGACCCAACCTGGCCCAGTGCGCGCTCTAAGACCGAGGCCTAGTCGGCATGCCAGCCCAAGTAAGAGCTGAGGCCCGCGCTGCACTACCAAGTACCAACCCGCTCACTCCGTCACTGATGCTGCGACCCCACTTGTCGGTCTTCCTCTTCTTCGTGCCTGAGCAGGAATTGACCGGGGATGGAAATCCTCCACGCCCAATCACGACTTCCAGGGGATCAACGTGAAGAGCACGTTTGAGAGCCCCTATAAAAGGGAGCAAGCCCCTGACGCACCCCTTTTCCCCTCTCCGTGCCACTCTGCTAGCCCTAGCTCTCTCTGCCGCGCACGCCAGATCTCGCCAAAGTGAGGAGCTTGCCCGCTGCGGCCGTTGACGCTGTCCGTTGCTTTCCTGTCATCTACGACCCGCACCCGAGCTTAGTGGAAAGGTGACGACGTTGAGGATGCCTTTTGTTTTCCTTTTTCCTCTCTCTTTTGCTCAGGCGTGAGTGCCAAACCTTCGCAGGAACCCATCGCCGCTTCACCGAGCCTCACGCCACCTCTGACTTGTTACCGGCCATGAAATCCACCTTGTTGAGTTCAACGCTGTCCCCCCTGTCATGCCGTGTCTTTAATTATCGACTCGAATCGTGGCCTGTAGGACCTCCACCGCATTCGTCGGCGAGCTCTGGTCGTCATCGGCCTTGGCAACACCACGGCAACCCTACTGTTATAGCCACGATGACCTCACATATGTGTTTGCCATCTTCTCTGCTCCCTCCCCGTTCCACATAAAGATGTGCAACGGGCCGGCACGGACCGACACGGCACGGGCCCGTGCCAGGCACGGCCCGTTAAGGCACGGCACGATTCGGCCCGTCGGGCCACCGGGCGTGCCGCGGCAGAAGCCCTCCGTGCCTGGCCGTCGGCCCGTGCACGGCCCTACGGGCCGATTTTTCGTGCCGGCCGGCCCATAAAGCACGGCCTGCTAAGGGAGACGGGCCAGCCCGTGGCCCGATTTGGAAAGCGCCGCCGCCGCAAAGATTGCATCACTGCCGTGTCGCCGCCCGTTGCCGTAGAGGAGCCAAGGGCCAAGGCCACGTGAGGGAGGGCGGCCGCTTCCATGGCGCCGCCGGGGGGAGGCTGCCGCGCTCTGCCGCTTGACGTCGGCCTGCTGCTAATGCTTCACCACTGGATCTAGAAGGAGCAGCTCGGGCAGCTGCTGCAGGTGGCCGGGGCTCTGCTTGAACCGGCCGAGCCGCTGCAGGGGAGGGCCATGGAGGAGGAGGAAGTCGCAGGCCGGCCACCGTTGCTGCTCGAGGCCGGCCGCCGGCACGTTCGAAGACAACAGCGCTGAGGGGCGTCCCCGTCGGGGCGGCAAGAAGGAAGTGGCTGTGCGGCGGTGCTGCAGCGTGGGGTAGCCGCCGGCGTGCGGTGGTGCTGGGCGTGTGGGAGAAGTGCCCTGTGCGGTTGTGGCGTGGTGCATGCGCGTGCTGGATGGCTGGGGGCGACGGCAAGCCGCGAGCGAGCGCGTCGGGCGTGCGGCACAGGCTTACAGCCGCTCTTGAGGATAGGATTGGGGAGTGACGAAGGGGACTGTGGGCTGATGGGGTATTTTTCAATGGTGGGCTGATGCGCTGATGGGCCATTTTGTCTCTTTTTTTTAGGATGTGGCTGATGGGCTCTTAGCAGGCTGAGGTGGTCAACGGGCCGTCAACGGGCCATCTCTAAATTTCGTGCCGTGCCGTGCCAGCCCACGGGCTCGACCGGCGGCCGTGCACGGCCCTTAACCGTGCTGGCCCGGCCCGGCACGATGGAAGCCGGGCCGTGCCGTGCTTGGGCCGGGCCAAAAATACGGGCCTCGTGTCGGGCCATCGTGCCACGAGCCGCCTGCACATATATAGTTCCACAGGATGAGTCAGCCAAGCTCGGAATCAAATCCGGCGGAATTCGAGACCGAGCCGTAGCTCGGATGGCAAGCATCGCTGGTTGCGATGCTGCCCACCAGCGTTCGAGCCTCACTCGGGCCTGGTGCTCACCCGGGTTTTTCCCCAATAAAATTTCCAGTTGCCTCTCGCCGCGTGATGCCACAAGGGGAACGCGACGCGCCCGTCGCCTACGGAGTCGGTGGATTCCGGTGACCTCAAGAAGGACGCGGTCTTCAATCTGTGTGTAGTTGTAGGCCTGTTTGTACACGGGTGGTGTGTGTAGTGTGCGTGTGTAGTGGGCGTGTGTGTGTACGAGCAGATACTACAGCTGTACCCAGATGAGAGACATTCAAAAAAAAAATCCGGCGGAATTCCAGCGAGGAGCCGAGCTCCTAGCCACGGCGTCTCCGTCTCTCGCCCTTGCATACCGGTTCCGTCCATGGGAAAACCCGTGGACTATGCCCACCACCCACGTCCGCCGAGTCCACCACCGTGGACCAACCATAAGTCGCCGCATGGCTCCACGTGGAAGGTGATCCAGTCAACACCGCTAGCCCCCTGCAAAACTTCACATCGCATGAAGATTTTCAGAACCAAACAAGGCCTGCACGTATGCCCCTATTTTTCTTTTATAAGGCGTGTAAAGTCAAACGTATCAAAGTACTCCCTCCGCCCACAAAAGACCGCCATTATAAGACTTTCAAAAATTACGTTTGACTATTCGTCTTATTCAAATTTTTGTTACAAATTTCATATATCTTATTATGACTTGTTTTATCACTTGAGATACTTTAATAATAATTTATTTATTTTATAATATATATAATTTTTTTAAATAAGGCGAATAGTCAAATACGATTTTTTGAAAGTCTTATGATGGCAGTCCTTTGTGGACGGAGGGAGTACTATTTATGACTGGAGGTTAGTACTTGCAGCCTGGAAACAAAACATAAAGAATGGTCCGATTCATGAGGAATAAACAAGTAAATTCTTTCGGTCAAAATAAACAAGTAAATCAAGTACGCGCACCAATTAGTCCTTGGTATGTAATGAGGCCCTTAGTCCAGTCTAATATATATACTTACATATTTCCTACATCCCCAAATTATAAGACGTTTAACTTTTTCAACACTAAGTTTGACCACTCGTCTTATTCAAAAAAATTTATGAAAAAATAGTCAAATTTAAGTTATTATTGAAAACCTTTTATTGATATAGCAAGCCACAGCAAAAAAAAAAAGATATTTTACAAAATTTTTTGAATAAGACGAGGGATCAAATCTTGTGTAAAAAAGTCAAACGTCTTATAAATTGAGGTGGAGGAAGTATTTTTAAAGGAACTGCTTGTTAGCCCATCAGGTAAATACAACGTAAGACATCATGGTCATTATGCTAGGTACTCCAATAAGTCTTGTGATGCCTAATACCCTAATGACCAGTCTTATTAGTTAATTAGCAAAACGATGTCGTCCTAGTTCATATATCGTTTCGCTAATCGCTAAACAGCGTCAGTGTGTGCCGGGTATGAAGGTCCAAATGACCATAAAAAAAAAAAAAAGAACGTTGTTCAATATGATTCGCATGGTGGATGCAACTTACTAATACTCTGTTTTGTTGTTGGTAGTCATACCAAGATGAACTTGTTTGACAGAGAAATAAATTGAAGTAGTAAAGACTAAGTTATGTTTATTTAATCATTGGACATCTGCTTATCCAAAAAAATAAAAGAAACCACTTTTTTCTTTATTATATGTATGTATACTTACATGCTCATGTAAAGGGAGCACTGACGGACGACTATTAAAAGCAGGGGTCACCCCGTTTTCTCTGAGAGGCTTGGCCGTTATGTTTACTGGAATAAATTACCAGCGTTGGAAGAGAAGGTTGAGGAGTGGAGCAAGGTGCACCCGGTGATATGGAACGTCGGAATTGGACCTGCAGCTTCGTTTGTGCCGACTCTCACCAGGCTCTTGTTCGAGCGCACCAAGGACATCTATGGGCCCTACGACCACATTATACGCGTGAGGCTGCCATCCCCATCCGCCGTGGCAGCAGCAAGCAGCACTAGAGGCCACAAGCATGGGTTGGCGTTTGATGTGCTCATGGAATTGGCACAACCCTGCTTGAGACACCGCTGACGGAAGACATCAAGCAGCGCGCTTCAGAAGAGAGCTACTTTGCCTACAGCAATGTCTGACAACCTGATGCTCCAGGCTTTTGGACAGGAGAAGTACATTGAGTTGTTTGGGTTCGAAGATAAGTCCATATGGTGGGACCCTATATTTGACCGTCAACCATTTTTTTCTCCAATAGTAGAAAGGATCAGAGAAGTGTTGCAAGGGACGAGGCATCTGCTGCTCATAGAAAACCTGCATGTTCCCATCTCATTGGACTTGTTGGTTTTCATATTGGGCTCATCTCAACTACTTCCAAGGATGTCTGTGAACAGAGCAAAGGCACTGGAGGTCCTCTTGGGACCCATCACATGGGGCTTCATTTAACTCCAGAGTATTACTATGCCCCGTCTTTCCATTATCTCCGTACCCGAGATTGGGCTATGTTGATCAAAGAGGCCTTACAGGATGCAGCCAGATCCATTTATATGTCAATGCAGGACAAAGGAGACGAGCAGTTTTGGCTCCACGTAGCTCAGCAATGCATGTACTATGGTATCCTCTACCATCCACTGCAAAGTAGAGCTGCTGGACGTCATTTTTTTTAGAAAAGGGAATATATTATATCGCAGCGTCTCCATCGATTAATGCATATAGCTGTTTCTTATTACAAATAGTTCAAGTCCGAATAACAATCCAATGAATCATAAAAATAAATATTTGAGCCATGACTGAAGCGAAATTTGTAACGAGAGAATACTAAATAGCAATCCTATTGCTAAATCTCCAGCCGTGCCGAGCAAAGACTTGTAGCGCGACTGTCTCTATGGCCCTACACCCCAACTTTACTGAGTGGCGAAGCTCCTCCTTCTGAAGAAGAGACCAAAACCAGATCCAGTATGTCACTTTAAAGATAACCTGCAAATAAGATGTTGCTAACATCTTGTTAAACACAACCTCATTACGTGTAAGCCAAAGCGCCCAACATATCGCACTGGCCCCCACCAGAATCTGAGCTTTAACAGTCCTATGCAACCCTACCAACCACCCTGTAAACATATTGTGTACACTACTTGGAGGCTTTAGGTTGAAAGAAACTTGGACAATTCGCCACGTAAACTTTGCATAATGACAATCAAAAAGCAAATGTTGTATTGTTTCTTGGGCCGAACAAAAACAACACCTCAAGTCCCCTTGCCAATGTCGTCTAGCTAAATTATCTTTTGTGAGGATAACCCCTTTGTATAAATACCATATAAAAACTTTAATTTTGAGAGATAATTTTAATTTCCAAATTGAATTATTAGAAGGCACGGCCTGAACATTTAATAATGCTCTATATATCGAACTTACTGAAAAAATTCCATTCTGATGTAACCCCCACAGAAATTGATCTCTATTATTTGAAAGATGAACTTGTGCGACCATGAGCACCACATTGTGCCAATCTCGCAAGTTATTTCCCACTAGAGACCTCCTGGAGGGTACATTGAGTGGAGTTGTTGACAATACAGTTCGAACAGAGGCGCTTTTCTTTCGCACTATATTATACAGTGCCGGAAAGATCATTTGTAGAGGACATGGTGCTACCCAAGAATCCTCCCAAAAACGAACTTGGGACCCGTCACCTAAATCAAACCTGTACATCGAGAGGAACTCTTCCTTGACCGCCATAAGGCTAGTCCAAAACTGAGAGTCTCTAGGCATGGATTGAACCTGAGTTAAAATCTTATGCCGTAAATATTTATTTTGGAGTAACTATTGCCATACTCCATCACCATTTAATAGCTTAAATAACCATTTGTTAAGAAGGCATCTATTATGGACATTTAAATTTAGAACCCCCAGACCACCTTGATCCCTTGGCAAACAAACCACCTCCCATTTTGCTAGTCTATATTTTTTCTTATGCTTAGTACCCTGCCAAAAAAATCGTGATCTAAAGTAATCTAGCTTTTTCAACACCCCTCTGGACACCTCAAAGAAAGACAACATAAACATAGAAAGACTACTAAGGACTGAGTTGATAAGAACGAGTCTCCCTCCTACTGATAAGATTTTCCCTTTTCAACCACTCAGTCGCTTCTGAAACCTTTCCTCCACATGTTTCCAATCTTTATTTAACAGATTTCTATGATGCATCGGAATTCCTAGATAACGAAACGGGTAGGAGCCCATATTACACCAAAAAATATGCATATACTCAAGTTGATTGGCTTTGGCCTCCCCGTAACAGAATAACTCACTCTTATAGAAATTGATTTTGAGCCCTGACAACTGCTCAAAAGCACAAAGCAAAAGCTTCATATTTTTTGCCCGCTCAATATCATTATCCATAAAAATAATAGTATCATCTACGTACTGAAGGACAGAAAGTCCATCATCTACAAAGGTGTGGAGCAACACCTCTCACTTGGTCGGCCTGTTTGGCTCGTGCAATTAAAATTGCAAGCATGTCAACCACTATATTAAATAAAATTGGAGACAACGGATCCCCTTGCCAAACTCCCTTTTTTGTTTGAAAGTAGTGGCCTAAATTATCGTTAATCTTAACTGCCACACTCCCTCTAGTCATAATCCTCGAAATCCAATCACACCAGATAGGAGAGAAGCCCTTCATCCTGAGAACTTATTGAATAAAATGCCACTTCAATTTATCATAAGCTTTTTCAAAATCTAATTCTAAAACTACTCCACTCTGATTTTTTCTATGCATCTCATGTATCGTTTCATGTAAAATGATAACTCCTTCCATTATATATGTAAAATGACATACACTCTATTGTTTAAGACCTTTGTAAAAATTTAGAAGGATACATTAAGTAAACATATTGGTCTATATTGCTGAATTCGAGTCGCCTCAAAAAGCTTGGGTAATAACGTAATTACCCCAAAGTTGAGACTATGGATGGGCAATCTCACTAAATGGAACTCTGCAAAAAGACTCAACAAATCTGGTTTAATCACATCCCAGAACACCTGATAAAATTTCGCAGGAAAACCATCAGGGCCAGGGGCCTTATTATGTTTCATGTCAAAGACAGCCAATCTAATCTCCTCCTCACTGAATGGAGCCACCAAAACTTCATTCTCCTCCTCCGAAACTTGAGGTATGTCGTGCCTCAAAGTCTCGTCCATCGAGAAAGAATTAGGAATATGACCTCCAAACAACTTTTTATAGTAGTCAGTAATATATCCCTCTAAATTGGAGTCTCCCACAATTGTTCCCTCTTCCTGTTCTAACTGTACAATTTTTGTTTTCCTGCGTCTCCCATTTGCTAATAAATGGAAATATTTAGTATTATCATCTCCTTGCAGTAACTTTGTTGCTTTTGAGCGTTGGAGCCAGTAAATCTCCTCTTCTCTCAGCAAATTAGTTAACTGCCCCTTAAGATGATTCCTAACTTCCACCTCCTCAGAAGACAACAAGGTCAATTCAGCCTTTCTATAATAATATCTATCTTAGCCAATAATTCTGTTTTTTCTTTTTATTTTGAGAGACTACATTCCTTGCCCAGCCTCTTAAAAACCTTCGTATTTGTCTAATCTTATTTTTCCACCGTTCCATAGGTGAGGACCCCCTATGTTCTGACTCCCAAACCTCCTTTATCAGATAAAAAAACCATCTCTAGTCAGCCATGCCAGTTCAAATTTAAAATTTCTAGCATTCCCTCAATGGGACGGCTCCCCTCCGTCTAACAAAAGAGGTGTATGGTCAGAGATCTCTCGGTAAGCGCCCGAACAGTAGCTAAAGGGAATTTTTGTTCCCACTCGGTTGTCACTAGAATACAATCTAACTTTTCATACGTTGGTACCTCCGCATAGTTTGCCCACGTAAATTTTCTACCTGTCAATTGCAGTTCCTTTAAATTTAAAGTCTCAATAATGGCATTAAAAAGCAGCGGCCATTTGTCATTATATCTGTTATTATTCTTTTCCGATGGATTTCTAATAACATTAAAATCCCCTCCAACAAGAAAAGGTAAATCCCCACAACTAGTACAAGCCCATACTAGTTCTGCAAGAAAGGTCTCTTTGTGCTCTTCCTGTGCTGCACCGCACACGCACAATAGAGCCCATCGAAACCCATCTGTTCTATTTTTTAAAACAAATTTGATGAAATAATCACCATCAATAATCTCCTGTAGCTCACAATATTCTTGATTTATCCCCATCAACATGCCCCCGAACATACCCCTAGGACATCGCCAATGCCAAACAAAATCAGCTCCAGCACAAAAATTTTCCAGACACTGAGTCGAGAAACTATTTCTGTTAGTTTTTGACAATGCTATAAAATCAAGTCTATTATCTGCAGCTACTTCATGTAAGAAAGTATGCTTTACGAGGTCACGCAGGCCTCTGCAATTCTAAAATAATTCTTTCATTTGATCAAATTCTTATTTTTTATTTTTTCAGAGATATTCTTGATGTGGAGTTTCTTTTTCTTCTTAGTTTTTGCCCCCTTGACAGGTACATCAACAAGCACCCCATCAAGGTTTGCATTGCTATCGTCCATCACCTCCTCTGTTAAATCGCCACAGAGTCGACTAATAGTGGAGGTGTGAGGATCGATCTCATCCTCCTCAATTTGATCATTAGTTAAATTTAAACTCAAATCAGCAACAGGTCATACCCTTTCCTATTCTAAATTTCTTAATATACTAACAGAAGTATTTACCAAATTCTCAGCATCCCCTAGCAGAACACCCAAATCCTCTAAATTGGTCTTAATGTTGCTATCTGAACGAGAACAAAAAGAATTAACAAACGAAATACCTTGATTCCCGTCGAGGTTTCTAAGGGCATCCCTTTTTTGCGCCTTCTCCAGAGAGCTAACATCAGCGGAACCCGCATTCCGCTTACTCCTCCGCACCGGTGTGAGCTCACCATCCGACATGAATGCCAACATCATGGCACTCCCCAAATCCTCCTGTGATCCACCATTCGCTGCAACTCCAGCTCCTATGATAGCATCAAACAAATCTCCCAGCTGAGCCCCTGAACCGCCCCTCCTGAAGCTCGAGTACCCTCCACCCCTGCCGCTGTCTGGACACGAGTCTCCTGTGCCAACATTTGTTGGGTTCCCAAAGCACTAGTAACAAAATTAGGTAGTACTGCAGGCTGCTGTGACGCATCTACAGCAGTTAGAGACACTGTTGCAGACCTTTGCGACCTCGGAGACTGAGGGTGAATCCTCCCCAAGCGTGCTGGAGCTGAACTTGAGACAGCAAAAGAATCTACCTATACCACCTGAATGGAATCCCCTTTCTGAAGACCAAGACAACCCCGTGCCGGGTCACTGAGATCAGCCTCCTCTTCTAGCAAATCATCATTATCCCAGTCATACTCCAGCTGAGCCACAGGAGCCTTACCCTGCGAACCAGAAACATTGGTCTCCAGAGACCCAGTGTTTGTTTCTGGTAAAGACGAGGATCCATCTTGCTGAGCCTCTTTCATCTCAGTGTCCTTTGGAGCCCCTTGCCGTGATCCTCATTGCCACCACTCTGTGAAGTCAGTAAACTCTCCAAACCACTGTTTGGTGCAAAAGGTTTGACTTCAAACTTAAGCTAAAAATACCTATTCCCAATAATCACATCCAGCTTAGGTGGGATCGCCTTTGGTTGAAGCACAGCTACTGCAAACCGTCCAAAAGAACTGGCTCTCCACCTCCTGAGTCACACCAAACAAAGATCCCAATGCCCACAAAATGACATACTCCCTAAGAATAGTTGGAAGGTTGGTTACCCTCATCCACACCACTAGCAAAGCATGTCCAAAATATTCTTCATCCTCTGTTTCTACCCCTACAGCAAGCACTTCAACTGAAGAACCTACTACTATGTCATCCTACCAGAATGACAACACTGGTGTCTCGAAGTTAGCAGAACGTGTCCCACGGCTCAATCAAGATGATCTCAGTACACATCTGAAGAAGAGCAACCAACTAAGATGGGTCTCATTTATGAATGATGGTGGTAGGTATGTAACCTGGGATTGGCACCTGAGGGAAACCAGAGGAGATACAATGATGACAACCGTTATTTTGAGAGGTTGTTCAGATATATCAGCATTTCATCTTGATAAACTGCTCACCCCACAACTCCGTATCCTTGATTTGTCCTACACACCTGTAGATTCACTTTCTCCATCATTTTCCCATCTGCTGAATCTCTATGTGCTCTCACTAGAGGCTGCAGTCAGCTAGAGACCTTGTCTCCACCACCATCTACTTCCGACAAAGAAGCATCATCACCACTTGCTCATCTTGAAAACCTTCAAGTCCTTGATATGAATGGGGTTCCCTTGCTTGAGCTAACACAACAAGATGGCTGTAACAAGAGCAATCTGCACTACCTTGACCTATCAGGCTCAAAGTTCACCACCCTGCCTTCTGAATTCTTCTATGAAATGTCAAGCCTCGAGGAGCTCATTCTTGGTAATTGCACAAATCTCAAAGAATTACCTCCTTCCATGACTCAACTATCAAATCTGTTGGTTCTTCATGTCGAGGGGACTCAGATTACTACTTTTCCAGAGCACTTGTTCCAAAAAATGCAAAGCCTGCATCTCAAGCTAATCAACAACGTGCTATTGATGTCACTCCCAATGTCCCTGTCTGAAGCCAAGGGCCTGAAAGTGCTACATATTTCTAACTGCATTAGCTTAACACTTCAGACTCTCTTGGAACTGTTACCATTGCTTGAAAATCTTTATATACAAACATGGGAGGGCTTGGAAGATATTAAGATCCTTGGACATCCTAACCTGAGAATCTTCTTATTCTTTGGACCATGGGTTAGGTGCCTGTCCTTGCGTGGGTGCAGCAAGCTCAAATCTATCAACTTTAATGATGATCTTACAGCATTGGAGGCTGTTGATCTTTCTGGAACTGCTATGGAGGAGGTCCCTCACAATCTCCTAAATCTACCAAACCTCAACATGTTACTTCTTCTTGGTGTTCCTTGTTCCATGAGATTTCCATGGCATCTTTTGGTTCAGTTTCCTAAGGTTTTCTATTTGGTTCATTGTGCAAATGATGATAATCAAATTCCAGAGATGTTTTGCCAGCAGAAATTAACTTATGGACATAAAAATCAGCACAAAGAGGAAACTACCAATACAGCTCATATCTATACTATAAAGGAGCTCAGAAATTGAAAATATTTTTTACCTAAAAATCTTCTTACCCACAGAGGCTTACATGTGGACCAATGAGAGAAAGACAGCACTTGACATATGGAACATCGTAAGTTCCTGTATTGCGGCGCCGCGCTCCCTCGCTTTTTTTCACCGAGCGAATCCTTACCCGCCCGCGTGTACCGACGACGGTTTCCTTCTCCGTGAAACCTTCCCCATCTCCGAACGGTTGCCACCACAACCACGGCCGTTTCCTTCTCCACGAATCCTTCCCCATCTCAGAACGTCACCGCGGTGGCCCGGCATGTGCCTCTCCGCATCCCCGACGTCACTTTGCCCGCGGCCGCCGCCCCGGCGCCTTCAATTACCAGTTCACCATCGCCTCCGCCCCGCCGTGCCACTGCCGCCCACCACCGACCCGTGGCACACCGCCTTCGACGATGACTGGGGCGACTTCATGGCGAAGCGGGCTCGATTCCGATGCATACACCTCCGCGCCAATGGCTACGCCCGCGGCTGCTGCCTCCTGGGAGAAGCCGCAGGGTCTGCTGCCCCTCTCCTGTTGTTCGCGCCGCCGCCGATGGCCAGGATTAGGATGGGTCTGCCAGGATGCCTCCAATGCCATCCTGCTCCCTTGCCGGCCCTAACGAGAAGGCCATCTCTCCGCTCAATAGAAGAGAGGTCCCACCGCCTCTCCCAGGTATGCTCTCCATCCACCTTCGGTGTTGATCTCTGACTTTTTTGGATTGGAGACATGAGCAATGGTTTGTACAGAGGCATCATCAGGAGTTGATTTTGAATCTCCAATTGCGATGACTATTTTTTTGTAAGTTCTAATCTAGCGGAAGTGTTCTGTTGTGTTATCTCGATAGTTCTAACAATCTAATGATTATGTTTCTCCGGGGCACATAACAAACTTCTCTTGTACACAGTCATTATTTTTAGCCCCGAATCTGGTGGGGCTTCATTAGAAGAAACGAACGCCTGAAGAACATAAATTGGATCGCCCTTTCCCGATAGATTAGATTCCTTGCAGACTAAAGTCTGCCCAAATTACACCTAAAATGTTCTTTAATTTTGTTTGGGATCCTGATGATCTTAGCAACTTGCAAGGCCATAGACAATTCCTTAACAAACTAAGTAGATAACATGAGGAACATAGGCTGCTAAGACAAAAACATGTCATTTATTTTTGTTGCCTGTATGAAGAAGCATTTGGTAGGACAGAAATGTCAGTAGAGTTTCAGTTGGTTCGCCCGTTCTAATCTAGCGGGAAGTGTTCTGTTGTGTTATCTGATAGTTCTAACAATCTAATGATTATGTTTCTCCAGGGCACATAACAAACTTCTCTTGTACACAGTCATTATTTTTAGCCCTGAATCTGGCTGGGGCTTCATTAGAAGAAACGAACGCCTGAAGAACATAAATTGGATCGCCCTTTCCTGATAGATTAGATTCCTTGCAGACTAAATTCTGCCCAAATTACACCTAAAATGTTCTTTAATTTTGTTTGGGATCCTGATGATCTTAGCAACTTGCAAGGCCATAGACAATTCCTTAACAAACTAAGTAGATAACATGAGGAACATAGGCTGCTAAGACAAAAACATGTCATTTATTTTTGTTGCCTGTACGAAGAAGCATTTGGTAGGACAGAAATGTCAGTAGAGTTTCAGTTGGTTCAGTGCCAGTTCTAATCTAGCGGGAAGTGTTCTGTTGTGTTATCTGATAGTTCTAACAATCTAATGATTATATTTCTCCAGGGCACATAACAAACTTCTCTTGTACACAGTCATTATTTTTAGCCCTGAATCTGGCTGGGGCTTCATTAGAAGAAACGAACGCCTGAAGAACATAAATTGGATCGCCCTTTCCTGATAGATTAGATTCCTTGCAGACTAAATTCTGCCCAAATTACACCTAAAATGTTCTTTAATTTTGTTTGGGATCCTGATGATCTTAGCAACTTGCAAGGCCATAGACAATTCCTTAACAAACTAAGTAGATAACATGAGGAACATAGGCTGCTAAGACAAAAACATGTCATTTATTTTTGTTGCCTGTACGAAGAAGCATTTGGTAGGACCGAAATGTCAGTAGAGTTTCAGTTGGTTCAGTGCCAGGTATTCCATTCTCTTGATTAATGGTTTTCACCAGAACTAGCCAACACAATAACTGAGCAAATGATAATTTTATATGTATTGGCTTGCTGAAGTAAACAACCACACAAACTTTACCTTCCAGCAATGGAACAATAGTGCTGAAATGATATCCTTGCCTTCTGAATCTCATGGTGAGGACCGAGGACTCTCCTGTACTCTAAAAGTGCTCCTAAAGTTGTCCTCAGACTCCTCACTCTCTTGGATACTACTCATGTGTCATCATATACTATTCCATGATTCCATCCTATCAATAATTGAGACAATTGTTTAGTTAATAAAGTCACTGATTGATAACAAAAATTGAAGTTTTTGGCTTTTTGCCACAACATTTTGAATAGATCAACCATTTAGCTCTGTTCGTCTTTGAAACTGCAAGTCGGAGGCATCTGTGTCTTGAGATTCAAATGGCATTGTCTGCTCATTTTCTTTCTATGCAAATACTTTGTACCATTGTTTTGGCCTCACTTTGAATGTTATTTTTCTAATTGGGAGTTTGGAAGATTCCGTAAAAAACAAGTACACTTCAGATAACATGGTAACTGTGTGCAAGTATGAACTGTCCATGACAACAAGGTCTGTTACTTGCATTTTCCTATTATTTTTATCAAGTGAGCTGGGTGCTATAATATCCTTGGTATAATATGTGGAATTTCAACTATTTCTCAATGTTAGGCTTCACAACAGCACACGTTTTTTTTGCTAATGTATGGAATTTATTAAGCTATTTCTCAAGGTTACAGTTCATAACAGGACACATTCTTGCTAATGTATGGAATTTAAGCTATTTCTCAAGCTAGCAGAAAATAGCTAGCTAGATAGTTCAGCCTCAGTTCCTTTTCAGCAAAGAATGTCAGACTATTGTTTTTCACAAAAAGAATGTCAGACTATTGGCTGGTGCTACTCTCAATTTATAGTTCATAATCCAAAGGAACTCCACTGACGAGCAGTCTCCTACATCACCCTTGGCTCCTACCAGGTGCGAATCCATCTGGCCTGAGGCACCTCAATTCTATCTCGCTGCAGTTGATTCTGGCTCTGATAGCATGCTGATATGCCCGTGTGCCTCTGTGTTTGTGCAGCAGGTGACTGGCAAGATCGACTTGTCCAGGCTGTGAAGTTGAGCTTTTAGACAAGTAATCTTTGTCTGAATATATTGTTTCGACGTGGTGATAGTAGAAGACCCTGTGAGATAGTTTTTTCGTGCACTTTATTGTTGCATATTCAGAGTAGTGTGCTTGCCACTTTTCCATAAATTAATCAATGACAAATTGGTAATCTGTGGAGCACTTTTGGAACAAGACAATGAAGCCATACATTACAACTGCTCTATCAGTTCTAGGATAAGATTGTATATTGATAGTCAACTCATCAGGTTTTTAGAAGTGCAGAAATAGTAAACTTATTAGACTTGCAGGTTTTGTAATTGCATCTGCCATCTAAAATATGATTGTAATGTAGGATCACATTGGTTTACTACTGAAATTAGTGTTGTACACACATAAATAATTATGGATGCTGTGCAATCTGATTCTTTTGCTATGTTATCCCCTTAAACCTTAACTTGATAGTTCGCATAGAACTGAAGAAATTTCTTTGTATCAATGGAATATCTATGACTGTAACTTGTAAGGACTCATGTAGACATGTGGTGGCCGAGAGTGGTGTTGTGAGCAAGGACTTGTACAGAGTTAATGTCTTCTATATGAGACTTGTACATAGTTATTGCTTCTATATGAGACTTGTACAGAGTTAATGTTCAGGAATGTCTCAGACTTCTTCAACTCTGTTTTTCTATCATTTTTTAAGCATGCATTGCCTCTTTTTTTCTTATGTGTATTACAGTACTCAATGATGAATGAAGATATTTTTTTGCCCATTGCAAATCTGAAGGATACAATATAGACTTGATGATATTCCTTAACCTTTTATAGATTCCATCCATCTTTTATAAACTCAAGGCAACTATAAGTTTCCAGCACACTATATATTTTCGCTTGACCGAGGAGCAAAAGTGATGTTCAAATATTAAAGGTTGATGTTGCGCGCGGCGACAAAAAAATGTTAGGGTGACTTTTTTTAAACCAAAATGCTACAGTAAGTATTCCCTTTATAAACAACTCAAGTACTTTAGAAGCGGTGCTTGATTTTATTGTAAAACATACTGACCATTCTGCTCCAATTTAAATGGTTCATTGAAACCAATTTTAATTTTAATTGAAATAACTTTTAGTTGTTTCAATATGAAAAATGCACTCAAACATTAATAGGAGTACATTAATAAAAGGACATATTTGATCCATGGAGCTTGTTTCCACATAATTTTGTAAAAAAATTGTTGTATATCCATAAAACTATTGTTCTTATTATTATTTTGATGAAAAACTCTTTTATGTCGGCACGTGCGTGCCGCACGTGCCTATCCACTAGTCAAAATAAATGACCCGAGAATGTTCCATAGCTTCAACGCTGATTCTGCTTACAAGTTAGTCAAGGAAGGACACTCTCTTCAGTCGTTCACTGTCCAAGTTAAACCATGCCGTGTGAGAGGCAAGGGCCATGGAACAATGAAGTGGAACTATGTGGTAGGATGCAGAGGCATTCAATTTATCGTGATGTCCAATTTACTGAGGCATCCAACATTGTGCCCACAATGAAATTCCAGCCAATGCAACGCCATGTTGAGATATCGGCAGTGAATCAGTACCCAAATGTTTTAAGGGATATTCTCTCTGTGACAAAATCAATATTCATTATAGATGGTAATTCTGTCAGATGCCTTACAGACCTCAATTACAATCTCAATGAGCTACAAGAATGCCAGCTCCAGCACTGCCATCAAATGGCAGTTGTATTTTTAATGCAGTCCAGCGGCTTAGAGGCTTTACCAAACTTACAAATACTGCAGGTCTTCGATCTAAATAATTTACTAAGTTTGGTGGAGCCTAGTAGTCTATCAAATTCTACATTGGTTACTCAGAATCTACTAAAGAACATTCACTTGGAGCACTGCCCACGGCTGGAGAAGTTGTTCCCCTGTAGTTTATCATTACCTGCACTGGAGACTCTGGTCATTCTCTTCTGTTCCAACCTCAAGACAATTTTCTATGAAAATCCTATTTCTGAAGAAGCTGATCCTTATTATTATGAAGATTATGAGGTAGCACCTTCTCCACTTCCAAACATCGAAAGACTCTACCTCCAGGAGTTTCCACAACTGCAGCACATCCATGACGATGTCATGTTTCGATTTGAGATGCCAAAGTGGAAGAAGCTCTTTGTCAGTGGCTGCCGATCTTTTCAGCATCTACCACTCCACAAGAAATATCCAAAGTCAAAGGTGGAAGTCAGTGGAGAGCGTGAGTGATGGGACAGGCTGCAGTTGAAACTGCCAGAGCAGAGTGAGTATTATATGCATGTGGCACCACCAAAGTTTGTATCACGCAAGAAACATATCATTGAAAGCTACCTCAGGTGATCAGCATGGTTTCACATCCTGAGCTCTGTTGTGCCAAGCACACAACTAAAAGCTGCCCTCTGCACTTTATCCATCTCAGTGAGTTCTTCTATCCTGCTTTTGTGACTGAGTGTGTTAGTTTTTTATATACTAATGTTTGCCAAGGGACATGCATCTCGTCATTGTGCTGGTTTGCTCAATCTTTTTGGGTTTAATTTCTGTGTGTATTAATAATTGGTGATATCCTGTCGCTATGAATATGAAACCAAGATTTGTGTGTATGAAGTTATGAAGTGGTGTGCTGAGAACAAACTTGTACTCTTTGTAATTTGTGGAACTGCACTGTTTGTAATTTGGAACGGTTAATGTACTCTGTTTTTGTATTTTTATATGTTCTGGGCTTATTGATTACTCCCGTGGCGCTTAATGTGATTTTCTCATTTGCGTCATTGTTTGGTTGCCTGGGAACTCGATCTAGTGTGGCCTGACGGTGGGGCATCTCTCTTGACCTTGGTAGACAAACAATACAAGGCAGGCCTACTAGAAAATTGGAAGTTGCGCCACTGCATGATGGATCCTGGTAGACAATGTGAACACAGGGAAGCTCTCCGCTGTAGGTATCTTGTTTTTCTTTGATATTATATATACTCGGGACACAGTCAAGTATACTGTCAAATTCCAGGTAGACAATGGATCCCCACTGCAGGATGGCGGTCACTGTCAGAAAATCGCCAGGATTAAGATCGCCAGTTCTCTCTGTATCTGTCTCTCAAACTGGAAGATGAACTGTGAACACAGAGAATTTGGGTGCTGTCAAGTGGCAGCGTTTTCTTGTTTAGATTGCGGTAACTAATAGACGATTACACAGCCAAACCGAGAAACTAGGCAGCACCCTCATGATCATGGAGTGCCACCCCAAACCGGAAAACGGAAGAAAACAGATTGGTGCAGTTAACACAGCCCACTTACACAGCCAAGCCCAGATCAGTGCATATTATTATAACTAGGAATGGTAGTCCAGAGTCCAGGCTAGACTAGAACGTGGCCCATCCATTCCATTCCATAATTACTCAATAATCGTATCCTCATCTCGCTGGTGCCCTTAACACGCGCTGCATGCGAAGCAACCGTCGAGGAGACAACAAAGCCTTCCAGGTAGTATTGATCTTGGCATTAATGAGAAAAAAAATCAGGGGATTCTCCTTCTGCCGTGTGTGCCTGCCTGTGAAATTCGTCCACCACCGCCTGAGAAAAAAAATCAGGCGAAGAATTTTTCCTGTTTGGGTTTCGTCCGCCACCTCTGAAATTCTTGTGTGTACACTGCTAGAGAACAGGCCTTTGGTCGATGCATAAATTTGGCTTTAGTCTTGGTATTTTTTGCGTTCGGGATTAAAGGTTCTTTAGTCCCAGGGACTAAAGGTCGACTTTTTAGTCCCAGTTGATGTTACCAACTGGGACTAAAGATCCTTTTAGCCCCGGTTGGTGTTACCAACCGGGACTAAAGGTCTCCCACCCGGGACTAAAGGTTCCCATGGATCAATTCAAAAGGAGAGTGTACAGGACTTTATCACATGTGGTGTACAGCTGAGTTGATAAGGACTTTATCATATGTGGTGAGACAAGAGGTACTGAGTTCGAATCACACACACCGCAACATTTATTTTTTCGCCTGGTGAGGCTTTAGTCCCGGTTTGTATGACCGGGACTAAAGCCGGGGACCTTTAGTCCCGAATTCTTAGTCCCGGTTGGAAGAACCGGGACTAAAAGCCCTTCCCAACTGGGACTAAAGGGGTGTTGTGTACTAGTGGTAGTGTAGCATAGTCGTCGACTTCGTCATCCACCTCTCGTTCAGTCCTCAGATCTTAATTCTTTTCATCGAGCAGAGCTATGCTGCAATATTGGGCTCTGTTTAATTTCTTGTGCTGACTTGGAAGCAATTAATTAATCTGTCCTGGCCGCGCTTGCATTTCCTTACAAGCCCAACATCCATTGCTATCATTTAGTAGTAATTAGGCTCTTGTGCCTTGCCAACTAACCGATATGTGATTGGAGAAAATGCACTGCAACAAGTTATTCACACAGCAACAAGCTGCATTTGAAGCTGCCAGAGCAGAGTGACTATTACTTGCATGTGGCGCCACCGGAGTTTGTATCACGCAAGGAACATATCATTGAAACTAACCTACCTCAGGTGATCAGTTTGGATTCACATCCAGAGCTCTATGCCAAGCACACAACTAATAAGCTGCCCTCTCCATTTTATCCATCTCAGTGAGTTCTATCCTGCTTTTGTGACCGAGTGTGTTATTTTTCATCTAACAATGTTTGCGAAAGGACATATACTGCTTTTGCTCAATCTGTTTGGGTTAAATTTTTAAGTGTTTTAATTATTGGTGATTTCTGGTTGCCATGAGACCAATCTTTGTGTGTATCAAGTTATGAACTGGTGTGCTGTAATTTGGAACTGTATGTATGTAATTTGGAACGGCTAATGCACTCTGCTTTTGTACTTTTATATGTTATATGGGCTTCTTGATTACTCCCGTGGCTATTCTTTTGACCTTGGTAGGTATCAGTTACTTGACAAATAATACAAGGCGGTTGGGCTACTAGAAAATTGGTAGGTATCATTTGATATAATATATACTCCGGACACAGTCAAGTACACTGTCAAATTCCACGTAGACAATGGATCCGCACTGCAGGATGGCTATTACATGCTCAAATTGTAACCAATATAATTAGTGTAATGTGCTTCACTCACATAGTTGACAACAGAGAGTTTTATTCGTTGTTCTACAGTTTCAAGAATATTTACTTGCTAGTTGTTGTCTGATGATAATAAGCTGTGGCGAGGGATAAGAGAAGTCCACGGCCTCCCAAATATATAAACGGAATTTTTGAACACAAGTACCATAACCAATCGAAGCATGGCACCTTCGTAACATGGAGCCTGTGGAAGTCTCCTTTTCATGGTCGAATGCTCAAATTAATTAACATCCTGAGAACATTCATGGGGATGGAGGCTACACTAAACACAATTCCTGCCCTGAAGCAAAATCCCTGTTACACTTACATGGGTTAACTCCACCATCACTGATAAACACAATATTTTGGCTTTTAAGTTGAAACATTTTCACAAAAACAAAGGTTCCCAACTCCTGGCCACACCGTAAAAAAAACTCAAATAGCAGATGGCACCCGTTGCTGATGCCAGAACGAGCCACGTCTGTGATAATAATTCACAGAGGCGTGTTATATAGACATGTCTACTATTTCGCCGACCAAGGGCAAAAGGGTCAGTGGGGAATGAGACGCGTCTGTGATTGCTTGTTAGTAAAGACGTGTGTTATCTAGCCGTGTCTGTAATTTAATAGAGACACATTTTGACAAACCATATCTATAATTTGTGGTCGCATCATAGAGATTTAATTTGTGTCTCACATAACTAGTTGAGTTACTATAGGACCGTTTTGTGTGAAAGTGTCTGTAATAAGTAAAATATTACAGACATGTCCCGTATCACTGAGGCGTGTTTCGGAGACATGTTTGTACTATTTGTAAATACAATAGACGCATGCTCAAAGACCCGCGTCGCTGATGCCTTGGAGATATTGGTAGACTCATTTTGTTGAAGATGCGTTTATAGTAACTCTTTTATTGTAATAGTTGAAGATGCGTTTGTGGTAACAAAGAGTAGTCATTGGCACCAATTAACAGATAGAGCTTAGCTTACAGATCGAGCTAGTGGGCGACAGCAGCCCACGTAGAGTAGTTGATCGGGCTCGTGCGGCGGCTGTAGGTGCTCGCAGCGCATGCGAATCATGGTTGCTGCGATCATGATTCAAATCAGTTTAATCATGTAGAGTAGCTTACATATGTCTAACAAATGCTCCAAATTGGTTTAATCGCCTTATTGGTCCATTTTGTCGATTCACTACAGTTTGGCTGCGATCATGTTTGTTTGCAACCGCGTGCATGCTAGCCTTGCTGGTGTGTGACCCAAATCAGCATCAGCACCGACAAAATGAGAAAGATAGGTAACTTAGATGCAACGTTTGGAGACTATTTTGAGCTATGTTTCATAGGGACATATGTGTTTTGTTGCAATCATGGTTGTTTGCAACCGCATGCATGCCCGCCTTGCTGGTGTGTGGCCCAAATCAGCATCAGCACCGACAAAATGAGAAAGATAGGTAGATGCAATGTTTGGGGACTATTTTGAGCTATGTTTCATAGTGACATATGTGTGTGAGTTTGATGAAAATTGTTGGGTTATTTTGAATTATCTTTCATAGTGACATATGCGTGTAATTTATATACAAATTTAGGGGTTATTCTGAATTATCTCGCGTAATGGAAGATGTGAGTAATTTAAATGAAATATTAAGTTTCACTACATATATTTTTCGTAATGACAGAAGTGAATAATTTTCAGTGACAGAAGTGAATACCTTTTGTTTATAATTAGTAATAGTAAAATGCCTAACGATGTGAAGTACGGGCTGGGAAGACGAACCTCAATATCAGAGGGAGGCCCCTTTATAATCTATAAAAGTTGAGGTGGAGAATTAGGTCGTTTTCCAATTTCATTTTCAAAGTCAGTTTGTACAACAACATCAGCTACCTTTGGATATCAAACACGAGGGAGTGGGGCATATACCGGGGGCATGGAAACAATTTACAGAGACAGCTTTATTGGATTCAGCAACCTCTAAAAATGGAGGTACGATAAACAGCAGCTTTATTGGACTCAACTCCAAACCAAGAAATAAGCTGATGATTAATAACTCAATCTGACCCTTTCTCTTTAATTGCTTTAATTAATGTTCTTTACCTTTACTTTAGCTCGAAACAGCTTTAGTGTTCTTTACCTTTACTTTAACTCTAAACAGTTCGCTCCCCGCTTGTGGAATCATTGCCTGCCTTGGAAACCAACCCATCGAGCTTTCGAGAAAAATATACTGCAATGCCTTCCTTGCTTGTCGTTGCATCTAGTCTAGCTTTGAAAAGAAAGACATCCCAGCTAGCTAGCCAGCTTCTTCTCAGGTTGGGTGGGGTGTGCATACATATTATTACTGTGCGATTCAGACAATATTTATGCATGCTGCATCACCTTCGGTTCACGGCAGTTCATTTTCTAATCTCCAAATAAAGGTTATATCATATCATATCATACTGCCAGGCCCTCCTCAGTTGATGGAAAGGACCAGTAATGGTAGTCATCGAAATATAATAATCCAGATACTCTCAATTCATCAGATCAGATCACTTCATCTTAATTCATAGGACCGGCCAACTGTTTGGGGTTGTGTACATTAGTATGGTGCGGTTAATACATTTCTTGCAAGATTTTTCACTTGTCATTTTTTTTTTGTGTTGCCTGCGAGTGCAACCTGCTTATATTAGTCGATTGTGAACCAACTGCGCGCTTGTGGCGATTGTGTCCGCCCGTCGCCGGCTTGTGGTGGAAAGAATGTGATTGATTTAGGTAAGAAGAAGAAGCGGATGGTGATTCATATGGTATTGAACTGAAGAAGGCGATAGTACAAGCAAGGAATGAAGCCTGAATGAAGAACAGCGAATTAATTGTTGACATGATGGGCAGAAGTTTCTCCGGTTTATAATTTAATCCTTGCATCCTTTCGGTTGGATCTTTTTTGTTTTGGAAATACAGTATAATTATATATGTCGGGAGGGTTGGTACAATAGATTGTATTTTAGACTCCGCTGCTGCCTGCTGCAAGCACTGTTTCTTTATATTCCTGATACAAGTAGTATATATAAGTTACCACTTGGACGTGGTTACTTAATTGCTTCCACGCACGCTTTTCCTTCAGATAATAATAATAATAATAAAGCTTCTGCAAACTGGAGTACTCTTCTTCTTTTGACCTCGATTTCTGAAGTTGTAATCTCTCAATTAGCGTCGGTGGCTTTTACTTTAGCTCGACCGATCTGAAGACGGAGGAAGACTGCTTGCTTGCTTGGCAGGGACATGATTGCCTCTCGGGAATGAAGTGGACATATATTACTGCAGCTTTCGGAAAGGCGAGCGAATAGGCTCCTTGCTTGTCCGTTGCATCCAGCGCAATTAAATAAAAAAAAAAACGAATCAGCCCATAAGGTAGTAGGTGTTAATTTCTTTGGTGCGGCCGCATAAAAATAGCTCCTCGTCGTTGACGGTGGCCCGTTAGCTAGTTTCTCTGCAACCACAGCTCATCCTCTCTCATTTCACATCTTGCATCCCACAGTCATCTCCTCCTCAACAAAATAACAAGTCGAAATGCATGCCAGTTCGTGTGGTGTTCTTCGAATCCAGGTACGTTCGTGAATTATTATTGTTCAAGTTATTATTCGTATGTATGGAGTATGTATATCATAATTTAGGTCACCAGCATTAAGTATTCAAGCCAGAGTTATTATTGGTACTTCCGACTCATCTAGTCTAGCTAAAAGATAGCTACCGATCGATCGATGTGTGTTGTGCTCTGTTCTTATTGATTGTTGTCTCAACGACAGAAAAGTAGTGATGTCATTATATTTCTACGTCCCCGAGTGTGTAGAATTCAAATGCAACCGCATCATTAATAAACTTGAGATTTTACAAATAACCATCGAAACAGCATGATAAGGCAACGGAAAGCGGGGTGGTGCAGGTTCGAGTGGCACAGGTTAGGATGCCAATAGATAACGTGATCTACGATGTCAAACCCTATCCATCTTATTTGGCTTAATCATCCCCACTAAACAGGAAAATAGGACAACTCATTCCGCTCAACCAAATATAGAATAATGACATTGTTCAACCGGCGAAATCAAAGATGGGACGGTCTTATATAAAACATCTCCAAACTAAACACATGTACGTTCTAGTGGCACTCCTGTCCTCCGATCCATCACCCAGAACTTTTTGCACCTACGCCTGGCTGGTAACAATAGCCACACCTAGAAATCCATTTCTATTTCTATAATCAGATCTATCACTACAAATCATTTTCCAACAAATCATCAAAAACCATAAATTAGGGCAAAAATACACATACCGCTACTTTTGTGTCCGACCATGCTGGTTCAAACCCATGACCTTAAGCCTATAGTGTTTAGATACACTCACCACTCCACCCAAAACTCAATTGTAACTAAAGGACACAAATATTCCCCTCATATTCACTTTACCTGATTTTCAAAAAAGAATTTGGAATCCTAAATGAATTCAAATGAAAAAGTATTCAATTGCGAAGTTGTAGATCGATATCATTAAACTTAGCTTTGGTCGTTTGTCCATTCGAGGTCATTTCAAAAGAAGGATTTTAAATGTGAGAGTTCAAACCTAGTTTTCCTTGGATATATGATTTTAGAAAAGAAGTATGGATATTGAAACTATAGAAATATTGGATAAAAGTGTTGTGTTTTCGGATATTGGATGAGCCCTGAAATATTGATTTGTAAAGTATATAAAAAGCAGTAACCCAAATTCTATTTTGAAGACCATATCAATATCTAAATCATCACTTATTTGTGACTCGAGGGAGTAGAAATCAACCAAAGCGGTTTCAGATCATACCACAGCTAGGGGGAATTTTCTAAGTCCAACATAGCTCTAGTACTTTCTTTAAATAATTTATACGAGTAATAAAAAACATTATCATAGCTAGGGGAGTATACGCACATAATGTTCTTAATTTCTGACTTACGCATATACAACGTGATTCATCGTTTGCCTCTTTCCTGCCGTCCTCTTTCCACTAGTGTCTGTGTGTGTGTATATATAGCTGGCTACAGAATAATTTATTCTGTAGCCACTTTGAATTATGATAATTACAATACTAATTTATAAGAATTATAGTAACTCTTTACTATAAGTTGTTTACTATAATCGTTATGATAAATAGTCCGATATATTATAGTAACTCAATTACTATAATCGTTACGATAGTCCCATATATATATATATATATATATATATATATATATATATATATATATATATATATATATATATAATATTATTATTATTTTTGATTTTGTTGATCATTGAATGCATGTCATTGAGCCAAATAAATGGTTACAGCGTCGCATGTTTCAGGTGGGACTATAGACATCCACGCCCGAGCAGACGACGGGACTAGCTAAACGTAAATGGATAGTCCAGATGTCTATTGGTTGGTCGACTTATGCATCAATTACCCTCTACAAGTGGGGTGCGTGATCACACTGTTGTTTGTTGTTCTTTTTCCTGCATTTAATTTTCTCAACATAGCTGATATATCAATGATTAGATATATATACCCATGCGTTGTATCGGGGTCTCATTTTTATTGTGCCAAACTGAAGGGGCCAAGGGCCCCGCAGCAATTTTATCGGAGACAAAAGAATAACGTACAACAAGAGAAAGGAAGAAACAGAAAGAACAGTCAACTCAAGAGAAGGTCCCAATTTTTGGACTGAACATTAATTAGTAATTAATCAGATGCGAACTCGTGAGCTCCAATGACTTTTTATCGGACGCAGACTGTAACATGCGCGATAGCTTGGGTGGATCGGGCACGGCGGAGGGAGAGGAGACGGTGGCTTGGGGGTGGCTGCCGGCGGCGGCAGTGCCGCTAGGGCAGCGGAGCAGCGGTGAGGGCGCAGGCGCAGGAGGAGGCGGCGGCGCTGGCGCGTGCGGGAGATAGGGAGAGAGGAGGGCCGAGGGCTGGAGAGCTAAGATTAAAGTTCTTCACCTATTTTTTCTTAATTCATCCGATTACAACTCCATAGTATTTATAGTCCTGACTAGACTTAACTTGCAAGCAAAGTCGGAGATCCGTATCGAATACGGATTCTCTCTTCCCATCTAGAACTTATTTATTTCTTAAAAGGACAAATGCTAAAAAGGAAATTGCGGAGATGGAAAAGGAAGGCAGCCACGATTGCGACAGAGGTAGCGGCGGCGGCGGCAGGGGTGCCGTCGCCCCTCTCTAGGGCGCGCAACCCTTAGGAAGGGCTATGGACGCTCCTGGGAGGCGGCGTTCGCCTACTTTGGGCCTTCTCCGACCCGTTGTTGCCATTGTCAGTCACTATCCGCGTTGGACGTATGACAGTACTCCCTCCTTCTCAAATCAGCGCGTCCTCGCGCTGAAGCTGGGGTGGTGTTGTCGATTACGGCTAACTCAGAATTAATGTCGGTGCTAGTAGTAAAGTTCGCGTTGATGTCGTTTTTGATGGCAATCTCGGAGTAATAGTCATAGGAGCCAATGTAGCCGAAGATGTAGGTGTTTGGGGTACAAACACCTCCCATGCTGGTGTTGATGTAGAGTTGTGGCATGGTTTTTTGCGTAGAGGCGATGTCATGTGGGAAGTTGTCGATGTTGAGGAGGATGTTCTCTGAAAAATGGTAGTACATGGCCGCCGGAGGTGAAGCCAAGATGAGCATGTTGTTGAGAATACACTCACCATTAGTGGATGGTGTTTGGCGAGAGGCGAAGATCGTTGTTGCTGAAGCCAATGTTTGTGATGTAGTGTAGCTGATAACCAAGGTCGCCACTAGGGATGACAGTGGTTGGCGTGATGATTCCCTGCAGCCATGGGCTCCCGAATAGCATGATCGACGGAGAGTTGATGTGGTCTAGTTTTGTCGGTGTGTATTTCGGCACGGAAAGGGTGACTGCTAAAAGCTGTGGAGCTGTCGTTCCCCAGAATTCCTACACTTCATTTAGCAGTGAAGAAATCGAGGGAGTGTAGTACCGTCCATTGTAGAGGATGACGCTAGACTGACCATGTTGGGGTTGTGGCCTGGAGCTTGGTAATGGCATAGTTGATTTGGATCGCAGGACCATTCACAGGAACCGGATGAAGCTTGTAGAGAATAATTGGGTCACTGAGATCATTGAGGTTGTGGAGGTCGGAATCAACTTGCAGTAGTAGCTCCATTGTTGGTGTGTTGTATGTTGTTGAAGTTGCCCTAGTAGAGGTTGTGGTCGAGCCATTTGTCATGGACATGGTGTGCCAGGTAAGCATGACATACCATGTGACGACGATCATCATGAGGAGGTTGTCGTTCATTTTCTAGCTGATGCTCGGGATGAGGTTGCTAACCATGTGTCGCCTGAAGGTTTAACTGTCCAATGTCGATGCCTCCTGTATTTCTCAGGTGGACCAGAGCATCGCTGCATCGGTTAGATGGAAAATTGCATAGCGTGCTGGTCATCTGCTAATGTGTCTTGCGGGCTGAAGCTGAGCTGTAACATAGAGATCCGTGTGGAACCATCGAGTGTCTGGAACGGTATTTGAGCCATGATGGTTGGTTGGCATAGTGGTGGCACGCTTGACAGAAACACTAGCCAAGCTGAGTCTGAAAGTGCCGAATAGAATCCAGCTGCAAGGAGTCATAGGGCAGTCCTACTAAGTGATTCCAAGGCATACTGAAGTATTGGTGATGCAGCCGGGATGCAGAGGCAGCTGCCATAATAGATGACGCCTTCCCTGGGCACCCAAATTGGAGCTTCTGCCTAGACTTCAGTGGTGGCATAGAAGATCTGCAGGTTGCATTCCTCTGTCGATGTCTGGCTAAGCAGTGCCAACATGTCGATATTAAGGTTTGCGTTGGTGATCAGCTCTGCGATGTTGCTGTCGGTGGTGCCCTTGGGAGCAATCCATGGGGCTCAAGGTGTCGATGGCGCCCTGTTGAATTATGTCAGCTGAGTTCCTGACTGTGTCCTCCTGATCCAATCTGGTGATCGGATCAACATTGAGTAACAACGTGTTTCTTCTAGTGTTGTTGATGATGGTGACTTTGGTGTTCTCCAGCTGAATTGGATCTGTTGCCATTGGAGAATTGTTGCCAATGTTCACTACCTGGACGCTAAAGGCAGCTACGCTCATGGGGGCACGTTCTTCTATGGCGCGAAGCAAGGTGATGGCGACACAGCCCTGCTGAGTGTTGACAGCAGCGGATTCCTCCATCATGGTGTTGACAAAGGATTTGTCGGTGACGATCGTAATGTGCTGTGACTCCACATTCGGCAATCTACAAAATTTATGAGCTAATGTCGGAAGGTTCACGAGGTAGTAAGGCAGAATAGGGGTGACTGACAGTTAGGCCGGCCAAAATAGGGGTAGGACTAACCAGCCCCACATATCATCCCCTCAAGGAGATCTTGTGCGAGCTAGTTTCCTATGTCGTGGTTATCCCAAAAAAATATTGGTGTGCACCCTGATTCACTATGATAGTGGCAGACATGTAAATCTAGGGAAAGACTAGAAACTGAACCTCATCTAAATCCTCTAGTGGTTTGTCAGGTTCTAGAAAGATCGCACGACGTTGGTCATTTACTGTGAATAATGTACCTTCGTCATTATGAAGATTAACCGCTCCATC
Source organism: Chrysopogon serrulatus (assembly GCA_015844335.1). Lineage (NCBI taxonomy): Eukaryota > Viridiplantae > Streptophyta > Magnoliopsida > Poales > Poaceae > Chrysopogon > Chrysopogon serrulatus. The sequence goes on along the minus strand of JADLZL010001568.1, from coordinate 198,914 downwards.
TGATGATGTACTCACCGCCACGAATGGTCTTTCCCACTTGCTTTAAAGATTTCTGTGACTGAATTTTACCCTGGAATTAAAAAGTGATACCTTATCCCCTGTAGTGAAGCTCTTCTTGATCCTTTTGTCATGCCATATTTTGGTTCTCTCCTTGTATATCTTGGCACTGTTATATGCTCTTCCATGTCATTTAACAAGTTCCGAGAGTTGCATCTTTCTTCTTGTCCCGATGGCTTCTAGGCCCATATTCCATCGCTAGATTGTCCAGTGAGTTTTGAATTCTAGCTCCAATGGCAAGTGGTAGGTCTCCCATAGAAGTTACGGTGACATTCCAAGTGGTGTCTTGTAAGCTGTCTAGTATGCCTATAATGCATCAGGTAGCCTATCCTTTCGGGCAGTCCCTATTTTGTTGAGTATCTTGTGTAGGATACTCTTGATTTGTTTATTTGGAATCATAACATAAGAACAACTCTAATTCATAATCATAACCATATTGATAGAATGAGAAGAAGACTTTGGAGAAATGATTCATCTTATTTATACAAAGATTTGTATGCAAGGAGTCAAGCCCTCTAAGATAGCTCTACTAGTGTAGGGTTGAGATGGCGGACTAGAGGGGGTGAATAGTTCTTTCTAAAATCTAATCGTAGCGGATGACCGATTTAAATGCGGGATTGAAACTATAGGCCTAACCAAGACTTCACCCCTCTATCTAAGTTCAAGCACCTTATAAAGAAATCCTAGGTTGGGCCACTAAGGTGCTAGGCTAGGTAGTGCTCTCCTATCCAATACTAGGTTGCAAGGTCATATAAACCTAAGCAACTAGTACTCAATCAAACCGGAGAACACCTACACATACTAGTGACCAAATCACACAAAGCCTAAGCACACTAGTAGTTCTCACTAGCACGGCTACATAAGACCAACTAGTGAGCTCAATTGCTTAGCTACACAAACTAAGCAATGTGACTAGCAAGGCTACACAAGTGAACTAGCCACACAATCGCTACTTCTAGGCTACACAAGCTAACAAGGTAACTAGCAAGCTACACAAGCAAACTAGCTACTCAAGAGCAACACTACTCAGTAGCACAAGTATGAACAAGTAATGATAAGCTAGTGAATGCAAACCGACGAGAAGAGTAGACAAGGTGACATGTCGATTTTTTACCAAGGTTCACTTGGTTGCCACCAAGCTAGTCCTCGTTGAGACAACTCCAAGGTTGTCACCGGTCCTCTTGCTAGCGGTGACCTTCAAGTCATGCTCTCCCACTGGAGTGCTCATGATGAGCTCTAGCACTTGACCGTGTCGATCCACTTATCGCTCTTCGTGTCTCCCTTTTATTAGAGTTGCTCTTCGCGATCTCCCGCGGGGTGAGCACAATCCCCCTCACAATGTCACCCAATGTGACTAGCAATCAGAGCACCACTCAATCTCTAAGCATGCTACACGATGCCCATAAACCTCCAAGCCGTCTAGGAGGTGGCAACCTCCAAGAGTAATAAGCACCACCGGCTTGCAACTTAATCACCTAGTGCCACACCTTGCAATCTCTCAATGCAACGCACTAGCGATCACTCACTCGCAATCAGATATAATCACAACAAGCATATGCAAGTTAGAGGCTCTACTAACACCACCAAGCAAGGACACAAAGTCCCCAAGTAGCTCAGCCACCAGCCATGGCCGGCCACCACTTCTATTTATAGCCCTAAGGGCTAAAGAGCCGTTGTCAACAACCCTCAGCCTGCACGAGGGCAGCAGACGCTCCGATGCAGAAGCATCGGATGCAAACCCCAGCGTCCGATGCACACAACATCACCACGTGTCACTAGACATTTGAACTTGACTGTTGTCGCCAATGGCTAGCTCCCCAACGCGCCAGACACACACTCATCGGACGCGCAGACGACCTCCATCGGACACGCGAGGCAAGCCTCGGACGCAGTCCAGAGAGCTCCGCAAACCCTCACCAAGCTCGGCGGCAGGGAGAGAGGATCCCAAACCCCTCTCTACCCGGCAAACACCATCGCTTTTGCAAATGTGCCAACTCCAGAAAGTGTACATCACCATGTGCATATGTGTTAGCATTTTCACAATCATTTTCCAAAGGGTTTTCACTACTCACATTGCCACTCGATCCTAGCAACACGGTGCAAAGTTAGATCGCTCAAGTGACACTAGATGACCGATATGCAAACAAGTTTGCTCCTCTTGATAGTACGGCCATCTATCCTAAACCCGGTCATCATCTTCTCTACACACCTATGACCGGTGAAATGGAAACACCCTAGGTTATTCCTTTGCCTTGCACTTTCCACTCCATATGCTTCAATGCCGGTGCAACACATGCACCAACATCCATATGAATGATATGATCCACTTCATATCATCGCATGGCCTTTGGTCTATCGATCTTGACCTCACTTCCTCTTCACCATCGCTTCAGTCCTTCACCCTCACGACTGGTCCATCAAGCCAAGTCTTGTCTCGATCTTCATCTCTAGCCACATGACTCCATGTCATGTATCATGCATTAAGCTCCTACATCACCTATAGACTAATTTTTTGCATATCTCACATAAGCATAATTAGTCCACCTAAGTTGTCACTCAATTACCAAAACTAAACAAGGACCTTTCAATCTCCCCCTTTTTGGTAATTGGTGACAACTCTACAAAGATATGGAAATTAAGCTTTTTGGGATTTTATGCCACTTATCCAACATTTAAGCTCTATGTCTATGATTTGGATAAGCACCATAAAATCAACTTGGTAGTATTAACTCCCCCTACATGTGTGCTCAAATGGTTTAGTTTTAAGCTTGCACACATGCATAAATATAAAATTTGTGGGAGTGTTACCACTACTAAGTGATGTTAAGGTATACAAGATAGAGAATAAACCTTTGTAGCGTGTATACCACCTTTTCAACATCCTTAGCATCAATCCTTGCTAGAAACACGTGAAACTAGATATCACGTGAGGTCAATATTAAAATCAAGATTCTAGTTACCACTTGCTATACTAAAACTAGGCTCTAAATACCAAAAGAACATCAAACATCATCCAAGTCTTGGTTCTAGCAAACATTTGCACACAAACATGTAGAAATGTAAGACATATGCAATGTAAGCAAGCAAATATAATGCATAATCAAATGCATCAAGCATGTATTCATGAGCTTGCTCCCCCTACTTGTGTGCTTCTCTTGTCGAAGAATTGATCCCCTTGCATATCCATGTCCAACTTGTATCTTTGTCCAATCTCTCCATCATATCATTGTCGTCATTGTCCAACTTCTCCCCTTTTTTCTTGCATATCCAACTTCTTGTCATATCATTGTCAATCTCTCCCCCTTTGGCATCAATTTCTATAAAGGGTATGCTTCTTCTTGAGAAAGGGTTACACTTAGTGTGTAGATGGTTGACACTAGAATCTTACATTTTTTTATGGACACCTTCTCTTTATGTTGGAATGATACCGCTTGGAATTGAAGATGATCTCTTGACCAACTTGGGATGACACCACTTGTAGGTATTCTCTCCTTTTGTTGTAGGGTCACCCACTTGATTACCTTGATCTCTTGAGGGTAGATCAATTCAAACATAGAAGCAATAGTGGCATGATATGAACTCAAAATCATTTGATTTTCATGAATGTTCACTAGATATGTCTATATGCACTAACCATGTCCTTAGCAAGTATGTATGCATATGACAACTAATTTCACCTTTGCTTTGTTGGAGAAGAGGATAGTCACATAGATTCTAATTCATTTCTCCAATACCATTATGAAGTCCAATTTATAGCTTGGTGAAGACCAATCATCAATAATGAAATCCATTCTTCACCCATGTGAATTTAGAACCACTAATGATCAAGTACACTCTCTTGTTGTGGTTGGCTTGCTTCTTCTTTTGATCTTTGCTTGCAGGAGACAACTATGGTTGACATCAACTTATATATAAGAGATCATGATGCCAATTATGAATACCACTTGAATTATCTATGTATTGCTCTCTATTTGAGCGTTGCTTGCTTTTCTTGATCAACCCTTTTGATTTGCTTCAACTAAGTATCTCAAATATCCTTTAGATTTACCACTTCCATGTTAGCCTTCTAAGTACTACACTTGGTTCACCCACTATTGGGCGGCAAGCCCCCATAAGGAAGAAGTTATCTCTCTCCAAAGAACAATCTTGATACCCACGTGAATTGCCTTTGATTGATTGATCCACGGACTTTTCATGATGAATAACCTTAAAATCTTCTTTAAGTCCTTTTCTTTCTACTTGTTTAAGTCCTTTTCTTTCTATTGAATGATCTCCAATCATTACTCGAACTTAAACTTCATCTTAATCTTGAGCTTGGTCTTGGTCTTCCAATTTAAGTACCAAATTGTATGCCAAAATACATCTTCTCAATCAAATGCCTTGTACTCATTGCTTGTCAAGCTTCTGGATCAATCCAAAACCAAACATAAGTCCCTCAACCACTTGTAAATATGACTCCAACTGGAGGGCCTTTCAATTGAAGTTACTCTTGATCAATCCAATATTTGTTACTTTTCTGGCAGATTCTGTACTCTTCAAAGAATAATCCATATCTCCCAATGTACAGATCCAATGACCATGAAATTTAGTGGAGATGTGCTTCACTAAGTCATATATCATCCATAAAAATAGAGCTTCATTGGGCTTAAAGATTGCTACCAGATTTCAAATTTGCTCAAATGGTACATGCTGAAAACTGCTGCACTATAGCTGAAAAGATCCACTTCGAAATCAAAGCATTTTTTATCCAATTCTCATGAAATTTGAACAGCAATAACTATCATAAGTATAGAGCATGCACACAAATTTTCAAGCTAATCCAATAAGATTTGATGCTTCAAACTTAGACTTGATCACAACAAGCTTAGATTTTCTATTTTGGACAGATTTCAACACTTGAGCTAAATCATCTTTAAATGTGAATCAAATATGAAATCAACCTTTTTGAGTACTCACATAAGACATATGTCCATTCAAACTATTTACTAAATGAAGTCTCATGATCATGTCCAACCAAACCAATCCAAACTTGATTACAATGCATTTAACCATTCAAACATCTCATAGCAAGCAACATATATATATATATATATATATATATATATATATATATATATCCAATTCAATCAACTCATATGCACCCAAATTAATGTGGTCAACAAAAGATGTACCTTGATAGATCATGATCATCCGCTAGCAAGCTTCAACTCAATTCAAATGCAAGCCACCAATAGTTTTCAAATAAATCACCACTTAAAATGTGGCACTTGTATGTTGTAGCATTTGGACTTCACTTAACTTGTCACGGCATTAGGATAATGATCATCAATCAACAATACTTGGCTCAAACTTGTGATCAACAAGATGAATACCACTTAAACCAAGCCTCCAATGCCAATGGTACCTGCAATCAATTATCCACTTTTTGATGATACCCAAACTTGTTTGGGTCCTCTCAAGTTAGGTGCAACATACTTAGGTATAGCCGTAGCATGGACAGCGGGATGTTTTGCAATAGCAACCAAGGAGGTATCATTATCATCCTTTCTAAGCACATTAGTATTATCAATTAAAATGGGCTTAGGTTTCTCACCTAAGGGACATGAATGAGCCATGTGTCCCCTTTCCCGGCATAAGTAGTACTTCTTCTTTGCTAGAGCCTTCTCTTCCTTGCTCATGTTGTGCTTCTTATTGCCTTGCCTCTCACAAGTTGCTTGAGGCTTCTTCTCAAGCTTGTTGGGGCACTTTGAGGCAAAGTGACCCATCTCCTTACATTCAAAGCACTTGATGTGAGTATGGACTTTCTTCTCTTGATTCTTGCTCATGATCTTGGCATCTTGATTTGGACTTGGATGCCTTCTTGCTTGTCCACTCCTTCTTGTTCTTTTATTCATCTTTAAGTTACCACCTTCTTCATGGTTGACCTTGACTTGAGCTCGAGGTTTCTCAACTTGTGGCTTTGGTTGAGGCTTCACTTGTTGCTTCACTAATTGCTTGGTTGGGCACAATGAGGTGAGATGACCCCAAGTGCGGCACTTGAAGCACTTGACATGATTGAGCCTCTCTTCTTCCTTCTTCAACTTACGCTTCTCTTTGTTTGGGCAAGCATTTGCAAGATGTCCCACTTCTTAGCATATGAAGCATAGAAATCAGAGGGCTTCTTTTCTTCTAGCTTCTTTATTTCTCTTTCAAACTTTCTCTTGCCCCATCTCTTGCCTTTGATCTTGCTCTTGTTGAAGTGAATGCCACTCCTGTCATTTTAGAATCTCAGTTTTGTAAATGTTCTTCTTATTGAAACCGAGATCACTCATGTCACCACAGCTTCTATGAGTCTTCAACATGTGCTCAAAGGTGACTTGAGAGTTGTAGCACCTCTCTAGCTTGTTGCTCAACTTCTTCACTTGATCATTTAGCTCATTGTTCTCCTTCAAAAGGTTAGTTCCACATGACATAGAAGAAGAACAATAATCTATATGTGAAGAACATGGCATAGCTAATAAATCATCATAAGAGGTGGATACATGCTGCTTGCCTACATCATATGGGTTAGCAACAATATGAGATTGATCATTTGACTCAAATAATGAGCTCTCACTAGTTTTAGTTTCTTTATTAGAAAGCTTCTTAGTGAGAAAAGTATGATCTAGCATCAAATTATCATGAGCAATACTAAGCTCCTCATGATGCATTTTTAGCTCCTCATGTGAACAAGTATTAATACAAAGTAGATGCTTTTGTTGTTCACATGTGGTCTTTAGAAATGAGTTTTCATTTTGCAATTTCTTAGTTTTAGCCATCTTATTTTTTAAAGCCTTAGTGAGTCTACATATAAGCACAAATTTTGGATCATCACAATCAACAACCATATTTGCAATTGATACCTTTGTGTCACCATGTGACATGAAGCAATGTGGTGTTGTCGGTGAACTTGTAGAGACATCACTCTCATATCCATCATCACCATCAAGTGTGCTTGGAGTAGAATCATCAATGGCATCACTTGTGGCATCATCATCCTTGTCAAGTGAACTTCTAGTAGCATCATTATCAGCATCACTTGACCATGTGGTGGAGCAATCTTCCACAACCACCAAGTTGTGAAGATGCTCAACATCCTCATGTACCTCCTCCTTGTAATCATTCTTCACCTTGAATTTGCCATCATCACTTGTGGAGTTGTCACCATAGAGGGCTTGGAGTGCCTATCATACTCTATGAGCACTCTCAATCTCCCACACACGCCTATAAATATCCTCATGCAAAATACATGTCAAATAGTAAAGGGCGCATGAATCAAGTTGCAAGTAATCCTCTTGAGCTTTGGTTAGATTGCTCTCATCCAAAGCATCTTGAGAAAAGCCTACAACAATGATCCACCGTCTTGGGACCCTTTGCACGCAAATGGTCATGCATATGGTGTTTCCACCGCGCAAAGTCCATGCCATCAAAAATGCGTGTGTGGCAATCAACATCTAGCCAACTAGTTGCCATCCTCTTGGATCGGTGAAGACCACAAATGAGAGATCTTGGCTCTGATACCACTTGTACGGCCGAGATGGCAGACTAGAGAGGGGGTCAATAGTCCTTTCTAAAATCTAATCGCAGTGATGATCGAATTAAATGTAGGATTGAAACTATTAGTCTAACCAAGACTTTACCCCTCTATCTAAGTTCAAGCACCTTACAAAGAAATCCTAGGTTGGGCCACTAAGGTGCTAGGCTAGGTAGTGCTCGCCTATCTAATATTAGGCTACAAGGTCACACAAACCTAAGCAACTAGTACTCAATCAAACCAGGGAGCATCTACACATACTAGTGAGCAAATCGCACAAAGCCTAAGCACACTAGTTGTTCTCACTAGCATGGCTACACAAGCCTAACTTATGAGCTCAATTGCTTAGCTACACAAACTAAGCAATGTGACTAGCAAGGCTACACAAGCGAACTAGCCACACAATCGCTACTTCTAGGCTACATAAGCTAAGAAGGTAACTAGCAAGCTACACAAGCAAACTAGCTACTCAAGAGTAACACTACTCACTAGCATAAGTATGAACAAGTAATGACAAGCTAGTGAGTGCAAACTAGTGAGAAGAGTAGACAAAGTGACACGTCGATTTTTACCGAGGTTCACTTGGTTGCCACTAAGCTAGTGGTCGTTGAGACAAGCTCCAAGGTTGTCGCTGGTCCTCTTGCTAGCGGTGACCCTCAGGTCACGCTGTCGACAGGGGAACCTAGGGGTTTCTCACCGAAGACAACACGAAATAAATCCGTGTATATTAGGAAACCAATACTGGATAAAGCTTAGAACTCTATCCTGTAGTCCGACTAGGATACAAAGAACCCTGAGCAGCACCTATACTATAAAGGGCCGCTGAGGGTACCCCTTGTAAACAGAACCAATACTCAATAATCAACAACACCCCAACTAGACTAGGGCTATTACTCGAGATACTCGAGGGCCTGAACCAGTATAAAGTCGCTCTCACTAAGCGCACCAACCGCCAAGTTCCATTAGATTCAACGAAACCCGAACAAACAACTGTCCTGGGTACCCCCGAGACAGGCTATCGGTGATAAAACATCAACAGCTGGTGCGCCAGGTGGGGGCTTTCGACGAATTCTTTCTCGAGAGCTTGGCGGACCTCAACATCAACATGAGCTTCGCTAAGGGAACAACCTTCATCTTCGGCTCATGGATCTGCAAAGCGGATCACAACGGACAACTCCAAAGTCACCTCCTCGGTGAACAAGATGAACTAGATGGAAGAATCCTAGAGGAAATCAAACTCACCGAGAAGATGAAAGAACTCACCATCTCCGACTCCGAGGCAAAGAAAGAAGGCTATGAAACTGACTCGGAAAAAGAGGGCAAATTTTTTCTAAAGATCTCGGGTAACAACACAACTCTCCTTCCTTTTGGATTGAAAAATACAGCTAGAATCGTACAGGAATTCTACTCCAAGAAGGACAAAGCAAAGATACAAGATGATCATACCCAAAGGAGCGCACTCAATCAGAGGATAACAAAGAATTACTCAGAATACTCAACTACGTGGCCAGAGCTTCTATTCTATGACCCATACTATGAAGACCTGCCATACCAAGAAGGAAAAGAACTCATCAGCTCAACCGATGACATGTCTGGAGAAGACAGAAGACAACTTAAGCTTAGACGAATACAGAGAATAATCTTCATGGCAAATTCTACCTTACAACCTCCAGCGATACTAGATGTAAGGTCATATGACGAATCTGAATCAAATATACCGCCAGACGAGGATACTGAGATGAATGAAAGTGAAGAACAAAAACAAGCCAGGATCAAGAGAAACAAACTGAAGCATGGACGAAGAAACCGGGCAATCCAAAGGAAACAAACCTGGAATAAGTATAAAGCAGAATTGATGGAGTTCAACAAGAAGAAAAAAGAGGCTGAAAAATAGAAGAATTCAGATAAACAGAGGATCCAAAATCTCACCAAAGAATTGGAAGAACTCAACAAGAAAAAACAAAAAAAGAAGCAGAAAAGAACAAAACATCCAGAGCTGAAAATGAACCCAGAGAATGACAACAACATCCCAGAAAGTCGGCATTCGAACGACTAGGAGGAGAAAGTAGCAGTAACAATGAAGGAAGAACAAGAAGAATCCCGCAAAGAAGTCAACATGCTCCAACAAAAATAGAGGTGTTGGAAGAAGATCAAGGCGATTTAGAATTCAGAGAGGTTAGACCAGGAATAAAAAGAGCTCAGACCCAACACTACAGAAGAGAAGAGGAGTATGACAGAATATACTATCAGGCGGAAGAACCCTGCGACAGGTTTTCATGTTTCGCAAGAAGGCTACAAGTCATTAAACTACCTCAAAAATTCAAGCCGTCAAATCATTCCAAGTATGATGGAAAAATAGAACCCAGACAATGGCTCAGAATTTATTCACAATCGATAGAGTTGGCGGGAGGAAATGATGACATCAAAGCACTATTCTTCCCGATGGCACTAGAATCTATGCCATTACAATGGTTTGATAAATTAAGACCAGGGGTCAATCGAGATCTTTGGGACAATCTACAAAAGTCTTTTTGCGACCACTTTGCAGGAATTATAACTCACCCTATCACACCGGTAGAGTTGAAAAGCTTAAGACAACAAAGAAACGAGAACCTCAGAGATTTTTATGGGAGATTTGGAAAAATAAGAGCACAAGTACATGATATCACTGACAGAGAAGTAGTAGAAGCATTCGGGGATGACATTCTCTCAAAATGGCTATTTAAAGACTTCTGCAACAAGAATCCTAGAACCAACAAAGAATTCAAAAGAGCAGTTGAAAAGCTAATTTCATTCGAAGAAAGAACAAGAAGCAGATTCCTAGAACGGGACAACCTAGACAGAAGAAATCGTTTTGACAACAAAACATACGATAAGAGGCTAAGACAAGAAAATATGGTTGCCATAGCAAATAGCAGAAAGAGATATTCCAAAAATGAAACTAGAGAATATAAAGAAAGGAAGATCAAGGAATTCGAGAATACCCCATGTCATTTTCACCCAAAATCAAGTCACAAGCTGATAGATTGCGTCATCTTCAAAAATCAATACAGCAGAAGAAATTATGAATATCGAAAAAGGACAGATAAAGAAGAAAACAACCCAGCAAAGGAAGAAAAGAAGCTAGAAGGAGATTATCAAGAGGCAGAAAGACAGATTGTAGGAGTAATTTATTCAGAGTACCAAACACAAGAAGTAGAAGACAAGAAAATTTGGCGCATAGAACAATCATGGCAGCGAGAGCACGCAACACCTAGATATTTGGACCGGTCGAGAATACCCAATACACTTTTTAAGAGACGATCAATGGACCAAAGACGGCCAATGCGGTGCATTACCCGCTAGTCCTCGCACCAACCATAGCGAGGAGGGTGGTGCCAAAAGTACTAATCGATGGAGGAGCGGGGTTGAATATCATATTCACAGAAATATTGAAAAAGATGAAAATAGACCATGAAGGAATGCTGACCTCATCCAGCATACCATTCTACGGAATTATACCAGGAGAAGCTTCAATGCCCATCGGACAGATTACACTACCAGTAACCTTCGGAACACCTGAAAAATACAGGACAGAGTTCACCAAATTTGAAGTAGCAGACTTCGAATCATGTTATCATGCTATCCTGGGAAGACCAGCATTGGCAAAATTTATGGCAATACCTCATTACTCATATCTCTTGCTAAAGATGCCTATAACAAAAGGAGTTCTATCGTTAAAGGGAGATCTAAAGAAAGCCTACGATTGTGACATTCAAGCAGTATAAATATCCCAGAGGTTACAAGATTTGAAGATCAGAGAAGAGACTGCCATACTAGCTGAAGAGCTTAAACAGGGAAGGAACTCAAATACCAAATAAGAAAATAAACAAAACCAGCAGTTTCACACCTTCAGAAGAAGCAAGAACAAAGAAGATCAACTTACAAACCGGGGATCCAAAAAAAACAGCAATAATCGGTCAGAGTTGGACCCCAAATAGGAACTCGCGCTCACCAAATTTCTTCAGGACAACAGGGACATTTTTGCTTGGAAGCCAGCAGACATGCCTGGGGTCCCGAGGAATTTGGCTGAGCACATAATTGACGTAAATAAAGGAGCAAGACCGATTAAACAAAAGCTACGACAATTTGCACCAGACAAAAGAATAGCTATCAAGAAAGAACTCACCAAACTTATGGCAGCAGGATTCATCAGAGAGATATTAAATCCAGATTGGTTAGCAAACCCAGTACTAGTACCTAAAAAGAACACAGATGAGCTACGGATGTGCATAGACTTCACAGATCTCAACAAACATTGCACAAAGGATCCATATAACCCTCCAAAGATTGATCAAATTATTGATTCAATAGCAGGATCGGCATTACTCTCATTTCTGGATTGTTATTCAGGATATCATCAAATTTCATTGTGGGAAGAAGACCAAAGCAAAACATCGTTTATAACACCCTATGGAGCATATTGCTATAAATTAATGCCTTTTGGACTAAAGAATGCATGAGCAACTTATCAAAGAGGCATACAGACTTGTCTGGGAGATCAAATTGGAATCAACACTGAAGCCTACATTGATGATGTTGTGATAAAAACAAAGACGCCAGATACGTTAATAGAAGATTTAGAAGAAACCTTCAAAAATCTGAAGACTTGGAAGTGGAAACTCAATCCAAACAAATATGTTTTCGGAGTACCATCAGGATAGCTGCTGGGATTCTTAGTCAGTAATAGAGGAATTAAAGCAAGCACAAAACAAGTCAAAGCAATACTAAACATGGCACCACCTGAGAATATCAAAGATGTGCAGAAGTTAACTAGGTGCATGGCAGCACTAAATAGATTCATATCAAGGCTTGGAGAGAAAGGAATGCTATTCTTCAAACTTATAAAGAAGACTGGAAAATTCAAATGGACGAAGGAAGCCGATGAAGCTTTTCAGAAATTAAAAGAATATCTGACATCAGCATCGGTAATGGTACCACCACAAAGAAAAGAGGATCTGATGCTCTACATTACAGCAATAAGAAACATTATCAGCACAGCAATCATAGTAGAAAGAAAAGAACCCAGACACACCTACAAAGTACAGAGGCCAGTATACTACATCAGCGAAGTGTTGACAGAATCAAAAGCAAGGTACCCCCATATCCAAAAAGTACTATATGCAGTATTAATAACCTCTAGAAAGCTAAGGCACTATTTTCAAGAACACAAGATCATAGTAATAACAGATTTCCCACTTGGAGATATTTTGAGAAATCGCGACTCCATAGGAAGAATATCAAAATGGGCAGTTGAGTTAGGAACCTTCAAATTGGACTTCAAACCTAGAACAGCAATAAAGTCTCAGGCGTTAACAGACTTCATCACGTAATGTACAGATCAACCAAAGAGGACCAGAAATTATCAACGATCACTGGAAAATGTATTTTGATGGATCACTCAAGTTAGGAGGAGCAGGCGCAGGAGTTCTTTTAATATCACCAGAAGGAAAACAACTCAAGTATGTGTTATAAATACTTTGGCAAGCTACAAACAATGAAGCAGAACACGAAGCATTGCTGCATGGGTTAAAAGTAGCAAAAAGTTTGGGAATAAGAAGACTTCTTGCCTACGGAGACTCAGCAGTAGTAATCAACCAGATAAACAAAGAATGGGATTGTAACAAGGATAATATGGGAGCTTACTGCGCTAAAATAAGGAAGATAGAGAAAAAATTTTAAGGACTAGAAGTACACCACGTGTTAAGAGATTTAAATATAGCGGTAGATGTACTAGCTAAATTAGGATCAGACAGAGCCAAAATACCACCCGGTATCTTCGTGGAAGAACTATCGGTACCATCCATAAAACAACTCGAAGACGCGACCAATGAAGTGATGGACATTGACATAACAACCCGGGTATCACGCCAAGTCATGATTATACAGATAGATTGGATGCAAGAAATCATAGAGTTCATCAAAGAGAAAAAAACGCGAGAAGAAAACCGTAAGCAGCAAAGATAGTATGAAAAAGCAAAAATTACGCAATAGTAGGAGACAAGCTTTATAAAAGAGCAGCATCATCAGGGGATACTTCTCAAATGTGTCAATCAAGCAGAAGGTATCAAAATTCTCGATGAAATACACGGAGGATGTTGCGGTAATCATGTAGCATCAAGAACTCTAGCAGGAAAAGCTTTTGGATCAGGTTTCTATTGGCCAACAGCACTCAAGGATGCGGAACATTTAGTCAAAACTTGCAAAAAATGCCAGATGTTCGCAAAACAATCCCATGTTCTAGTACATAATTTAATATGTATACCGCCTTTGCATGGCCTTTCTCATGTTGGGGACTGAATCAAGTAGGACCTCTGAAAAAAAGCAAAAGGAGGATTTGAATACATCTTCTTGGCAATTGACAAGTTTACCAAATGGATTGAATACAAGCCATTAGTCAAATACAGATCTGCACAAAGCAATCGAATTTATGCAGAAATCATGCACGATTTGGCATACCAAACCAGATAATTATAGATCTTGGTTCACCTTTCACAGCAAGAGAATTCCAAGAATGGGCAAAAGACTGCGCAATAAAAATTAATTTTGCATCTGTGGCACATCCTCAAGCCAACGGTCAAGTTAAAAGAGTAAATGGATTAATTCTACAAGGACTGAAGCCGAGACTCTATGAAGACTTAAAAGATTACGGAGGAAAATGGATAGATGAATTACCCAAGGTGGTCTGGGGACTAAGAACCCAAATCAGTAGAGCAATAGGATATTCTTCTTTTTTCCTAGTATATGGATCAGAAGCAGTATTACCGACAGATTTAATCTGGACAGCTCCAAGAATAGAACAATATGAGGAAGGAGAAGCTGAAGAAACAAGAAGACTTAAAATTGATTCACTGGAAGAAGTCAGGAATACTGCAGCAATTCAAAATGTAAGATATCTACAAGGGCTAAGAAGACACTATGACAGAAATACACATCTACGATCATTCAAAGAAGGAGACTTGGTCTTAAAATTGATACAAAAGAAGGATGGAATTTATTAAGCCCATGGGAAGGACCATATAAAGTCAAGGCAGTAACAGGCCCTAGAACATACGAGCTCACCACAATAGATGACATACCAATGAAAAATACTTGGCATATCAGCCAGCTAAGAAGATTCTACGGTTAAGATAACAACAACACAGAAAATATAAACAGAAGACCAGCTGTAACAAACAGCACCTTTTTTGCCACTTTGTATGGCCTACTTTAGAGATTTATGGGTATAACCGAGCTAAGGCATGCGAGAAAACCCAGGCTCACTACACTAAAGACAGTGTTCTATTTTTAAAGGTTTATGGGTACAACAGAGCTAAGGCATGCGAGAAAACCCAGCTATAATAAACAGCAATTTTTTGTCACTTTGTATGGCCTATTTTAGAGGTTTATGTGTACAACTGAGCTAAGGCATGCGAGAAAATTCAGGCTCACTGCACTAAAGATAGTGTTCTATTTTAGAGGTTTATGGGTACAACCGAGCTAATGCATGCGAGAAAACCTAGGCTCACTGCACTAAAGACAGTGTTCTATTTAAGAGGTTTATGGGTACAACCGAGCTAAGGCATGCGAGAAAACCCAGCTGTGATACATAATACTTTTTTTACTACGGGTTGTTGGTGTAACCCTGCTAAGGCATACAAAAAGCCACCATCAATCACTGGAGATATCAGCAAAGAGAAACTAAAGACGACAACACTTTTTTACTACGGGTTGTTGGTGTAACCCTGCTAAAGCATGCAAAAAACCACCATCAGTCACTGGAGACACTGGCAAAACAACCCTACCACTGTATATAATGCTGAAGACGCCAGACGATGCATACATCACAAAACAATACAGTCTTCAAAAGACATTGGTCAATATCAGTAGGCAATCATGGCCAAAGGACTCTATTACAAGATACAAGACTGAAGATGCCAACAAAAGATCATGACAAAACAACTCTACAAGACTAGAGATTTTAGCAAATATCTGCAAAAATGAACAACCCTATTATATTATGCAAGACTCAAGACGTCAACACAAGATCTACAGGAGGTCACAGATACAAAAATACAAGAAAGATCAGAATATTGTTGAGCTAACAGAAAAACAACTCCACCTCGATGGGCAGAAGAACATAACAAAAGGAGAAACAAGTCAACAAAGCATTCCTACCACGATGGATAGGACGAAGGTTTTTCATAAAACAAAAGACAGTATTTACAAGCAGGAAAAAGAAAAAACCCTACTACAAACTACTCTACAAAGGTATGGAGAATAATATCTCCTGGATCTATTCTATCAGCAATCCGATTTACCGCCTCCTCAAAACTATCGATGAGGTCGTCTACGGACTCCTGATCAAAGGGAAGGGCAAAGTTGAGCATGCTCAGATCTTCACCTATTTCAACCTAAGCGGTTGCAAGAGCAATCCTAGCCCCTTGACGGACGCCATGAAGCACCACTTGATTGACCCGAGCAGAGATATTCTCCACCTAGGCTGCCACAGTAGGACCCTAGGCATTGACATGAAGGGCGGCGGCATTCCCAGCTACCTGAAGCTCATTGAAATGATCAGTCATTTCTGCAAAAAGACAAAGCAAGGCAAGCAGTCAGAAGAATGGGAAAAACAAAAAAGCAATCAAACAAGAACAACACTCACCAATGAGCTGGAAATCGACATCAGCAAGTCGCTGTTGAGCAACCCGGGCCCTCTCTTCAGCCGCCTCAAGGGTGACTTGAAGCTGACCAACATGCTGCTCAAGCAAGCTAGTATGGATAGTTTCCTCCGTATAGCGTGTCCGAGCAGCAACCACCTCAGCACGAAGCTCTTCAACACTAGGGACCAAATCATTGATCCCTGGAGCACCCTCCTACCCTCAGCAGCTTTCTCAAGAAGCACCGGGGGATCACCCTCTTGCCCCTTAGCAACTTCCTCCACTGGAGGAGCAGCCTCAGGGATAACTGGTGGAATCTCTGGAACCTCTGGAACTGGAGGAAAATCAACCGGCAGGGGCTGATCCACCTCCTCACTAATCACAGGAGCAGCAGAGAAAGGACCGGCAACATCTCTTCGATAACCGCCAACAGCGGCCTGAGCATGAGAAACAAGGACACTGCAAGAAGACAAAGGAATCAGAACAAGATCGAACAAAAACAGAAAGGGAAAAGTTAAGAAAAACCTACGCAAGCTCAATCAACCGGTGGCGAAGAGGACGAGGATCAAGGTCCTCAATCGTAGGGCATTTACCACGATCACCATTGCCAGCCATCGAGAAATCAGAAAAGGTTTTAAGAGAAGAGCAGGAAGATGTAGCTACTATGCGCAAGGAGGCAGAAGTAAACTCTAACTCTTCAAGAGCAGAATGAATCTCGGCAGAAGGAAGGAGCGCGATTATATAGAAAGAAGGACGAAAGACGAAACGGTTGACATCCCCATGACGCGCACATTAAGGGTAAAACTGGAAACAATTTCACCCCCACGACGCGCAAAATTAGGGGGAAGCCGAGAAGATAAAACGGTCGACGGTTCAAACCCTGCTGTGAAGAGCACATTCAGATAAAGAAACAACTCTACTTCAAAGAAGATTTCTTAGAAGAGGAAATAGCTATAGTTAAATGGAGAGACAACATTATAAAATGAAGAAACAACTCTAACTGAAGAGTAGATTTGGAAAGCAAGTCAACTTTACCAAAAAACAACTCTGCTTCGATGAGCAGACTCAGATGAAGAAAACAATCCCACTATGAGAGAAAGAAACAATTGGTCATATACAAAAGGATTTTCCAGAGACAAACTTTCTTTGCGCAGAAGGAGCAGGAGGAGGTGCATCCCCAAGTTCTATACGGTCAACTAATGTGTTTACAAGATCTGACAAATCAGCTTCTGTAGAACTCACTTCCGCCAGGTATTCATCAGAAGGATTGTCATCAGCTAATCTATCTAAAGGAGCAAGAGGGGAAACATCCTGGAATTGGCTCAAAAGATTACTCACGCAAGTAGAAGAGTAATCTTCAAAAAGCCATAAAACTGGGAAGGAATTTGAGAAGCAAAAGTTTTGAAATCTATCTGCTCATCACCCTCAGGACCTATAAAAGAAAAAATATAACTGAAAGAAGCCCAAAGTGCTTGAAACTGAGCATTAGCCGCAGCAAGCTGGTCCTTCAAGGGCTGAATGGTAGTAATAGCCTGAAAAATATCTCGGTCAACATCCTTCCACATCTACCTGGCTACAATCTGATCAGCAACTCGGTGGCGATAAGAATCAAGAAGGCTCCTTACCTTTTGGGCCTCTTCTTCAGAAGAATTTACAACTGTCTTCAAATTATGAACCTCTTTAGAAAGATTCTCATCAGTCTGGACAGCAGCTATTTAATAGCAAGAAAATACAAGTCAGATCAAAAGCAGAAAGAAGAAACGACACAGAGGAAACAAAAAGAATCAGCAACTCACTGGACATATCTTGTTTCAGAGACTCAATCTGAGATTGAGCCTCAAGCAAAGCCTTCTCCTTTTCAGAGGCCAGATTAGCTGCAAGTTGGTCCTGCTGCTGTTCCTTCAAGAAGTCTTCTCTGACTTGCAAAAGCTCAATCTGAGCTGCCTCAAGTTTAGAGTTCAACCTTGCAGTGATAGCAGCTTCTTCACGGCCATACAACAAATCTTGATCTAAGAAAAAGACTTCAGAAGAAATATATCAAGTCAGAAAAGAGGGAATCAAGCACCAAAAAATACAGAATACAGACAAAGGGCACATCCTTACATTCAAAAGACTACCAAATTTGGTAGAAAATTCATCATAGGAGGACTTCAACTCCAGCAACCGGCGTTCATGATTTAAATTCAGGTCATCAACACCTAAAAGACCATGAACTGGTGAGAAAGGAGCCACCTTTTCAAAAGTACCCTGACCACTCGGCAGAGTAGCAGTCAGGGTAGAAGAAACCAATGGGACAAATGATTGTGGAGAACTCCCCACAACCAAAGGCAAAGGTTCAGAAGAAACCTCCCCAGGTGCAGATTTAGCACTAGATATCTCATCAACATCTAGAGAGAAGTCAACAAGATATCCTATTAAATAAAATAAAGAAGATCATCTCACAAAGTATACAAGCTAGAAAACTCAGAGACAGCAAAACTCACTGGATGGAGAGACATCGGCATGCTCAGGAGAAGATTGACGAGCAGAAACAGCCTCAACAGTAGAAGAAGCAGGCCTATGACACAAAGAAGAAGTCAAAAAGGAGAACATATAAAAAAGGAGAAAAAAGAACTCTCAAGACAAAGAAAGCTTACTTTGCAGGTCGTTTAAAACTACCCGGTCGCCTACCTTGAGAGGCAACAAGAATTAAAAGGGAAGAAAGGTCAACCTTCCCCTCAGAAAAAGGAGGCAAGTCTAGACCAAGAGAAGAAGAAGAAGAACTACCAAGAGCTCTAGCATGCCTATTCCAAGAAGAAGAACAACTCAGAGATGAAAACTCAAAATAAAGAAACTCTCTAAGAAAGAGAAATTTACCGATGAATGGCAAGAGGAATAACTTCATCATCATCTTCACCTTCTTCTTGAAGGATAACAGAGACCTCACCTGAAAGAAAAGCATAAGGCATAATCAAGACAATAAGAACAAGATAATCAATATCTCTCACCTATAATAATATTACCTGAAGGAGGTGGAGGAGAAGCAGAAGAAGGGCGCAATTTCTTTCCCGCAGGATCAGAACCACCCAAGTTTGACCTTTTTTGCCTAGATGCCATAATCATATTAGCAATCCGAGGATCAGGCGTATACTCAACGTATGAAACCTGGCCAAAAGTGATTCCTGGAGTAAAAACCTCTAGACCCAACCTTGGAGCAGAAGAATAAGAACCCTCAACTCCACAAGGAATGGCGGTGGCAGCAACAGGCACAACAAGCTCAAATGCCCGGCCATAACCCTGAAAAGAAGAAAAATAAACAAGAAGTCAACAACAAGATAAAAAACAAAAAAAGAAAACAGTGAGAAATAGGGAAATTTTACCTCTGGAGGAGGATTGGAAGCAGAGTATTCAAGTTCTAGTATCACTGGCATACAAGGCACATTAGCAAGCATCTTACCAAGACGCTCGAAGACCTCCAAATCAGAAAGCTCAGTTCCCTGAACAATCCAGGAGGCATCACCAGCGCCTTCATACTCAAAACCAAAATGCTCCCTCTACATAGGCTGCACCCGGCGACGGACAAAACTCGCAATAATACCATGGTTAGTGAGACCAGATTCCTTGAGAAATTGAATCCTTTCAAGGAGAGGCTTCAGAGAGGAAACCTCAGCATCGGTAAGCTTCTGACCCTAGCGGTCAGAGCGAGCAGGAGGTGTAGAATAATCAGAATCAAAGAAAGAGGAAGACTTAGGGAGATAGAACCACTTATCATTCCACATAAGGGGATCAAAATGAAAAAATTCAAGTTTTCTACTCTAGACAGATTGCAAGATACAACTTCCCAGGGGAGGAGGAGAAGCATTATTCACAAATTTCAGACGAAAAAAGTAGTGGAATAGAGGAAGGCAAGGAGGTATACCTATGAACACCTCACAAAGATGAACAAAGACATCAAGGAAAAGAACCCCATTAGGGGTAAGATGATGACAGGAGATCTGAAAGAAGATGAGAAAATCAAGAAGAAAGGCAAAGGGGGAAAGGTCAAGCCAAACAAAACAAAATGCTGAAACATCACCATCTGGCTCAGGGAAGGAGCAGGAACAAGATGCTCACCCGGAACCACATACTCAGAAAAAGTCCGATGATGAAGAAGACCTTAGAGACAAGCAGCTCCATCTCCGCCTTCGTGGTCGTGCAAGCAAACCACTCCTTCTGCAAAGCGCGCATCCTCAAAAAATCAGGATTTTCAATCCTATCAAGAGAAAATTCCTCATCTACCTCAACGGTCTTGCCACCAGCAGCACTCTTGGATCTCTTCCCCATCTCCAAGGAAAGATCAACTAAACAGCAGAGCGACAAGAAGCAGCAGCCAAAGCAAGGGCAAGAGCTTCGGCGGCGACAGAAAAAGAGAGCACCAAAAGCTAGGGTTTTCAGAAGCTTGGAAATTTCCGCAAAGAGCCAGAATAGGAGAAGCGAGGAAACAACGCAGAAAGACTATATAAACTAATAAAAGGCCCATTAAGCCCATTAAGCAATGGTTACAAAGATATCGGACAGCAAGGAAAAAAGGCCCACCGCAGCAAAAGAGGGCATAGATGTACCCCAGCGCCAACTATGGAGGTCAGAAACAACCCAGACGACCACAAAAACAAGATAGAAATACGAAGGAACAACCCAGAAGTCAAGACAACATATATTAATTCAACCAGCAACAAAAGCAGAAATGACAATGCAACAAAGAAAGGACATTTCAAGGTAGCAGAGACACAATTTTGCCAAAAAAAGAACTCAGAAAGGCTCGGGGGCTACAGGATACTCCCAAGACAATAATATTTTTTTCAAAAAAGACCCTCAAGTTTCTTTTTTTTCAAAAAGAAACAAAAGGCTCGGGGGCTACACTCATTAAGTGCACTCAAGAGTGCACCCAAGCAGGAAGATGTCTAGAAGCAAAGGACCCTCAAGCTCCTTTTTACAAAGAAGCAAGAGGCTCGGGGGCGACACTCATTGAGTGCACTTAAAGTGCACTCTGAAGAATCAAAAAGAAGCAAAAAATAGATCATCTCAAGATTTCACTCCAAAAAAGAACCCGGAGCTCAATCCTAAAATGCTCGGGGGCTTGTCGACAAGGGAATCTAGGGGTTCCTCACCGAAGACCACACAGAATAAATCCACGTATATTAGAAAAATAATACCGGATAAAGCTTAGAACTCTATCCTGTAGTCCGACTAGGACACAAAGAACACTGAGCAGCACCTAGACTATAAAGGGCCGCTGAGGGTACCCTTGTAAACAGAACCAATACTCAATAATCAACAATACCCCAACTGGACTAGGGCTATTACTCAAGATACACGAGGGCCTGAACCAGTATAAAGTCGCTCTCACTACACGCACCAACCGCCAAGTTCCGTTAGATTCGATGAAACCCAAACAAACAACTGTCCTGGGTACCCCCGACAGGCTATCGGTGATAAAACATTGACACATGCTCTCCCACTAGAGTGCTCACCATGAGCTCTTGCACTTGACTATGTCGATCCACTTGTCGCTCTTTGTGTCTCCCTTTTACTAGAGTTGCTCTTCGTGATCTCCCGCGGGGTGAGCACAATCCCCTCACAATGTCACCCAATGTGACTGGCAATCAGAGCACCACTCAATCTCCAAGCATGCTACACGATGCCCACAAGCCTCCAAGCCTTGTAGGACGTGGCAACCTCCAAGAGTAATAAGGACCACTGGCTTGCAACTCGATCACCTAGTGCCACACCTTGTAATCTCTCAATGCAACGCACTGGCGACCACCCACTCGCAGTCAGATGTAATCACTACAAGCATATGCAAGTTAGAGGTTCTACTAACACCACCAAGCGAGGACACAAAGTCTCCAAGTAGCTCAGCCACCAGCCATGGCCGGCCACCACTTCTATTTATATCCCCATGGGCTAAAAAGCCGTTGTCAACAGCCCTCAGCCACACGAGAGCATCGGACGCTCCAATGCAGAGGCATCGGACACATGCCCCAGCGTCCGACGCACACAACAACGCCATGTGTCACAAGCCATTTGAACTCGACCGTTGCCGCCAACAGCCACCTCTCCAACGCGCCAGACATGCACTCATCGGACGCGCAGTCAACCACCACCGGACACACGAGGCAAGCCTCAAACGTAGTCCAGAGAGCTCCGTAAACCCTCACCAAGCTCGGCGGGAGGGAGAGAGGATCCTAAACCCCTCTCTACCCGGCAAACACCATCCCTTTTGCAAATGTGCCAACACCACCAAGTGTACATCACCATGTGCATGTGTGTTAGTATTTTTCACAATCATTTTCCAAAGGGTTTTTACTCCTTCTCACATCGCCACTCGATCCTAGCAACACGATGCAAAGTTAGATCACTCAAGTGGCACTAGATGACCGATATGCAAACAAGTTTGCCCCTCTTGATAGTACAGCCATCTATCCTAAACTCGGTCATCATCTTCTCTACACACCTATGACCAGTGAAATGGAAACGCCCTAGGTTATACCTTTGCCTTGCGTTTTCCACTCCATCTCCTCCAATGCCGGTGCAACACATACACCAACATCCATATGAATGATATGATCCACTTCATGTCATCACATCACCTTTGGTCCATTGATCTTGACCTCACTTGCTCTTCACCATCGCTTTGGTCCTTCGGCGTCAAGTCTTTGCTCAAGCCTCTCGATACTCGGTACCAACGGCTTCAAAGCCTCCAACTTGCCCTTCACCCTCACGACCGGTCCATCAAGCCAAGTCTTGTCTCGATCTTCACCTCTAGCCACATGACTCCATGTCATGTATCATGCATAAGCTCCTACATCACCTATGGACTAATTCTTTGCATATCTCATATAAGCATAATTAGTCCACCTAAGTTGTCAGTCAATTACCAAAACCCAACAAGGACCTTTCAACTAGCTCCAACTACTACTAAGGATGAAAGTAAAAGTACAATTGTAGAGAGAGCTCTTGAGTTGTGGTGTCTGTGTTGAAAGTAAGCTCCACCTCTTTTTTATGTTGAAGATAGGACAGTATGGGTGATGTAAATTTGGTAACTAGCCAAATAGTCCTTTGCATCGGCTTGGGAAACCGCCTGCCTCGCCACCGCCTTGCCTGGTGGGTCTCTAAGTAGGCCTAGGCCTCTTCCTGGATGGTGGTTATTGGTTGGCCCATTTTCTTCTATTGTGTGGGCCTGCCTTCTCATTTTCTTATTTATGCTTTCTCAGAAATCGTATTATCACCTTTCCTAATGTTTTTGTATGTAGATCCTATAAAAGAATGATTCTCCAATAAAATTGGATATAGGTTAATAGTAAAGACATATGTGTGTAAGACATGCTAGTTTTCTCATTTTTTATAATAGCTGGTGGTTGGATGTTGTCAATAATAACCACCAACATGAGCCCGGGCATCTGACTAAAAGAGCCACTTCGCGTCTACCCAGAGGTCCAAATCCGGCTCCATTACCCAGCTCGGCCCCGATGTTGAAGGTCATGACCACGTTCGCTGCATGCGAACCCTCGCCTCCATCCTCATCTCCCATTATGCCTCACTGTCTGCTTAATGCGCGCCATCCCCCTGCACCAAACTTGCAACTCATACAACAGCACCAAAGAAAAAGCAAACGCCCAACCAAACCACCAAAATGTAAAACAACAAAATAGCTTACCTTCATTCGTCAATATAGCGCACCCCAAGGCTGCTTGGAAGCCAACCCTCACTCGCAACAAAGACCAATCCTTCGCTCTCAACAGTGCAAATCAGCGCCATCATGCCAAAGCAAGACAACTCAGCACAACAACCTCACCAACAACCCATCCCCTTTTATACTGCCTAAAACCCAACCCCTATCTTTCATAACCACCTGGCGCAAAGCAAGGCACACACACCTAACCCCTCAAACAACACCACCACCACTCACTGACACCAAAAAACCCCTTCATGACACGAAGCCCCCAGAATGGCTCGAGCCCAACTTCATCAGCCGAAAGCATCAGGGGCATCAGGGGGGCATGCACCCCTAAGAACAAGGGAAACAACAAGCCCTTGACCTTTCATCCTCTAACGCTGCTTCGACCCATCATGCTAGCCCAAACTTTCGAGGGGCTACTATGGGGGTGGGGCCACGGTCCCCACCCTAGTAGGAGCCTAGATAGCTAGACGGAACCCTTGCCTCAAGGAAGAAAATCTCCACAAAGACACCCGGACCTCCGCCCGCACCACTAAACCCTCATTTGAAGGTCCTCGGTGAGCGCCCACTACCAAAATGGTGGACATCTCCTAGTGTTTTTAATTAGTAATAAAACATTACGACTTGTCATAGCACATGAGAATCCTCACTAGAAGACATTTACTAGGGAAAGTTTATACTAAATTTTAACTACCAAAATAATAGGAGAAGTCCATCTCACTAGAAGATGCTGTAAATTTTGGTTGTGGCCCCCGCTCTTATGAGGGCATTCCATGGCGTCTTTGCGTGCAAATACAGGGGAGGAGATGAAGCATCAAGTGACTAAGGAACATTTAGGGATTGGCCCACGTGAGCAGTGCAGCGGGCCCACAACGAGGAGAGTAGTTGTAATGGACGGTTTTACCCCACGGGCTGTAATATAGGCTTCATTGCCCCCATGGGGATCAAAGTGTACTTTGGCATCCTTCGACGGGTATGACCTATAAATACCCTTTGGAGAGAGCTCTTAATTAAGGATAAGTCTGAGCGAATTAATCACCAATTAATCCAGCATTTATTTCCTGCATTTGTCTCGCCTGCCACCCTCGCGCACCAAGTCAGTCTTCCTTATGGGGCAACCTTCATCGCCCGCCTCCTGATTCTTTCAGTGAGAACCGAATGCATGTGTTAACCCCACATTTTATATATCATAGATTGCTTAAATTAAGTCTATAACTCCTATAATCCTAATCCTCACTAACTAATTCTCTGGCTTCTGATTGGTCGAAACTTCAAAAGTGATGTCAGCTGACATCATCAAAGGAGTTACCTCCACTAAGACTCATTTATCTCCCACTAGCTTTTTCTTTTAAAATAGAAAAAAAGTCGTAGCACCTAAAACCAAGTATCGTAATTAAAATCCAATTGTACCATGATATTCCTCGTAATAAACTCTTCAAAACAAGACCCTACATGGATATCTTTTTAATAATTTAAACTATTTCTAAGCAAAAACCCATTTGTAAGCAAAAACCTAACAAACCTACATATCACATGGATTACATGTAGTCCTCCAAAAACATGTATAATTTTATGAAGGAAAACTCCTAAATTTTGAGAGGGGGGTGACCCTCAGGTATAGTAGGGGGTAGGGGTTCGGGTAGGTGAGATTTGGGTGATGGCCAATTCAAATAATCTAGACCATATATATCAATAGATACAATCCCCGCAATTGATCTACTATATCCATATATATGTATCTACTAATTTATAGTTTTGACCATTATAAACTCCTTACATTTCTACTTCATACCAGCAAGAACGCGAGGCATCCTACTAGTTACCAATATTGATATGACATAATGTTTCTGTAAAATTTAAAAAATATATAAAATAAAAACTTATGAAATTGATTATCATGTTGTATTAATATAGATTAAATTAAATTTCCTATATTAAGATTAGATGGTATTTTAGATTATCTCTTACATTGGCAGACGTGCGTAATTTAGATGCAAAGTTAGATGGTCATTTTAAATTGTCTTTCATAATTGCAAACATGGATAATATAGATGCAATTATTATAGTGAGGTTACAATTATGAAAGACAATTCAGAAGAAAATTTAGGGGGTTATTTTGACTTTTTTCTAATGACATATGTGGGTAATTAAATATTAATGTACAGAGTTATATTAAATTATCAACGTGGGCACTTTAGAAGCAAATTTAGGGGGTTATTTTGACTTTTTTCTAATAACATATGTGGGTAATTAAATATTAACTTACAGATTTATATTAAATTGCCTTTCATAATGATAGAGATGGGTAACTTAGATGCAAAATTATAGGGTTATTTTATGTATTTTTTCATAATAATAGTGGTGGATATTTTTTATAAATTGCAATGGATCCAATGGTTATTATCTGTTATGACGACTAGAGTCTACTAAACTAAAGGCTAGATGTTTCCTATTATTATGAGAATTTTTAGGATTTATCTTTTTTCTCTGGAGTATTTGGTAATAATTAATATGATGACTTCGTTAGGTCAGCTAATTAAAAGTACTAGTAAGAGAATTTTAAGGATTTATTTTTGCTATTGTGTCTGGTGAAAATTAATATGGTATCTTCATTAATTAGGGCCTATAATTAGAAGTAGTAAGATATGTATATGATCATGCCAGATTGCCCTCCACTACTGCAGAAAAACTTAACCGAGGCGGTTTTTTTTTAACCGAGGCGATTTTCGTAACCGCCTCGAACATAAGGTCACAAGTTAATCGTGGCCTTAACCAAGGCGGTCAAATTATAATAACCGCCTCGGTTAATACATGTTAACTCGAGGCAGTTTCGTTAAACAGCCGCCTCGGTTAACATATTAACTGAGGCGGTTATTATAATTTGACCGCCTCTGTTAATCGATTAATAGAGACGGTTATTATAACCTAACCGCCTCTATTATTATTTTCTAGATTAAAAATATTTTCAAATAATATATATTAAGTTAATATTTTAAAATACAAGCAGCATCAAATATAGCAAATACAGATCAGATGGACCACATAGAATAAGCATTTAAAAGCTGAACATATATTACAAGAGATCTAATATCAAACATCATTTAAAGTTCCAACAGAAAGTTCAAATTACATGCGTAGCTTCTCGTACTTGTCCTCCGTCGCTAGCTCGCTCTCTTCGTAGAAGAACTTTCCATCGACATGACAACATTGGTCAGTTACAAACTTGCAAATGTCGGATATTGTTTGACCGATGATCATCTTATCAATCCTGCTCCTCTTCCACCATCCCGTTGATTTCTTGAGTTGTCGCTGTACTTCCCACATGCCCTAAGGTACTCACAAGCATAGTATCCACATAGAACCGATCCTTCAGATTGTTTAGCACACTGCATGCACGTTATATTCGTAATATAAAATAGTTAGGCCATATGGAGAGCATGATGGATGATGTACTAGCACATATGAGATTCCTGATATATATAGTTACCGGGAATTGTCGCCTCACTTTGAGTACGTGTTTGTACTTCAATTTCTCTTTCTCGGACCTCCGATCCAAGCAATTGGGGTCTTTAAGGTACTTCCTGTAAGCATTGTATAAAAACCACTCATGTCAACAACAAATTTGATACGATTTATGCGTGTAAATCAATGTGATGTCACTTACTATCGGACACAGAATTCAAAATCCTTGTATGCGCCGGCCGATGCTTTGGCTGCCGATACTTCATGTTATTCTCCATTTCCTCCGTTAATCACCACCTCTGCCGTTGTCGTCGACGACTTGTTTCCTCTAGATGAGCAAGTGGTGGCACTCGGATCTGCTTCACCGTGATATTTCCGGACCTTATAATCCTTGACGAAACTAAACGGCACCAAGTGAGATTGCACCACGCTCTCGCCATGTGCCAGCAAATTCTTACAGCTATTGCACGGACAAATTATGAGATCCCGACCCACACTCAGACGATGCTTTGTCACCGCAGGAATGAATTTTCTCTTCACATGATCCAGGAATGATGGATCTAGCCTCGATCCCTTGTACATCCAATCCCTGGCCATCCACGACCTTGCACACGCACTGTAAATATGTGTAAGCATAGTGGTTCAAGAAAAATGTATATATCTAGATCTAGATCTGGAGAAAAGAGAGAAAGAGAGAGGAAAAGAGAGAAAAAGAGAGAAAAGAGAGGAAACGGAGGGTTGGAGAGTAAGAATCAACCTCTTGCGGTGCCACCATCCACAAATCCAAAGGCAAAACTTCTCCCCCCTAGGAGATGGTTCTTTCTCCTCCATTTAGATCTAGATCTAGATGTAGGCAAAAGAGAGGAGAAGAGAGGAAAAGGAGGGTTGGAGGGTAAGAACTAAACTCTTGTGGTGCCCCTTTGCCTAATCCAAGGACAAAACTTCTTCATCTAGAAAATGGACAATTTTTACGGTTTTGGAGCTCAAAACCCGCAAAAATGGAGGAGAAGCCACGGGGAAGAAGAAGAAGGCTGCTGGTTATATAGTGCAGTGTTAACCGAGGCGGTTATTGTAAGGGAACCGCCTCGGTTAATAGACTATTAACCGAGGCGGTTGGTTTTACTACAAATGCCTCGGTTAATAGATTAACCGAGGTGGTTTATATAACCAACCGCCTCGATTAATTACTATTAACCGAGGCGGTCCCCTTAGAGTAACCGCCTTGGATAATGTATTAACTGAGGCGGTTTTATTATGATAACCGCCTCGGTTAATCTTAATTAACCGAGGTGGTTTTGTTATAACAACCGCCTCGGTTAATGTATTAACCGAGGCGGTTGCTACGCCGGCGGCATTGTCTCGGTTGGAACCGATTAACCGAGGCGGTTATCTCGCAAAACCACCTCCGAGGTCAATTTTGAAGTACCTTGCAAAAGATTTTATGTAGTAGTGGTCGTTCTCTGCATCCCTAGTGTCTAGTGCATTCTTATTGTACCCACTTCACTAAATATGATTACTGACCAGAAATAGACGGCTGGGTTTGTTAAGACGTCGTTTTGCTAATTACTGAACAATCATCCACATGACCAGGAAAAAGAATATCCAAATGCTAAACAATATGATTCGCTCAGTGAAAGCAACTTACTTATTTTCTATGTGTGGTTGGTCAGGGAAATAGATTGATATACGAGAATTTGTACACTATCTTCTCTAGGACTTTTCACATTTCTATTTATAATAAGCACATCTTGAGCTAACACTGACCAGGACTTATGTTCCAGGTTGAGTAGAGCCGTATACTTCTCTGAGAGGCACGGGTATCATGTTTTATGGACTGAACTAGCAGCCTTGGAAGAGAAGGTAGCGGAATGGAGCAAGGAGCACCCGGTGATATGGAACGTCGGAATTGGACCTGCAGCTTCCTTTGTGCCCACTCTCTCTAGGCTCCTGTTCGACCGCACCAAGGACCTCTATGGGCCCTACGATCACATGATACACGTGAGACTCCCAACCACTGAAGCTGCGAGCAATAGTACAGCACAGCAGCATCGGTTGGCGATTGAGGTCCTCAGAGAAATACTTAAGCTTGACGACAGCAAGCAGCTTCAGGAGCTCAAGGAACTTGCCACAGAAGAGAGCTACTTTGGCTACTGCATATTCTCAGATAACCTGATGCTCCAGGCTTTTGGATCGAGGTACATTGACAATTTTGTATCAGATGAATATATAAAGATGGATCCTATCTATGAGCGTCAGCATGATGGTTCTGCAATACTACTAGAGAGGATCGGAGAAGCATTACAAGGGAAGAAGCATCTACTGCTCGTAGAAAACCTGCATGTTCCCTTCTCACTGGATGTGTTGGTTTTCATCATGGGCTGGCGGTTTCCATCGATATTTCAAAACCGGCGGTGGCTCATCTCAGCCACTTCCAAGGATGTTTGTGAAAAAAGCAGACACGATGAAGGTAAACGTTTGCACGGTGGCCTTCATTTACCTCGGGAATATTACTCTGCACCAACTTTTGATGATCTCCGTGGGATAGATTGGGCTGTGTTGATTAAAGAGGCGTTATGGGATGCAGCCAGATCCATTTATATCCAGCTGTCAGACAAAGGAGACAAGGAATTCTGGCTCCACGTAGCTCAGCACTGCTTGTATTATGCTATCCTCTACCATCATCCCCTGCAACAGCAAGGAGCTGCAAGAAACAGATCCTCTGTTACATCTGATGAATTAGTTCGCTGCTGGGTGGCAGAGGACCTGCTTTTCTCAACAAAAAGCCCAACCTGGTTACCAGCAGCCACGAGCCAAAAACAGAGCAAGTACTACCGGTCTGCATTTGAAGCTGGAATGGTCGTGATTCAAGCCTTGCAGGACTATTCATTACTGCCAATCTACTCTACGGTTTCTACAACAACAGCAAGCCCTTCGTCAAGTGAAGAACCTACTTCGATTTCATGCCCCCTGGATGCCATCACTGGTGTCTCAAAGCTAGCAGAGAGTGTCCCACGTCTCAGACAAGATGAACTCAATAACCATGTGGAGAGCAACCGACTAAGATGGGTCTCATTTATGAATGATGATGGTAGACATATAAGCTGGAATTGGTCGCCAAGGGACTTTGAACAATTGGACGAGGAAAAGAAGGCAACCCTTCATTTGGAAGGTAAATTGAAGATGACAACCCTTGTTTTGAGAGGTTCTTTGAATTTGTCCGAGTTTTCGTTTGATAAATTGCTCACCTCATACCTCCGTGTCCTTGATTTGTCCTACACACCTATAAATTCACTCCCTCCGTCAATTTGCCATCTACTCAATCTCTACTTGCTCTCACTCAGAGGCTGCACTCAGCTACAGACCTTGTCTCCACCACCTTCTAGTTCTGACAAGCAAACATCACCACTTGCTCACCTAGAAAACCTTCAAGTCCTTGATATGAATGGGGTTCCCTTGTTAGAGCTTACTGAACAAGATTGCCGCAACAAGAGCAATCTGCATTACCTCGACCTCTCTGGTTCAAAAGTCACCGATCTGCCTCCTGAATTATTCCATGACATGTCAAACCTTGAGGAGCTTATTCTTGGTAATTGCTCCAATCTCAAAGATTTGCCTCATTCCATTGCTCATCTGTCAAATCTGCTGGTTCTTCATGTCGAGGGGACTCAGATTACCTCTTTTCCAGAGCACATGTTCCAAAAAATGCGGAGGCTGCATACACTCAAGCTAATAAACAATGTGCTGTTGATGTCACTCCCAATGTCCATGTCTGAGGCCAGCAGCCTTGAAGTGCTACATCTTTGTAACTGCATAAGCCTAAGGTCACTCCCGTCCTCACTATCTAAAGCCAAATGCCTCAAAGAGATACATATTTCTAACTGCATTAGCCTAGTGCTTCAGGCTCTTTCGGAACAGTTATCGTTCCTTGAAAACCTTTATATACAAACATGGGAGGGATTGAAAGATATCAAGATCCTTGGGCATCCGAATTTGAGAATCTTCTCACTCTCCGGACCATGGGTTAGGTGGTTGTCCTTGCGTGGGTGCAGCAAGCTCATATCTGTCAACTTCAGTGATGATCTTACAGCATTGGAGGTTGTTGATCTTTCTGGAACTGCTATTGAGGACGTCTCTCACAATCTCCCAAATCTACCACACCTCAACATGTTACTTCTTCTTGGTGTACCTTGTTCCATGAGATTTCCATGGCATCAGTTGGTACGGTTTCCAAAGGTTTTCTGTTTGGACCACAGTGCAACTAGTGAAAATGAAATTCCA
This sequence comes from Chrysopogon serrulatus, assembly GCA_015844335.1. Taxonomy (NCBI): domain Eukaryota; kingdom Viridiplantae; phylum Streptophyta; class Magnoliopsida; order Poales; family Poaceae; genus Chrysopogon; species Chrysopogon serrulatus. The sequence goes on along the minus strand of JADLZL010001568.1, from coordinate 167,191 downwards.
AAGATAGTTTGCCAGCAAGAAATTTACGAAGACGAAAATCAACAAAAAGAGAATTCTACCAATACAGCTCAGATCAACATAAATGACCCCAGAATGTTTCATAGCTTCAACGCAGATGCTGCTCACAAGTTAGTCACTGAAGGACAATTTCTGCAGTCATTCAATGTTCAAGTTAAACCATGCAATGTGGCAGGCAAGAAACCGCAGGACAATGAAGTTGAGTTATGTACCAGGATGCAGAGGGTTTCGACTTATAGTGATGTTCAGTATTCAGAGGTGGCTTGCGTTATGCCCATGATGAAGCTTCAGCCAAAACGATGTCATGTTGAGATATCAGCTGTGAATCAGTACCCAAATGGCTTAAGGCATATTCTCTCTGTGACAAACTCAATATTTGTTACAAATGATAATTTCATCAGATGCCTTACTGACCTCAATTATAGTCTCATGACACTAGAAGAATGCCAGCTCCTTCACTGCAGTCAAATGACAGTAGTATTGAGAATGACTAAGAATCGCAGATCCTTCATTGCACCAATCGTCACAGAGGCATTAGAATCCCTAAGGATACTGCAGGCCTCCTGCCTTACGAACCTACTATGCATTGTTGAGCCTGTGCCTTTTTATGGACGTGCCCATATTATCACTTTGAAGCTACTAAAACACATTCACCTTGAGCACTGTCCCCGACTGGAGAAACTTTTCCCATGTTCTTTGTTGTTACCTGCGTTGGATAGTCTGGTCATCCTCTTCTGCTCCAACCTCAAGACAATTTACTACAAACAACCTGATTATGATGTAGCACCTTCTCCACTCCCAAACATCAAAAGCATCTACCTCCAGGAGCTTCCGCAATTGCAGCACATCCATGACGATGTCAAGCTTCAATTTGAGATGCCAAACTGGGAAAAGCTCTTTGTCCGGGGCTGCCGATCCTTTCAGCGCCTCCCACTCCTCAAAAAGCAATATCCGAAGTCAAAGGTGGAAGTCATTGGAGAGCGTGAGTGGTGGAACAGGCTGCAGTTGAAGCTGCCAGAGCAGAGCGACTACTACAAGCATGTGGCCCCACCAGAATTTGTATCACGCAAGAAACATATCATTCAAAGCTACCTCAGGTGATCAGTTTTGTTTCATAATGAGAGCTCTTTGCCGAGCACACAAATAAACTGCCAATGGACAGTGTGTTATTTTCCTTTTAATAATGTTTGCCAACGGACACGTCGTCATTGTGCTGGTTTGTTCAATCAGTTTGGGTCCAATTTGTATTGTTTTAATAATTGGTGATATCCGGTTGTCATGAAACCAAGATTTGTGTGTATGAAGTTATGAACTGGTGTGCTGCTTGTACTCTTTGTAATTTGGAACTGTACTGTTTGTAATTTGGAATGGTTGGTGTACTCTGTTTTTTTACTTTTATATGCTGTGGGCTTGTTGATGATATTTTCTCTTTCTGCTTGATTGTGTGGTTTCCTTGGAACTCCAGTGTGGCGTGATGGTGTGGGGCTCTTCTGTTGACCTGATGGTAGGTCATTTGATATTATATATACTCAGGACTCAGCCGTGTATACTGTCAAATTCCACGTAGAGAATGGATCCCCACTGCAGTACGGCTGTCACAAGCTCAAATTGTTACCAATATAGCTAGTGTAATGCGCCTCACTCACATATTTGTTACGAAAGAGTTGAGGAATGCTATACAACACCCATGTGTTTTATCGCTAAAAAACACACGAATTTTCTGTATCAATGACGTGCGGGTCCCACTCGTCATTTTCATCTTCCACCAACCCTCCGCCGCTCGCCGGCCGCCGCCGCACTGCCGCTCGAGAACTAACTTTTGTATTTGTTTTTCAATAGAAAAAAATTGTCAAATTGTAATATGTAATTTGTGAATCTGTACTAGTAGGAACAAAAAAAATTATATTTGTTTTTCTATAGAAAAAAGTTTGTCTTTTGTAATATGTAATTTGTGATTTGTGATTGTGGTAGATGGAGGCAGGAGGTAGAAGAAGAGGTGGGGGCTATTGGATCTTCATCCTACGGCTAAAAAAATTCATGTGTTGGATTGCTAAAAAACACATGGGTGTTAAATAGACAGGCTCAAAGAGTTTTATTCAGCGTCCAATAGAGTCTTGCTAAGCTGTTGTGTGATGACATTAAGTTGTCGGAAATCGGTAGGTTGCTATCAAGATGCAACCATGTAATTTTCAGGACAAAGCTTAAATTTGAAGGAAACGTATGAATTGGTTGGTTAATTTTCCTGTCATATATGGCCTCAGCCCACTTACACACCCAAGCCCAGATCAGCCCATGTATATAACTACGAAAGATAGTCAAGAGTCCAGACTAGACTATAACGTGGCCCATCCATAAGCGTATCTTCGTCTGGCTCGTGGTGACCTTAACAGGCGGCGGTGGCGGCGCCGGCGGCGCGAAGCAACCGTCGAGGGGACAAGCCTTCCAGGTATTTTCTTCTTCGACGAGAGGAAAGCTCGTGATATTGGAATTATTGAGGAAAAAAAGCCGAGTCTCCTTCCGCCCTGTGTGCGCGTGCTCCGATCCTGGCGAAGAATTTTCTTGTTTGGGTTTGGCCGTCGCCACCTCACAAATTCTTCTGTGTAGTGTAGCATAGTCGTCGTCTTCCTCATCCATCTCGTTCAGTCCATAGATTAATTCTTTTCATTAAATTTTCCTAAAGTGTTATGGTTTTACTGAAACACACCATTTAATCTCAATGAGCAGAGCTTTTTTGCAGGCTTTGGTCGGCTGGTCGCGGCGAGTTTGGTTCCCGCTCCATTCCCAGCGATGCATATAAAGAAGGTAAGCTATGCTGTAATGGGCTCAATTTAATTTCTGGTGACGAAGATATAGGAAGCTACTAATTAATCTGTTCCGGCAGGTCATAATCAACGGGTTTAAGAGCTACGGAGAGGAGGTTTCAACAGAGCCCTTCAGCCCCAAACTTAACGCCATTGGTAAATGAACCCTGCGGCACTGCACTTGTGTTTCCATACAAGCCAAACATACATTGTTATCATTTAGTTGCAATTAATTGGGCTCTTGTGCCATGTCAACTAACCGATATTTGATTGGAGAAAATGCACTGCCACGACTTATCATTCATACAGCAACCTCCATCCATGATCAGTGGTCTGTAATGGATAAATATTCGACGCCAAATTCAACTGGTCGATGCTGATCAACATCCACACTATTTTTTTTTTGTTTCATGACAACTTCTTTGTGATTAATTTTCTTCACATGATTTTCTTGAAGTTTGTTGAGCCACTGGATGCAAACTCAACGCACTATAATCAACAATATATAGTAGTGGCCTTGTGAGGGAATAATTTTGTACAGGGTTAGCTTAAGAATCATTGTTTGATCGTTGTTGGTATGCACACTTCCCATATTCTAATGTTTCCTAATTAAAATAAATTGACTGAGAATGATTTCCACACGGAAAGTTCTAAATGGTGAAATTAGAAACTTAAACGCATATGTAAGTTTGTGCGCTTAATCAATAAATTGACATCATCCTGTTTGTCACAGTTGGCCCAAAATGGTTCAGGAAAGTCAAACTTTTTCCAAGGTAATTTTGTACACTATTGGTGCTGAGGGCTGGCTTACTATATATAATATTTTTTCTTCTTCTATTTGTGATGATTATGGCCATGCTATATGCTCCAGCTATACGGTTTGTTCTGACCGACACGTTACATGACCTTCAAAGGAAAGATATAGCTGCCCTCCTCCATGTATGCCTTCTCTTATTTGAATAATCTAGATTGCTTGAATAGGTTACCCCTGACTAGTGCTTATAATAATACCAATTTTGACAGGAAGGTGCTGGACACTCTGCTGTATCTGCTTTTGTTGAGATAGTGTTTGATAATTCTGACGGGCGTATTCCTGTTAGTCCACTAATTTATTCAAATTTATTTCATCTGGTGTTAGAGTTTTAAGCTTCATAATTCATTTGAGCAACATTTGTGTGAGTTCTTTTTGGATTCGCTTAGAACTAGTGACCCTATTTGTGAATGATATACTACTTTCTTTCAGGTTGACAAGAAAGAGGTACGCTTACGCAGGACAATCTCTTCAAAGGATGTCTACTACTTGGATGGCAAGCTTGTTAGGCATGTTCTCTTATGCTCTAGCTAGACCACCAGCAGTGTTATTAAGATATAAGACCAACAATGATGCTATCTGAGGTATTGTTTGCCCATGCATCTGACCCAGTTTTGCATATATTGTCATTGCTATGGTACAGTAAAGCTGAAGCTAGAAATGTTTTGGAGAGCGCTGGATTCTCTCATTCTAATCCATACTATGTTGTCCAGCAAGGAAAGGCAAGTTACTCACCTGGTCATTCAGTCCTCCTAAGAATATATTATATCTTCAAACTATATCTGTAGGTTTCATCACTTACCCTAATGAAAGACACCGAACGACTAGATCTTCTTAAAGAAATTGGTGGTACACGTGTTTATGAAGAAAGACGGCGTGCAAGCCTGAAAATAATGCAAGAAACAGGTCCATTTCATTCACCATTTTCTTATACTTCACTTTCTAACAATATAAGTTTTCTGTTGAGGTGTTCATTCGTACTCTATTAACAGATAATAAAAGGAAGCGAATGGATCAAGTCATCCAATACTTGGATAAAAGATTAAGGGAACTTCATGAAGAGCATGAAGAGCAAAAGAAGTATCAGCAGCTGGACAATAAAAGAAGATCACTTGAGTATAATATATTGGATCAAGAACTAAACGATGCACAGAACAAATTAGCTACAGTAATGCTCTCTCCTTTTTATGATTAGTTTGGTTACAATATATATATATATATATATACACAGAAGAGGCTAAGCTAGTAATAAAGAGGCATGACAAACCAGGCAGCGAGCCGGGTCAGAAACTAGTTGGCATGCCGCATGCCATCCTGGCATTAATAGCTCTAACACCATGAACATTGAGTTCAGTTATTATGCAGTGAAATTCTTTTAAAAACTTTATCCATCTATGATGCTGGCCAATCCACTTGTCCCATTAGATTTCCTTGTAACCAGGTGGATGATAACCAAAGAAAAGTTTCTAGAAGGTTGTCCCTTATGGAAAAAGAAGTGGTAGATACACATGAGAAGATCAAGAGGTTGGAAAAAGAAATCAAAGTTTCAACACAAGGGATAAATGACACCAAAGCACAACAACAAGATGTTGAAAACAGATGCAATGAAGCAGTCAAGTTGGTGGCTCAGATTGAGCTTGATTTAAGAGATATAACAGACATAATCTTTAGTCAGAAACAAGCCAAGGTATGACTTGGTTTGGCTCTTCCATTTTTTTGGTTAGCATTGTTTTGTTTCCATGCTTAAAATAATCTGTTGTTAGGATAAAGCTGTGAGCGACTTACAGAATGTGAGGGAAGAATATGAAAATTCAAAAAACAAATTAGTTGAAATTAGTATTGTGCATCAGGCTAAACTAAAGGAAGAGGAAGAGATATCAAGGAGGTAACAAATGATTTCTAGAAACATATGTATCAAGAACATTTCCTTTACTCTATGGTATTTTCTCCTCCAGCATAATGGATCATCAGAAACAGGTAAGCTTATTGTACCAAAAGCATGGTAGGGCAACCCAGTTTGCCGATAAAGCTGCCAGAGATGATTGGCTTCAAAAGGAAATTGAAGATCTCAAACCTGCACTTCTATCCAATAGAAAGCTGGTATGTATCCAGTAATTTCTTTTCCTGTTCCGAATCTAATGCTGGAGTTGGTTTTGATGTATTACACTGTTACTCTTGTTTGCATAATTTCATCTCTACATGGCATAAACATATAGTGTCTGTTTGGATTCGTTTGTCTAATTTTTTGTTTTTCTTTTTAGTCTCAAGGATATATCTTGCACCAATGTCAGCCCAAGAAACAATTTTTTGACCTATCAAATCTTTCCTTGTCTTTATGATATGACTAATATGTGTGTTGATTGTTAAATCATCTCAACAATTTCAGGAAGGTCTTCTTCAAGAAGAGATTAAAAAGCTTAAAGATGAAATTAATGGTTTAACAAACTGTGTCATGTCATGGAAAACTGCATCTAGAGAGTTAGAAGATGCACTTATGCAAAAACACAAAGACTACATTGCCTGGTACAATAAGAGAGACGAGCTTCAAGAAAAAAGGAAGTATGTATCTTCCTTACAAACTGTTATAACATGTATTACCTTTGACCTTATGTATTTAGTGCATAAATATCTCAGATCATTATGGAAGGAGGAATCTGATTTGAAGGCCGAAATTCATATACTAATGAAAGATCGTATGAAGGCACAAACAGGATTGGACCATGAAAAACCAAGGGTAGGGAAAGCATCTTTCATGATTTCTGTTCATATTATTTATTGACACTTGTCTTCCCAAGTTATTGGGTAATTCTATCTGATGTACATGTATTCATACCACACCTTACACGTGCATCAACAATTAATGTATTTCTAAGCAAGTTATGGAATAACATATACAATATTAATATGACATTGCATTGGTTCTATTTATTTCTTTCGTAGGCATGTTCTACCAATATCCTTCTTGATCAATCTTCTTGATTCTTCATGTGATGATTCATGTGATGATTATAAAGCACTAGCTATTATGAAGTCTACAATGTAATATTTGTAGTATTACTTGTGCATCCACTAATTGCCCAGTTTTTTATGAAAACTCCTATTCTTTGAAACTAAGGCTCCAATTTATGCAGGCAGTAATGAACATAATATTTTCTCTATCTTGTTTTTTTCTTGAATACGCAAAATATTTGTGCATCATTGTAATTAATGTAGAAAAGTTTGACCATATAATCGACATGCTTTTGGCGAGCGCCCTAGGAGGTCTTGAAGTTTTGATATGCTTCTTTCCTTAGGATATAATGAAAGGCCTTAATGCTGTTGGAAGAATTGTGAGGGACCATGGTATTGCTGGAGTTTATGGTTCCATATTAGAATTGCTTCACTGTGAAGAGAAGTTGTTCACAGCTGTTGAGGTCACTGCTGCAAATAGGTGTCAGATTATGCTTCCTATCTATGTAGATATATATCATGGTTATATCATGGTGGCCTTTTTATTTGTCCATTCATTACTTTATTCATTCACTAATCCCTTCTCTTCTACCATAAATAGCTTGTTTCATGTGGTTGTTGAGAACGATGACATCTCAACGAGGATCATTGAAATGTTGACACGAGAAGATGGACGGGTGACATTTATACCATTGAATAGAGTGAAAGTTACTGACATCAGTTTTCGACAAAGTCCTGATTTTGAACCCTTGTTGAAGAAATTGAAATATCCTGCAAATCTTCAATGTGCTTTTGAACAGGCATTACATGCATATTCCCTCATTTAAATTGTTATTATGTTTCTTTGAACAATTTTCGTAATCCAGTTGTACCTTCTCTAGAAACAACCACCATCCATCTACATGATCAATCATGCTGTGTAGTTATCCTACTAGTTTGAAATATGACGTATATCATCTATGTAATCACCAGAAATATGTACTTGTTCACTTTATCTAGTTCTGATCTTCACCCTTTGTTAATGCATATTTGCACCAAGTAAACTAAAGTGCTGTAAAAGAAAATATTTCAATATTTAATTGAAATATAAAAAGATTTTCTTTGCTGGTTTTTGTTTGTCTGACTTTGCTATTTCTGTTAGGTTTTTGGCCAGACAGTCATATGTCAAAACCTGGAAACTGCGACCCAAGTTGCTTGTAAGAGTGGTCTAAATTGTGTCACACTTGATGGTAATCTTGGCCATAAACTTTTGCCTTTGAGCTTTCAAAATTACTTCAATCCTATAACTGGAGCTGACTACAACTGTTTTTACAAGGTGACCAAGTAGCCAGAAATGGAGGTTTGACAGGAGGTTTCTATGACTCTAGTTGCTCAAAATTGAAGTTTTGCAAAATAATAAGGGAAAATGAGGAAGCAATAAACAAAAAGAAAGATCATCTGATGAATAATATTAGAAAAAACCTACAAGATATCCTGCATCTGTTCAATATTCTTCCAATCTTCCTATTTTGATGAAACTTAGTAGGGTGAAACCCTACTATGGTAGATATGTTAGTGTATAAAAAGAAAAAACCTATACCAATAAAAAAAAAAGATTTCTTCTCAAATTTCTTAGTGCAGACTTGATGACCAAGAAGCTGCTTATTGCTGAGATTAATATATATGATGTTCCTTACTTGCATTTAAAGTTTAAGAGGAGACTTTATCAGTATGTGGAATATATTCTTGCTGAAACTATTGCTGACGTGTGATAACTTTTCTGTTTATTTATTACCTCAATATAAAATGCATATTTCTGCCACAAATATAAGAAATCCTTTGAGTTCACTTAACTGCCCATACAAATCGACAAAGGGAATTACAGATTTACTTACCAAACAGCTACAAATGGATGCTGAATTTGGTCACACCAAGTCAAAATTAGAATATTATAGGTTTGACATTACCAATACAATGAAGCAAAAGGAGTCGCTTAATGAAAACCTTGCAAAAAGGTATATTTTTTGCTCTCTCTCTCTTCCATTTGTTCATATTAGATTCTGGTACAGCCCTGCTGCATCCATATATGCATAGAATTCAACTAATGTCTGGCTCAAATGTATCTGTGGCATGAGCCAGCAACAAGGCCAGCAATATCTTTGTGTATGGCAGATCACTTTGAGGCTAGGCGTTTTTTTTATAGCAATGCAGTTGGACAGAGCTCATATATTTGCATCAGATGTATATCATTTTCCATATGAACAGTATTCTGACATTTTCCACCTTGCAGGAAAAATCATTAGACACAATTCGGAATCAAATTGAGCAGATCCAATCTGGCATTGCAATGAAAAATGACGAAATGAACGCTGAACTTATTGATCACCTAACTTCAGAAGAAAAAGACCATTCACGGTTGAATCATGAAATTACTGAACTACAGGAGAAGCTTCTTTCTTGTTCGAACTGTCGAATTGAGGTCATGGAAATAAATTCAATCTCCATGCCTTGATTTCCTAGCTTTTTATGAGGTCTAATCAGTTACAAACTCTTATGCAGATTGAAACAAGAAAGAAAGAACTGGAGGAGAATCTCTCAACTAACATTCTGAGGCGTCAAGAGGTGGAAGCAATAATTCACTTGGCGGATTTTAGCACCCTACCTCTAGAAGCCGAATCAAAAGAGCAAGAACTAAGAAGTTCTAATAGGAATCTTGATGAGTTAACATCGTTGTTGACGGGTAAAAATGCATTCATTACTTAACTTTTAGGTTCCATGTATTAAACAGCAAGATGACATAGATTTCTTGTTCCATATATGACATGTGATGTTTTATATATTGTCACTGGCCTAAACAGCCATGACAGGCTAAGGTGTCAGGCCCAAGACGGGCCAATTGGGCCTAGTGTGAATCAGGAAAAGTCTAGAAGCTAGGATTACTTGTGAGCTAGATCCAGTCGGGTTAAGTCTGCCATAAAAATATAATGGAAGATCTATTTATTGAGATTAAGTAATAATAATCTTGCATAAAACCTATCCCTCCTCTCCATCCAGCCTTGGTTTCCTCTCCTGCCATCGTGGCCACGCCGACCACAGCTGCCGCTGGAGCCACGCTGCCCAATGTGCAACGCCTAGCTGCAGCCCCATGCTGCTGATGTCCCCCCTCTCTCTAGCAATGGTTTGCCTGTAGACAGCTGTTCCTCCCTCGAATCCCCCTTTTATCTTCTCAATTCTGCTCCCATATTCCTCTAAAACTTTTGCTCTATGTTAGCTGCCGCACACCAGGCTGGCAGCAGCACCCTGCTGCCCTAGCTTTTCCTGCCTCATTAGGTACGACCAGCACTCTAATTTCTGGAACTCAACCCTTAATTTAGGCATGTGACAACATGGTAATCGGAGTCATGTTTTGATCTATACCATGGAAGACTTCTGCACCAACTTGTATCATTGGACAAAGATGTCGATCTTCGTTCCCCCTATCGACAAATACATTCTACATCCAAATTACCTCCAATTTTGTTATGCGGGTGCATCAGCGTCTACCATGTGGTCAACAACGGTTGTGCCTTGATCAACTAGCTAATGCCAACATTGACATCATATACAGCAGCAATAGCTCCACCACCGTCGCGAATCTACAACAACACCTGACCTTGGCTAAAGGAGCAAACCACCAAAGCACAACAGATCTAAATCAACTAGAGAGCAATCCACCAAAGGTGCCAATTCCAACCAAAGGAGGAGCACCAATGACAACACCCACCAAATCTGAGACCCAAATTACCATCAAAATATTTTCTATAGATCCATCATCTAAGGTGTCTTCAGATGCAAACTCCTCGGCGCCCCACATCGATGCTAGTTGTCAGGTATCAGTATAAACGATACCGGAAAATCACCCTCAACCAAAGCAAAATCAGTAATTAGGCAAGGCAACAAGAAGAGACCCACAAAGAGCTATACGGGCTCATAGGATCATTAGAAGACGGGCCACGTCCCAACTAGGGCACGGATTCGCCCGAGAGGCTATACTCGCTCGAGAGGCAGTCCTTCCCGCCCAAGAGCTGTCTGCATCACCCAAGAGGTTGGACTCGCTCGAGAGGCAGTCCGTCCTGCCTAGGAGTTGTCCACCTTGCTCCAGAGGTCGGACTTGCCCGAGAGCTATCCGCCTCCTGAGAGGCCAGACTTGCCCGAGAACCGTCCATCTCACCTAACTGGCCGCCTAGCGGACTCGAAGCAGATAAGATCAACACGCATAGCTTTGACACCCTCAACTTAAACGTTGTCTAGGGCTACAGATGGAACAAGAGGGGCTGACATGATAGTGCCTAACACAAAACTACACCCATGCATTGTGATAAAGCCATGACAATATCCATTCAAGCCCAGGGCCCCCATCAACTCCACTCGCAGCATCCTCCAATGGAGTATGGGCCAGTCTTCTCTAACAGTTGACTACCGAGAGTCGGGATAACACCATGTCGCCCATACATAACAGAGTAGAGGCGGTACAAGCACTAGGACAACAGGGCAGGTCTCAGACAACCCTTCGCACACCAGGACAAAGCAGGTACAAGCTGGACAGGACCTTACTATGACGAGATCTGTCGTGCAGAGGAAGAAGCAGTCACCACGAGTCCTACCTCCCTTTCTTCCGCTTTGCCCTCCAACATATCCTTTCCCGGCCCTTTGAGGGCCTGAAGCCTTCGTACGTAGCTTTCCCTTCTTGGACTATAAAAGGAGGGGCAAAGCTCATCACTCAAGATGATTACACAATTGCACGAGCAACGGCAAACACAAATTAACAGAGACCTGAGAGCTCTCTCACCCATTTGTATACCCCTACCGCAAACTGAGCCCAAGCAACAGAATCTCCACCAACTGGGCGTACGACTATTCTTGACTGAACTAGTATACATCTTTGTGTCCGCTTGAGCAAGCCATCAGAGCTAAACGTGAAATCTAGATAATTCACTAGTTAGTGTTTCTAAAACATCGACACTAGCAGTCACACCACCAATCTCGCCCATGCCATATTGCACATCAGATACATTTACGCGAGCAGGGATTACTGCAACAAAACTGGCCACATCTACACTAATGCCAATGGTCTGCCACATCAACATAATGCTAGCACCGGCTATGCTAGCTACAACATCTTAAAAGGCATTGAATCCAATGGCAAGAATATCCTCCACAAAATTGGCATATCTCTGCAACCAGTGCCTACACAGAGGACATGCAATAACCTAAGAGCGAACATGGCCGATCCTGCTACATCTAGCATCAGGTCTTTTTCATTGGCCAACATCATTGCAAATAAGATGCAATCCACATTACCAACTGATGCGACACCTACGGCATCACCTAAACAGGCCTTAGGTGGTCACTCCAAGGATAACAATGACAATGCTATGGCAACTTCATTATCATCATCCTCGTCCTTCACTATCAACACAGTGAAACTAATACCTCTGCACCGAATATAGCCATCCTCAATTCTATAAAAGAACAGAGCAGAGATCATGAAATAATTATCATGTGCCCTAATCCCCCTTGGTGAACCTTTAGTAGACGTGAAGCCCATGGTGTTTAGGTGAAACATAAAACTAATTTTTTGCACCAATTGGAGATTCACTAATTAGTGCTCCCCAATCATATTAACTACAACGAGCTCCATAATAGCACTTGCACCTAAACCAACGATCGCAAGAGGCTCTAACACTAGTTCCACCTCAACATCGCCAGTCCTTCCTACAACCCACACCAACCATGCTTCATAATGGGAATAGATGCTTCCACCTCATCCTCGATAACACAAGGTAACAGATAGAATCGACCTCCCCCACCTTAACTGATGGGATCAATTCTTGGTCCAATCCTAACACTCCTAGAATGTTAATGTCAACTCTAGCGTCCACTGCAGCATGTTGTAAATGTTAAGTACCTTGGGGATCAGAAAGCTTAGCCACTCCAGAGGTGGAGATAACTATATATAGAGGCAGAGAGCCATATGGCCCTGGGCCATATAGGCCTACAGTATACACTTAGCACACCCTTCAAACTCAAGATGGAAGCAGAGGATTTAAAACATTGAGTTTGATCAAGTGAAACCGATGCTGCTCTCGAGGTTGTGCTTTAGTAACAAAATCAGCCAGTTGCAACTCTAAAGGCACATACTAGAGAGAAATAGTTTTCCGATGACAATGAGAACGACTAAAGAAGGCATCCACACCAATATGCTTGGTAAGTTCTTGCTTCACAAGATCATTAGCAATTTGTATGGCTCCTGTGTTATCACAGAGAAGAGGTGTGGCAACATCACAAGAAATGCCTAAATCAGCCAACAATGATCGAAGCCATATAATTAATCTCTGCACTAGTAGTTGCAAGAGCTCGAAATTCGGCAAGGATGTGCTACCACCAGCAGACAACAGAGCAGAGCAAGCGGAAGGTACCAACACCAACTCCTTTGTTCCTAATGAGGATAGGGGCGGATGAATTCAGTGAAGACAGACGTGCTACAAGCAGAGGAAGATGACCCGCGGCTGACAAGGACAGATGAGGACACCGTGCTTGATGATGCGCAATGAAGTTGCTCACTCATGGACCACTTGTGCGGAGGAAGCCATGCACCGCCCTCGTGCGATGTGCGGATGAAGGAAGCGGTCGAGTCGATGGAGACAGCGGTAACGGGCCACGATGAAGAGGTAGCCACGGGCCGAGACGGTGAAAGAAGTGCAGCATTGGGCCACAATAGGAGGAAACACGGTGACGGGCCACAAAGAGCGGAAAGGCAATGGATGAACCCCCAAGGAGGCAAAAATGGTTCGGGGTGGATTAATTAAGATAGTTTAATGCTAACCCAACCTTATATTTGGTACCATGTTATGTACCTTGGGGATCAGAAAGCTTAGCCACTCCAGAGGTGGAGATAACTTTATATAGAGGCAGGGAGCCACATGGGCCTAGGCCATATAAGCCTGCTGTATACACTTAACAGCAAAACCCAACTAGGCTTAAGATTAGGAAGAGTCCAGAAGCTAAGTCTACTTCTGAGTCAAGTCCAATCGGTTCAAGTCCTCCATATATGTATCTATTTAGACTAAGAAACAATAATCTAGGGTAAGACCTATCCCTACAGCCTTGGTTTCCTCTCCAGCCATCGTGGCCACTTCACCCTTGTGCATGCCACAACTAGGAGCTACCACTAGAGCCTCACCGCCCACCCTGCACCGAGCCGGTAGCATCCCTCTGCAGCTGCCATCCCCTCTCTCTATATAGGAACAGTTTGCCTTCAGACATCAGTTCATCCGGTTTCTGCTTTGGAATTCAACTAAAATTTCCATACAATGCCGACTTTTGCATGCCAGGCCGGCAGTAGCACCCTGCTGCCGTCGCTTTTCCTCCCTTATTAGGCATGGCCATCCCTAGGGGAGCCACCCTTTCCCCTCTAATTCCCCTTTACTCCCCCATTCTGCCCTGAAGTCACCACTAAATTTAGGCATGTGACATATATCTTTAAGACTTTAACCTAGACTATTGTTTCGACAGGAATTGTCGATACTATTGTAAATTATAACAGACATAAGGAGGAACTAACAATGCAAAGGAATGATTTGAAGGTAATTATGATTGCTCTTATCTCTTTTCCTTTGGTTGGGAGTGGGGTTATTTGATCTTCTTCGTCTCATTTTGTTTGACTTGCTACTGGCTAATTCTAATACAGTCTCTTGAAGCTAGTTATCAGCTGGCTGTAAAAGATGTGACTGAGGAGTTGGAACAATTGATGAATAGCAAGAGTGTTTATATAGCAAAGCAACGGAAGTGTACGAAGAAGATCCGAGACTTGGGATTATTGCCTACTGATACTTTTGAACTGTACTACATTGATCAGTCCAATCCTTGCTTTATGTTTTCCCTATATATTGTCGCAATTCTCTGTCAATTCATTTTGGGTCAATGGATTCATTACACTGTCGAGCTTTTCAAAAAAATTCCATAGTGTCAAGGTTGTTTTTCCTTTGTCCAAAATTATAGGTACAAAGGGGTAGACAAGGAACAGTTGCAGAAGATGCTCTATGATTCCAACAGGTTATTGATGCAATTGAGTCATGTCAAGAGAAAGGTTTTTGATCAATATGTTATCATTTTGGAAGAACACGAAGAATTGAAGGAAAAAAGGGCTGAACTTGATGCTAGTGATCATGTAAGTTCTATATCAGTGTAAATGTTCTTTCTATTTTGTCATGCTCCGTTATCGTTTTGATAGCCCAATGTCTTGAATTCTATATAAACTGCTTCTCTATGTCATAGAAAATGAAGGAACTCATATCGGTTTTAGATCAACGGAAGGATGAATCAATTGAACGAACATTTAAGGGAGTTGCAAGGAACTTCCGTGAATTGTTCTCTAAGCTTGTACAAGGTGGTCAAGGGCATTTGGTTATGATGAAGAAAAAGGTTTCTCTTTCCCATGCTTTGCACTTTAACTTTACAAGCTCTTTGATTCTGTACCATACACTTGGCTAATAGACAACTTTAGTTCCAATGACCTATACGGCTCTGTATGGTTCAAATTTTAGTTAGTTTTGGGTCTTCCGCACATTATATCTATTGCAGAATGCAAGTTGCCATGGAATTCTCTGGTTTTTTCTATCTTAAAGGTGAGACTTCCAAATGTTTATGAGTTCCTTTTTGGTAGGATGGTGATGCAAATGATGAGGATGAGGATGGACCTTGTGAACACGAGGTTGAAGGAATAATAGAGAAGTATATTGGTGTGAAAGTGAAGGCATGTAATTTTTGCAGTGTTTGTTCATGCAGTCACGATCACATCTGTCACCTACAAAAAATACAGCTGTGTGAAGTTAATTTTTTTGGACAATTTTGGTATATGTGTGCATTCAGTTTATTTATCTACTGATACATAAACTTATTAAAGGCTATCCTGATCCAGGTTTCCTTTACGGGCAAGGGAGAAACTGAGTCTATGAAACAGTTGTCTGGGGGACAGAGGACTCTTGTAGCATTAACACTGATTTTTGCTATTCAACAATGTGACCCAGCTCCATTTTACATCTTTGATGAGATTGATGCTGCTCTTGATCCACAGCACCGAACAGTGGTTTGGAGTATCCTTTTCAGTTTTCTCACAATATAAAAGCCATGATCTACTTGTTATTGTCTACAGATATCCATTTTATGTAACTAATGTTTTATTAGTCTCTATATGTGACTATGATCCATGTTTGCTTGGATCAACAACAGAAGCTTGTTACGCTTTCCTTAAGTTCAATTACAGACCTGATCCGCAGCCTTGCTGATATGGGTGGAACTCAATTCATTGCAACCACATTTCAGTCAGAGGTTTTGAATGTCACTGATAAAATATATGGTGTAACACTCCAGAATAGAATGAGCCACATCAATGCGACCTCAAAGGAGCAGGCTCTGAAGTTCTTTGAGCGTGATCAGACACACAATGCAAAGTGAAAAACTTCAGATAATTATACTCAATGTGTGCTCCTCTTTATATTTTGTCTTGACCCCTTTTGAGGCCGTTATACTATTCGATGGTACTCACAAGATTTAATTGCCTTTTGTCGGCACAAAGATCAAAAGATGCTATTACAGAAAGCACTGACTAGTATAGACCACACCAAACAGATAATGCTTTGATTCTTCTATGTACCACTTTTAGCATTTTTAAACATTCTAATTCAGACTAATAAGAACTAGCTTCCTAGACAAGTCTCTAAAGATATCAGGCATTCTATCAGCAGACCTGTTTAAAATAAAAATAAAAATCACATTTTCAAGTTGTAGTTTTGATAAGTTCTACATCAGCAGAAAACACTAGTTACATTTTGCAGAAAAACAAAAGGAATCTAAGAACCGGCAAAGACATTGTCTCCTTCTAGTGCCATTTGAAAAGATGGTTACAAAAAAATAGACAAATAAGAATGAAATAGAAATGTCACAACGAAATATATAAACCACATGAAACACTGAGAATAAAAAAAGAACAGAACAACAACACCTCAACCATCCGATTTTAGCCTATATGAAAGTAAGGGGTACTGTGAGAACATGACCCCAAAATGAACATGTTGCCATAGATTTTGACATTCGCAGGCACAGGAAGTAACCCTAACTAAAGTTAAACTCTTCAGACCATCAGCATGGCTCAGAACAAAAATAGCAGATGTGATACGTTTTCATCACTAAGCACTAAGTTATGCATTTATGGACGCTTGCTTAGACCCAAATTTGACTTGTTTATTGGAAACGGAATATAGTTTATTCTAAAAAACTCTAGTAGATTAGAAATTTGCTTGAAGTGAAATCTTGATATGATATGGTTTGAATCAGTTTACTGTTACCACAAGACCTAGCAAGGTTTCTCATTGCATACGAAGTATGTAAGATAATACCAAGTTCGATTGATTTAACCAAAGAAATTGATCATGAGAGGAACAATGTGTGTGCATACACTAGTACAGAAATGCTTTGTACTGGCAGTGGCTAACCTATTTCTACTGGCGGTTTTGCCAACCGCCAGCGGGAAAGGCCAGTGAAAATGGCCTATTTCCACTGACGGTTGTTTGAGAACCGCCAGTAGAAATTGATTTCTACAAGCGGTTCTCTTAAGCAATCGCCTGTAGAAATCGCTGCCCAGAAAACGCAAGAAAAAATAGCAAAAAAATATTTTTAAAAAGGCAAAAAATATTTTTGAAACCGGGGAAGGCACCCGCCTGCCCGTCTCCATGCAAGTCGCAAGTCGTGCATTTTTTCGTGTAAAATCCTGTAAAATCGTGCGCTACGCGGCCGCGACCTTGGCCTCACGCGTATCCCCCTCTACCACTCCACCCACACGTCGCTTGTGTCTATATCCCATTTCGGTTCCCCACATATTATCCCAAACCGATAGTAAATTCAACATTTCGGGGTTTAAACGAATTCAAATGAAAAAGTGTTCAACTACAAAGTTTCGTAACTTTTCAAGATCTACAACTTTCATTTAGAGTGTTTCTCCATCCGAGGTCATTTGAAAAATTTGAATTTCAACCTTGAAAATTTCATTCGTAGTTTTATATAAAAAGATGATTTCAAATAAAAAAGTTGTCAACTACAAAGTTTCGTAACTTTTGAGATTTACAACTTTTATTTTGGTAGTTTCTCTATCCGAGGAAGTTTGAAAAACTCAAAAAAAATTAATTCCAAATTATTTCTCTTGGCGGTTCTGTTAAAGAACCGCCAGTAGAAATAGGGCCAATTTCTACTGGCTGTTCTAAAGAGAAACCGCCAGTAGAAATCAAACGCTAGTGTCAAGAGAAATGATTTGTGTACTAGTGATACAGGATGGAGAAGAACATGAGTCACTACAAGCGCCTAAATGGCTGTTAGGATCCATTTGTTGCCAAAAGCAGTTGGGATCCCTCATAACACATTATGCTTATAGAGAGAAAAGGCGATGTCCATCATCTTAACCCAAAATGAAATGGCTGAGGAGAAGAGGTTAACTTCAACCAATGAACGCTCCACAGTACATGCAGTGTATGATTTCTGAACAGTGAGCAGAATACTAAGATTAACACAATGAGTGCCAATAATAAATGAAAACCACAAGCAGTCCTACTTATAGGTTCTAGAGCAAATCATATAGTTTCCAATGAACCACAAGCATGTCATGCAACAAGTGTACGGTATAACAAACCATTTCTTGGATAATCCATGTAGACCGTATTACATGGCAATTTTATGATTTCTAAGCTAATCACTCAAGCCTATACGACTCTGCATAGTAATTTTCTTGGAGAGCATCTCCAACTACTTCTCAAACCAACATGCTATTTATCCCAAGTTGCTATTCACGGGCCTCGTGCCCGGAAAGGACTTGCTATCGCGCCAGCCGCCATTGTGACGAGAGAAGTTAGCGGGGCTCGTCGTTTCTTAGCGGGGCTCTTGCGGGGCTCTTCGTTTGCTTAGCGGGCCTCTTCGCTCGTTAGCGAGCTTTTTCATTTTGGCAAGTGAGTTTTAAGGAGTTGTTGGAGAGAAGTCTTTTTTTCACTTGGCAAATAAATTAGCAACTTGCTAAAACTTAAGATTTGGCAAGTCAATTTTAAGGAGTTGTTGAAGATGCTCAAGCCCGTATGTTTACATCACTCCAAATTTGGTGCATAAATGACTGGAGAACCAGAAAATTTTCAGAGACGTCAAGCAAATGGAATACAAGTAATTTTCTTAATGACAATAAATTTTATTATATCCCCAATAACAGGACTTGTTTGATAATATCAAATGTATGACATGGCAAATATTATTGCAAAAATTTAGAATAATGCATAATAAAACAAAGGGAATATTTATCAACCAACATTTCAATTAAATCAGCACAATCGAAAATGAATCCTAGAGGGTATTATAGCATGAAATTCAATCACATGACTCCCAACGCACACAACTTAGAGTAAATGGATCAAGCATCATCCACCTTGATCCCCATCAACAGCCAATCCTTTCTCAAATTCTTTGGTAGTCTTAAAAGAGATCGAATATGGTGGCCATTGTCCCCGCTAAGAATGGCATATGCCTTTAGCATATCATCACGGGCAAATCCGTAGCTTGGTATCTCTCGAAATGCTGCAAGGATCTCATCATATGCTTGCGCAGTAGGCTCTGCCGATGGCTTGCAAGGAGATTGCAGCATCGAATAATTTGTGCCATCGTCTTCTTTTTTCTTCTCCTCATAGTTACCATCTTTTTTCTTCTCCTCAGTTACCATCTGGCCAATATGACTTTGGCCCGTCAATGTACCATCGCTACTACAAGTTGGATAAGGATTGAAGTAGTAGGATACATTGCTGGAGATTAGAAATCGTCCGGGCATTGAATCTTTGTAGCGTGAGACTGATTGTATCGTCTTGCTCCTCATATCGAGCATTAGCAGCCATAGGGTCTGGTCACCACCATATTTGACATGGTAACTCTCGCACAGCGCGAAGCAGATGACATGGGGTTCGTACATGCTCATGACAGGGAACCCAAGTGGGACGCGTGGGAGGCCCTTGTAGGTATCGAGCGACCAGAGCTCGGTGGCGTCGAGCATACCGTCCATCGCCCACTCCATGCCATCATCCATCCTCAGCGTCCAAGTGTTGATGGTGTAGGCGTGGTGAGAACGCTGGCAATCAGAAGCACCGGCACTGCCACAACAGCAGCGGGGGGAGATGTTGACCAACATGAGCGCACTTACGCCGACCGTGGCACAAACTCTCCGGCCGAAACAACGATAGGGAACCGAGGGGAACGGCACGTAATGCAGACAGGGGCTCTCCTCCAGCACGTCACAGAACAGGATGCCGCCACTGTCAGATATGTCGACCCAGCATAGTATCCTGTCGCCAACGGGGAAGACGCTGCTGGTGTTCCACTCTGAAGGCAGCATCCCATGTTCATTGCCGTTGCCGCCGCGGCAGATCAGTGGATGCTTCACGGTCCACGCACCGGATCGGAACAAGAAGAGCTCTGCTGCCGCCATCGTCTTTTCTGTGTCGTCCTTGCTCACAACCACCATCTTGAGCTCCGCCACGACGACCTCGTCCTCACCACGGTGGGGGTGCAGGATGCCGGTATGGTCAGTATGCATCTCTCGATTCACGGGACCGCTGCCCAAGCCTGGATACCTTCTGCAGCTGTCCTCGCTTTCACTGGGATAGTAACACGGGAGCAGCGACAACGATGGTGGGCGTGGGGGGTGCGCGGCGGCGTCACCGGCGTTGTAGACGAAGTAGTCAAGCGTGCGGTGGAACCCTTGTTCGAGTTGGACCACGATGAGCAAGAAGTCGCTGTGCGCAGCCATGATGAAACAATAATTGCGGTGGAGGACACCGTCAGGCAGCTTGACGCGTACAGACGACGTCGCCGGGGGCTCCGCGAGGCTGAGGGAGACTTGGATCGGGTGCCCGTTGCTGGTGCGGGCGGCGGCCAGTGTCTTGGCGTTGGCGCCGGCGGCTGTGGCGCAAGAGATGTCATCGTGGACCATGCTGTTGCAGTGGCCCTCGAAAATCACCCAGCTTGGGTAGGCGGCCGACGATGAAGTGGAACCAGACGCAGGTTGCGCCGTTTGGACTTCCATAGGCGCCGTCACCACCGCGCCGCCACCGCTGGATGTTTCGTTTCCCTATATTCCGAGAGGGGATAGGGAGGATCGATCCGATCCGTCATTTGACTAGGATCGACTCCGGAGATTTCTTTTCTTTTTTTTTTTCTAAAAAGAAGGAACAGTTGTGTATCCTTTATTTCCGTTTCGACGTTCCAGATGACTTTACTCCCTTGACAGAGAATTCAGAAATATACAACGACCGGTATTGTGTCCCCTGTTTTAAAAATATTTCTTGTTGTATATATATTTTAGAAAAATATCGAGGTATTGCGGAATAAGTTGGTTTTGAAAACTATAATATGTTTGGATGTAATGAGCTGTTGTTTTGAGAACCATGGTATATTACTAATGCCTCCATTTGACTTATAGGTCAGCTTTACACTATTAAACTTTTTTTTTAGAAAGAAGCTTCACAAGTAGCTTTTACGGTGAAGCTGAACTGATTTAGAGAAATTGTTTGGCAATAGCTTTACCTAAGACAACTGGAATAAAAGATCCTAATGCCCTTGTTTTTTCTTTTTCTTTTTTTCATTTCTCTTTTCCCTACTCTTCTGTAGTCTTCTTTCTGCGGCAAAGAGCCTGAATCTATATCTATACCTATTAATAAAGAGACAAAATTTATTCCCATTTTTTTGGTATGGCCTCCTAAACTAACTTCGTGAATGTGCAAATCAATCACTGCACTCATACTCTTGCTCTAACTTTCTTTATCCACTGCACTCCCACTCTCGCTCTAACTTTCTTTATCCGAAAGTACTAGGATGTGATTTTTATTTTTGTTTCATCAGTTATTATTAATTTAATTATTAACTAATAGTTGCTACACATCATCGGGATCTACTGCACTCACACTCTCGCTCTAACTTTCTTTATCCAAAAGTACTAGGATGTGATTTTTATCTCTATTTCAGTTATTATTAATTAATTATTAACTAATAGTTGCTACACATCATCAGGATCAGATCATTGTTTATTAACCGTGGAGCACATAGTTTTGTAGACGATATGGCACTAATTAATAGGTAAACAAATAAAACAGCTTAGAATTCACCTCTGTGCCTCTTGTCTACTTGTTGGGCCAAACACAGGCCTAGGCCCATAACGGATTTGGACTGGAGAGAGACTGAACCATTGAGAGACTTTCAATCATCTTTTCATTCTTAGAAGTATTACATAATTTATTCTATACTTTATATATACTCCATAGATAAATTATAAAAGTCATATGAAAGTGGGCATGAAGTAAACATTTTAATTTTAACCTAAATTTATTTCATGGTACCGATAATTTTTCTTTTGGACCACTCAATATGTTCTCTATATGTAACTGAGAGCTGGTGCCGAGTTTTTCAAATAAAATAAATACTTTACAAGAAAATCGAAATTATGTTTATACGAATAGAATTCAATCCAGTTATACCTCCCGTTGCAACGCACGGGTATATTTGCTAGTCACTACTAGAATCTGAAATTACCTTGACGGCCGAGGATTTCCTTGAGTGCCAAAACAAAACCACGCTTTCCTTGACGATGCTACTCCACACTCAAGGAAACATATATTCCTTCGAGGTTGAAGTAAAGCACCAAGTAATATGGTTGTTTCCTCAACGGTTTCTAATAACCTCCAAAAAATGACTCGTTTCCTTAATTGTAATTATAAACAGTTAAGGAAATTAGTATTTCCTTGAGTTTTATTCTTAACCTCCATGAGGCCGTCCCCAAGTCGCTGGCCATGCCCCAAACCCACCATTGCGAACGTGCCCTGGCCCCACGCCAGCAGCCGCTCCCTGGCCTCACGTCCCAGCGGCCACGCCATGCCCCGCACCGATGGGCGCGCCCTGGCTCTAGGGTGACAGTCGTGCTTGGCCCCGCGATGATTGTCACTCCATGGCCAAGCGTCCCTATAGCTGCCACCCTACCCGACGCCGGCAATCGCGCCCCTGTGGGCCATGTTCTAGCGATGGTGCCTCAGCTCCGCCATGGCAGACACGCCCCAGCCTCTCGCCCTCAACCGCGCCGGTGGTCACGACCTGGCCCTGCATCATGGCAAATGTGCCTACTCCATGATCAAGCATCCCCACGGCTGCCATCCTGTCCTGCGCCAGCTGCTGTGTCCCCAGTGGGCCGTGCTCCGGCAACACCCCCTGCCATGCTCCACCGGTCGTGCCCCATCGCCTCCGCCTCCCTGCAATCGTGCTCTCTCTCTCTCTCTCTCTCTCTCTCTCTCTCTCTCTCTCTCTCTCTCTCTGTGATTGGGCAAGAGTTTTCTTTTGTACACAGTAGAGCCCACTAAGGAGATGAATCATACCGATGAAGCTGGAATATTTACCAACCAACATTTTTTAAATTAAATGAGCACAATACAAAATGAATCCTAGAGAGCATTATAGCACGTTATTCAATCATATGACTCCCAACTCACACAACTCGTTAGACCATAGAATGCATACTGCTGCGACCTTGTCATATCATGAGCCGACGGATCAAGCATTCAAGCATCGTCCGCCTTGATCTCCATCAGTAGCCAATTCTTCCTCAGTTTCATCGGTAGTCTTAAAAGTGATCTGACCCGGCAGCCATTGTCACTGCTAAGAATGGCAAACGCCTTTAGCATCTCATCACAGGCTAATTCGTAGCTAGGTATCTCTTGAAACGCTGCCAGGATCTCAGATGCTTGTGCAGCAGGCTCCAACCTTGTGGACATGCAAGGAGATTGTAGCATCGAATTCATGCCATGGCCATCCATTTTCTTCTTCTCATTGTCCATCTCGCTAGTCGGGCTTTGGTCCATCGATGTACCATCCCTGCTACAAGTTGGATAAGGATTCAAGTAGTAGGATAAATTACTGGATATTAGAACACGTCCGGGCAACCAATCTGTGTGGCGTGAGACTGATTGTATTGTCTTGCTCCTCATATCGACCATTAGCAGCCATAGCGTCTGGTCGCCACCATATCTAACATGGTGATTCTCGCACAACGCGAAGCAGATGACATGGGGTTCATACATGCTCACGACGGGGAACTCGAGTGGGACGCGCGGGAGGCCCTCATACCTATCAAGCGACCAGAGCTCGGTGGCATCGATCATGCCGTCCATCACCCACTTCATGCCATCGTCCATCCTCAGCATCCAGATGTTGATGGTATAAGCATGGTGAGAACGCTGACAATCGGAGGCACCGACACCGCCACAACAGCAGCGGGGGGTGATGTTGACGAACTTGAGCGTGCTGCCGCAAGCGGTGGCGCAAACTATACGGCCGAAACAAGGAGTGGGAACCGGGGGCAGCGGCAGGTACTGCAGACAGGGGCTCTCCTCCAGCACGTCGCCGATCAGGACGCCGCCGTTGTCGGTGTCGTCGACCCAGCATAGCATCCTGTCGCCCACGGGGAAGACAATGCTGGCTTTCCAATCTGAAAGCAGCTCCCCATGTTCATCGTCGTTGCTGCAGCAAATTCGTGGATGCTTCACGCCCCACGCATTACTGGATCGGAACATGGAGAGCTCAGCCACCTTGGTCTTTTCTATGTCATCTGTGCTCACCGCCACCATCTTGAGCTCGGCTACGACGACCTCGTCCTCACCCCGGCGAGGGTGCAGGATGCCGGTGCAGTCAGTACACAACTCTAAATTCACGGGACGCGGCGGCAGCAGCAACAACGACGGTGACTGAGGAGGGTCTGCGGCAGCGTCGCCGGCGTTGTAGACGAAGTAGTCGAGCGTGCCGTCATACCCATACCCATACCCATACCCTTGTTTGAAGCTGACCTCAACGAGCAACGAGTCGCTGTGTGCAGCCGTGATGATAGAATAACTGAGCTCGACACCGCCGTCAGGAAACTCGATGACCACAACCGACGTCGCTGGAGGCTCTTGGAGGCAGAGGGAGACATGGATCCGGTGCCCATTGCTGGTGCGGGTGGCGGCCAGTGTCTTGGTGACGGCCGTCCGGCAACAGGAGCCATCGACGTTGCTCTTAGAGTACCGCTCCAGAGTCACCCAACGTGGGTAGGCGGCGGCCAGCGACGAGCCGGAGATACAAGATGCTTGCGCCGTCGTTTCGACTTCCATGGACGCCGTCACCACCGCGCCGCCACCGCTGGATGTTTCGTTCCCGATATATTTTCCCCGAGGGGAGGATCGATCTGATCCGTCAGTGTCTCCGGAGATTTGTTCAAGTTTGATGAGGTCTCCCGTGGGCCGTGGCAGCGAATTATAGAACCACCGGTATTAGGGCCTGTTTTACGAAATATTTTTTATTATATATTCCAAATCTTCTAAAAAAATCATATATTCCAAAAAAAATTATCATGGTGAGCATCTCCAAAGTTCCCTGAACCCTCTTTTAATACTTGGTTTTTAGCAAAAGAGGAGAAACAATCTTCCTCCAACAACTCACTACCGGAATCTGGCTTTTTGCACAGTGCCAAAAGGTTTGCCTCGTGTTTTTTTTTCGAGTACTTCAAAAGAGCTCTTTGCCGAGCGCCAAATAAAAAACACTCAAGAAAAAAACACTCGGCAAAGACGCTTCTTTGCCGAAAGTGCCAAAAAACAATCGGCAAAGAAGGTCTTTGCTGAGTGTTTTTAGCACTTGGCAAAAAGAAGCACCTTTGCCGAGTATTTTGTTTTAACACTCAAGAAAAAGAAGGTCTTTGCAAGTGTTTTTTACACCTAGCAAAGATAATTTTTAGAGTATATTTTAAGCAGTAAATTAATTCAAATGAAAAAAATTAACTATAAAGCTGTACAACTTTTCAAGATCTATAACTTTTATTTTGATCATTTCTTCATTTGACAAAGTAAAATTAAATTTATTTATAAATCTTACATATCTCTCTTATAGTTTATGAAACTACAAGGAAATATATAAGATTTGTAAATAATATTTCTACTACTATGTCGGATGATCAAATGACCAAAATAAAAGATGTAGGTTTTGAAAAATTATACAACTTTGTAATTGAATACTTTTTAATTTGAGTTAATTTTGCTAATGAAAAGTACAGTCCAAATTTTTTAAATTTGAAATTTGAATTTTTGAAACAACCTCGGATAGAAAAGTAGTCAAAATAAGAATCATAGATCTCAAAGGTTATAAAACTTTGTAGTTAGCAACTTATTTATTTGAATTTATCTTGTCATGCAAAAGTACATAGGCTCAAACCATCGATATGTGCACGTGACATGTTCATGTATATGTTGCGTGCTCCACCTGCATGTACCCGTTGCATGTTGATGCACTCCATCGGCTTATATGGCAACAAACAAACTATTCTTGGAGAGTAGATATCTTATATACATTTGTTTAGTTTGTTACCTTTTTTTTTTATTTTTTCTGAGCATTTTAATTAATTAATATTTATTTAATTGTTGTATGCAATTCAAAATCAAGGGCCAGGATTTATTTAAGATCTTATCTCCTATAAGGTAAAGTATGTACCTTAGCAAGGCCCTTTATCATTTGAAACCAAGGGAGTAGTGACAACACCACCAGTAGAAAGAATGAGCACCAGACATGCACATAAAGATCAAGCTGGCAGACTGATTATGCACAGGACCATAGAATCTAAAATTATCCTCTTGGTCATATAGGGTGCACTCAGTCTATCTTGGATTTAGTTGTCGTGCCTGCTTTGTCTTAGCGAAAGCGTTTTTATATGGAAAAGGAAATGCTCTTATCCACCATCAACTGGCTCAATGATCCCCTTTGGGCAGCTATTTTTCTGCTATAAGTGAAGAAGATTTCGAAATCACTTGGAACATTTGATAAGTTATCTTCTTTATATCCACGACCAAAGTAAAGTGAGGATCTAATCTCAAAGAAGCGTAAGATGGAGGCAGTATATACTGGTTTCTATGAAGTCGTTGCTTAGTTTGGATAGCGATTACCTTTTGACGCATATATCATGAGTCTCCAAACTATATATATATGTTAGAACTACAGATTAGATACAGGCGTAAATAGTCATCAGTGACATGGGAAAAATGCGTCACCCCTAGCGCATCATAGGCATGTAACTGTCACTAATCTTGATATATCAGCGATGCATATAGAGCAAATGTGTCGTTGACGAATGGTCATAACAGATGCCGGTAGCCAAAACGTGTCTCTGATGACCATTAAATATGATACCTGAGCGTGGGTTTGCCATTTGCCAAATGGGAGCTCTTGTAGGTAGAAGTTGTGATGGGCGTCATCCCACTGTCAGGTCAGTAAGAAGAAGGATCGATTGAGATTATTGTGCCAGCGCGCCACAGCTTTGTTTAAACAAAACCATCGTGGATCCCAACATAAGCTCGGTAGCAAGAACCCATTGAGGTTGAATTAATTGAGGTTTATTGCATACAGCTAGTAAAACAGGCTCGTATTTTATTATATTTGTCAAAATTAAAAATGTGTGTTGACTGAGAATGAAACATATATTTTATATACAAAGATGACTCAAAATGCTGCTGCGTGCAGTGGGTAGCTATCCATCCGTGTGGTTAGCTACCCACCATTATAGCAAGATCTCCTGCTCGCTATCGCCCATCATATATTACTAGAAACATGAAATTCCTGGCCAGCGAAAACGAAATAATACCGTTAGAAAAATAAAAATCAAAGAATCTCAGCTCAGCCCACACAGGCAAATCAAAGAAGTTGAAGTACAGAAAATACCTGAAGTTGAGTGCAGAAAACAACTAAACGTGACCAAATCAAAGAAGCTCAGCTCAGCTCACAGACAACCATTCAAAGCAGATGATAATTCCAAAGGTCTAGAAGTCTTTTTGACGTTAAACAGGCGAAGAAGCTAGGATGACGAGTCTGTGAGACTGTCTAGGACTTCATCAGTTAATACATGAACTCTATTATCCAAAATTCTAGCACAAAAATAAATCACACATACCACAACAATTCCTAGTTGATTTTGAGAGAAAAAAAAAAGCAAATCCCCATGTACATACACAATTGTCGGATCATAGGAACAATCTATGGGGATAAATTAACATACAAAGTGCTGACAGATCAATCTTCGCAAGCATTAATCTCCATCAACAACCAATCCTTCCTCAGATTCTTTGGTAACCTTAAAAGAGATCTGAACCGGCGGCAGTTGTCATGCCTAAGAATTCTGAACACTTTTGCCTCATCATGATCCAGTCCATAGCTAGGTATCTCTTGAAATGCCTCAAAGATCTCTGATGCTTGCACAGAAGGCTCATCGAAAGAAGCAGGTTGCGGCGTTGGATTGGCAGTGATGGTCGCACGTCGCCTCTTAGTTCGTATCAGCTGCTCGTCATCGATGGCTGGCGTTGGCCTCTCAATGCTTTTCTTCCTTTGTCCTGTCAACGTACCATCACAACCACTACTAGGTGAAGAATTGAAGAAATATGATACATTGCTTGGGATTAGATGATCATCATGCATATCTAACAACCCATATTCGTGGCGTGAGACAGAACGTATTGTTTTGTTTCTCATGTTGACCATTAGCAGATCTACCGACTTATCTCTATACTCCCCATAGCCATCAACTGAGGGCTCGTGCAACCAGAAGCAAATAAGGTCAGGATTGGCCATGCTCACGACGGGGTGGTTGAGTGGGAAGGACCGGAGGCCCTTGTAGGAGTCGAGCGCCCAGAGCTCAGTGGCATCAACCATGCCGTCCTTCACCCACTCCATGTCGTCGTCATTGCCTATCCTCATCGTCCAAGTGTGGATGGTGTAGGCGTGGCGAGAACGTTTGCAGCGGGAGTCACCGGCGCCGCCACAGCAACAGCGGGGGAAGATGTTAACGAACTTGAGAACGCCACCGTCGGCGGTAGCGCACACGTTCCGGTTTGACGGCTGCCCCCATATGTTATCCCTGGGGAGCGGTAGATACTGCAGCTTGGGTGTCTCCTCGAACACGTTGCAGAGCACGACGCCGAGCCGCCGTAGGTCGACCCAGCAGAGTAGTCCGTTGCCGACAGGGATGACGGCGTTCCAGAATGAAGGAAGTTCAGGGACTTTACCGCCGTCGTGACACCTGATCTGCAGACGCCTGATGCTCCACTCACCCGAACGGAACAAGGAGAGGTCGGCCACCGTCATCAGCTCCGGCGTGCACGGTTTCGATCTCGCCGACGACAATGTCTGAAGCCGTGCCACCACAAACTCGTGCTCGCCACGGCGCACGAGGCCGGTGCCATGATAACCGAGATAGAAAGGCGGCAGCAAACACAGCGACGGTGGCCGCGGAGGGTCCGCAGCGGCGGCGCCCGCATTGTAGACGAAGTGGTCCGTCGTGTTGCCGTGCTCTTCGATGGCAACCTCGATGAGCACGGAGTCGCCGTGTGCCGCGAGGACCTCAGATTCTGAGTGCCTCGTATCAAGGCCGTAAGGAATCTGGAGGCACACGCACGAAACTGCTGGGGGCTCGGCGATGCGGAGGGATACTAGGATCGGGTGGCCGGTGCTGGTGCGGGCGGCCGCCAATGTCTTGTTGGTGTCGCTGGACGTGGAGCAAGACGAGCCCTCGGCCTCGATCTTCAAGTTCTGCTCGAACATCACCCACCCTGGGTAGGTGGAGGAGGACGGATCGGAGGGAGGTTGCGCCGTTTGTGCTTCCATGGTCGCCACCGCCGTCATCTCCGCTGAAAAGTTGTGTGCCCTAGCTTTTCCGACAGTATAGGTAGGGTCTAGGGGAGGATCGATGCGTCAATGCTGCGGTGGGCATATATATAAGCTACGTATAATATGAAATATATTTTTAATTATTAACCGACTTGTACTCATGTTCACTTCTTATGGCAAAAATTAAGAAGTCAAACAATTTTCAATTTGATCAATTCCAAATAAAAATTATATTATATAATTGTGATGTCAAATGTCATGGATTAACTATGAAATATACTTTTTCATTGTAAATCTATACGGAGACATAATATTGATAATATTTTTCTAACGAAATTAATTAAACTTAAAAAGTAATTTGTTTAGGACCAGTTTCGCATTGCTCCATCACTAAAAAAAGGTGAACCTTGATGATGGACTCACCATGGAGCAGCTCTACCACTAGATCTAAGAGCCACCGTGAATGTACCAATAAACTATTAGACTACATAACAACATCTTCAGATCCATGAAATGAGGTACAGTTTTGGTTATAAACTCCTATTTTGCACATAGGATAGGCTCCACATGTCAATGTATATGACACTACAAGAAACACAGACTTTGCTGAGTGCAGGACTATTTACCGAGTGCCAAATTTCGAGCACTCGGCAAAGAGTTAATTTGCCAAGTGTCGCACTTGCAAAAAAAAAAAGTACTCGGCAAAGACGTTTTTACCGAGTGCCAGGCCCTCGGCAAATCTAGGCACAACAAAGTTTGGCACTCGGTAAAATATTTTTTTTTGTTTTTTGGCACAAGTTTTTTTTGAAGCTTTACTACAGTAGCACAAGCAACATATTTAAATATGAGAGTTTTTCATTGCTTTTTATATTTCTTCTGTTTATTTTATTTTCTTGATTTTTTTCGCATAATGTACGTTTGAACTGCAGGTGCATCTAATAGTAGATTTCAGTCATTTAAAAAATATTATCCTTGTTTTTTAGTGTAAATTTAGGCTAAATGTAGAAACTCTCTTGAAATTTCGATCAACGTGCTCACGAGGGAATGCCATCCACTTCTGTGCTGGTGGTTTTTTAATTATATAAAATGCGAACGTGTTCCGAAAATTATAAAACTTGTTGACAAGTCATGATATCATATACGTATGCCATGGTAAAAATTTGAACAAGTTTAGAGCATGTTGCCACATACGGAGCTCATAAACCAGGACATCATCACACGTATATATGGTTGGTTACTCCTTTAGCCTGTGCGGCCCTCGTGTATATACTCATGAATTTGCTTCTCCTTTTTGTAGCCACAGTCAGCGGGTTCGAATCCGACTCCTCACAGTGATCCTTCGCCACAGGCCGGGTGGCCAACTGGTCCTTCATAGCCTGGGCACTCCGCTCCACACTCATTATGTTCATTGGGATTGTATTGGACTTACATTTATGTTCTACGAAGACTTGTGACACTTTTATATACGTATGTGATGGATTACGCACGATATATGTGTATATGATGCATTATGGACGATATGTGTATGCGATGGATTATGAATGATGGATGTGATATATCCCGTGGCCGTGTGTGATGATATATATGTGATTTATTTGTTTGTGTTGATGGAAAGCAAAAAAAACAAAAAAATAACATTTTTTTCTCGACAAAGAGGCCTTTGCCGACTGCCATAGCACTGGCACTTGGCAAAGCTGGAGGACAGAGCCCTAGGTTTTTCAGCTTTGCTGAGTGCCAATGCCATAGCACTCGGCAAAGAAATTTTTTTAAAAAATAAAAAAGTCTTTTTTACCGAAAGTGCCATGGCACCGCACCGAACTTCGGAAAAGACTGTTTTAAAAAAAATTAAAAATATTCTTTGCCGAGTGTTGATGGCGCGGCACTCAACAAAGAATTTCTCTAAAAAAATAAAAAACTCTTTGCCGAGGGCCGCGTCGTCAGCACTTCGGCAAAGAGGCCGTCCAAGTTGACGGCTGATTTTAGTTCGCCGAGTGCAGGTTTGGCGCTCGGCAAAGGCTTTGCCTAGTGCCCGATATTTGGCACTCGGCAAAAAAACCTGTGCCGACAAGTTCTTTGCTGAGTGCGCTTTGGCAAGTGCTCCAGCACTCGCAAAGCGTGCGGCGCTTTCCTGTAGTGTGATCTGTCACTTGCGAATTGCGATCTGTTGATAGGCCCCATGTGATAGTCCTGAAGATTAAGCTTGTTGAATGAAGCCACGATACCCTTTGTCCTCTCCATCAGCAACCAGCAGGTGATCAGGTGGGGGCGCTCTTGCATGGAGGGGATGCTCCAGTGGGTTACTCTTGCACAGAGGCAACACTCAAGCGAGGAGGTAATGCTTTGACGGGGAGATTTTGCTTGGGGCAGACTTAGGGCACTGGCGGCCACCGGGCAATATTGCCATGACGAAATAGCACTAGTGTGCAGGCAGCGCAACAGTCGTAGGGAGAAGGCAAGCAGTCGACACTTAGGTGGAGGCGCCATCGGCTCTGAGGTGGACATGGGCGACACTCAGAGCAAGAGGAGACAGGTGGCGCTCGGATAGAGATAGGACAGTGGCGGTCGATTGGGAGGAGTACATCAACACTCAGGCAGTAGGAGGTGGGCACTCGGGTGAGGCGAGCTGCAGAGAATTAGCTTTAAAGTTAAACAGTGTCATAAACTGTTTCAAAGGCCACAAGCGGAGCATGCATGTAATGTACAGCTAGGTAAGTACAAGTCATCGGTCATCGTGCGCCAAGCCAAGAGCACCATAGATTCCAACACCCTAGAACCATCTAAAATCTAGAGACGGGCTCTATGAGAGCAAGGGAGACATGGACCGGGTGGGCAGCAGATGTGTGGGCGACTGCTAGTTTTTTGGCATCCACTATGAATTAAACAAGTGGATCGACTAGTCCTTGACATTGGTCTTCATATGTGCTGCTCGAGCATCACCCACCATGGGTACATAGTGGAGGTGAAGGGAGGTTCCACCGCCGTCGCAATCCCTGAACGTCGGTTTGCCCAGTCCCATATGGAGGCTATTGAGGTAAAAGTTGAGATGGGCGTCATCCAACATCTGCTCCATAGGAAGAAGGATTGATTGGCATTATTCCGGTAGAGCCCCACAACTTTTTTGTTCATATACAGAACCACGGATCCCAACATAAGTTTGATTGAGGTTTATTGCGCAGACAACTAGTAAATATTACAGTTTTTTATGTTTGTCAGAACTTTATTAGAAATGTTTGTTGATTCATTGATTGAATTTGAAACATATATTTTAAATACAAAGTCTGCTACAAATTCCCATGTAACTGAGCAATCATATCGAACCAATTTTCAAATGGTTATGGAAAACATCTTGTCAAGGAAAACATAAGATCTTCTTTTGATTGATTCTCAGAGATAGACTAAGCACCAGGGATACGATCAGAAGAAGCATGCACTTAGAAAACTACCAATGTGTTCTGTGCCAGCAATCCATAGAAGAAACAGTGACGCACTTATTTTTCTACTGCCCTTTTGACAAACAGTGTTGGTCTCTGAAGGTGAACTTTCTCTTTCCAGATCACTTATCAGTTTCACAGATCTTTCAAGTTTGGAAATCCTTCCTCAATGTCACCTTTGCTCTCAATATCTTCATCCTGTTTTGCTGGGGAATTTGGATGGTCAGAAATGATGTCATTTTTAAAAACAGAAATCCTTTGGTGGATGAGTGTGGAAGATATTTCAAGATGGAATTACAGCTTCTGGGTTCATAGATTCAGAGCTAGCTCTGCCCCTTCTTTAAATCATGGATAGCTGCGAATCTGTAATTCAGAGGATTTTCTTCCTCTCCTTTTTCTGTTCCTTGATTCTTGCTGGCTGACTGGTTATTTGGTGATGGCTGATCTCTTGTAATCCTTTTTGTAACTTGTACTTTGTTTTCTCTTTATTTAATTTGCAGTAGGAGCCTCTGGATCCTCTGATTTCTCAAAAAAAAAAAATCAGCAATCTTTTCAACATATATTTATATCATGAAAGACACACTTCCATATATATACATACATACACAAGATCGCTGCCCATCAGTAGAACACTTGGAAGTGCAGAGAACACTTAAACGTGACCAGATACATAGGCAAGAACATTTGCAGCTCAGACCATATTCCAAAGGTCTAAAGGTCTTTTGCATGGTAGACAGGCAGACAAGCTACAGCATCATTTTTGTGATACAAAAAGTATTTTATTTTTGTGATACAAAAAGTATTTTTATTGATTTCATTGCAGTTATTGCAGTAAGTTGATGCAAACTTCTTGAGATCACTTTGGACCTCTGTATTTAAAATGCACATATAGCCCATAGAGTTTTGAATACTATCAACCTGTAGATTAGACCACCACTCCTGTGGTTCAGAAAAAAATTGTCCTTGGCCATCTTCTCCTATTGCATTGCTGCCTAGCCACTGCTAATCCTATGAGCATGCCTTCTGGAGTACAGAGCCCGTAGATGCCCACACAAATACCCTGCAACAAAGAAGATATTGTTACTTGTTTTTCATATAGTTCCTGCATATAGCAAAACTAAATTATGTCAAGGAATAATTTCATGTGGACTGGCATTAAGCATATATAGGTAACTGACTGAAACAACAAAAGATATTGAGCTTCAAGGATACTAGCTCGAAGACATATGAACTTGGTAGCAGAAATTTCTGGTCACTTTTATTGGACCTGTAGTGAAAACTAAAACTTCCCAAAAAGAATGTATTGTCGATATATATCATGTGGGAAGGAAAAGTAACAGGCATTGTACGTGTAGCAACTGAAATATAAAATGGATGTTCGTTGATACATAATTACATATGCTATATAAAATGTTACATGGTGTTCGAAAAACACTTCAATTAATAGACGATCACTATCAACAATGCTAGTACCTAAATTATTCACACAAAACAGAATGATTCCTAGTTAATTTTGAGACAAATCTTTGGGGATAAACTAACAGCGTGCTGACAGATCATCAATCTTCACTAGCCTTAATCTCCATCAACAACCAATCCTTCCTAAGATTCCTTGGTAGCCTTAAAAGAGATCTGAACCGGCGGCAGTTGTCACGCCTAAGAATTCTAAACACTTTCCCCTCATCATAATCCAATCCATAGATAGGTATCTCTTGAAATGCCTCAAAGATCTCTGATGCTTGCAGAGAAGGCTCATCAAACGAAGCAGGTTGCAACATTGGATTGCTAGTGGTGCTTATTAGCTGCTCATCAACGGTGCCTGCAGGCGGTGATCTCTCAAGGCCCTTCTGTCGATAAGAGTTGAAGAAATAGGATACGTTGCTGGGGATTGCACCATCTGTCATGAGTAATACATCTTCGTCGCGCGAGACAGAATGTAATGTTTTGCTCCTCATGTTGACCATTACCAGATCTAACGACCTTGCGTGCAGGCAAGGTACGGATTGAAAGAAGGACACTGGAGATCCTGCAAGCTGCATCCAAGACCAAGCAGGTAATTCTCTACAGCAGCTACTAACTTGTTGGCAGAATTTTCTGTTATATGCGACCATGCGCGATAACGAGGAATCACACAGCTTCACTCTTTTTCAAGGGTTCTGCTAGATGATTAAGCAAGAGAATGAAAACTGTATTGCTACATAGTTTGCAACTGGTACAATCCAAAGAATTTCTGTTTTTAATAAGGGCAGGACAGTTGCATATGGGCTATGTGGCCTAAAATGTCACACATAAAGCTACAGAACCGAGCAATATAGTTAGAACCCAGCATAATTGTATCCAACAATCAAAAAAGACATTCACTCAAATTCTCATACAAAATTTGTGTGGTCAGAAGCTAGATTGATCATCATGGAATCATAATCCCAAATTTAATCAAGTTTAGGGTAGTTCCCGGGACTAAAGAAAGGATTGGTCCGGTTAGAGCTCCCAACCGGAACTAAAGTCCACTGCCCAACGGTTGGATTTCTGACCGGGACTAAAGGTCCCTATCTCGGTTTGTAGATGGTTCACAAATGGAAGCCATCATGCCGGCCAAGCACGGTTTAGGGTTTAGGAAAGTCGAGAAGACTCATTGGTCAAGAGATCTTTTCTTTGCATCAGTGGAGAAGCCACTTAAATTCTTCAAGCGAAGATGCGTAATTGTTTCTCAGTGGCAAAAATTTTGTCCTATCACATTGAATCATTGAACACATACATGTAGTATTAAATAAAGACTAAAAAATAACTGATTGCATAGATTGCGACTATTTTATGAGACTAATCTTTTAAAACTAATTAGTTAATGATTTGACAAAGTGATGCTACAGTAAACATACGCTAATCATGGATTAATTAGGCTTAAAAAATCCATCTAGCAGTTTACTGACGAGTCCTGTAATTTGTTTCTTTAGTATCCAAACAGCCCCATATGACACCCTATAGTTTTGTCACAATTTTACCGTACTCGTCTCGTCCATCAGCGAAAGAGATTAGTTTCTCGGTGTCACCTTTGGCACTGTTGGTCACCAGTGACAGGAGAGTATTAAGAGCATGTACAGCGCGGCTACAAGAGCCGTCTCTATCCTGTGTATTTTGTAAAAAGCACCCCGCTGCACTGTGATGAATGAGAGGGCCTTGTTTAGATTGGAGGAGTTGAAAAAATTTGGAACTGTAGCGTTTCATTTCTATTTGGCAAAAATTATTTAATTGTGGACTAACTAGGCTTAAAAGATTCGTCTCGTGATTTCTAACTAAACTGTGTAATTAGTTATTTTTTTACTTACATTTAGTGCTCCATGTATGCGGCTAAAAATTGATGTGATGGAGAGAGAGTGAAAAAACTTAGAATTTGGGGTAAAGTGGCGAGGCGACGAGTGCGGCTCGTGCTCCGAGTTCCCGTCGCCGGCTGAGAGACGCGCTGTACGGGCTCGTCTTCACTCGTCTGCACAGGATATAGTTCAGGTTCGTTTCGCGCCAATCCCATCCGCATCTCGTCGTTGCGGATGGGCACGGACGCGCCATCCTCGCCGGTGGCCGGGACGAGGCGCGCCGGCGTGCGCAGCTCTCTCCGCGTCGTCCTCGTGCTCGCTGGTGGTTTGACTGATGCGGAACGATGCGGACGGCGCGTCGCCCTCGCCGGTGACCGCCTCTTGCTTGCCTCGCGTACTGATGCGGACGGCGCGTCGTCCTCGACGGTGGCCGGAGGGCTCCCTGCGCCTCCTGGTAAAGATGCTGACCCAGGAAGGCTTCGGCGGTGTGCAGAACATCAAGGATGCTGCAGTAGACCTTCCGAATAGAAATTCAGCTGATTGCTAAAATTAGAGATGTCAGGAGCGACTTTCAGAAATTGAGCTGATTGCTAAAATTAGCTTAGAACTTTATGGCCTTTTAAAAGTTTGGTTCATGAATCTGAAATGGCTAGTGGGAAATCGGTACTACTTAAAGGTGATTGGTTTGGTTCTTCATCAGCTTAGATTCAGAAAGCAGTTTGGGTCTTTCTTTTAGATGCAAGTATGTCTGAATGTTCTGTCGAATTCGCAGTGCTTCCCAATGCGTATGTCTGAATGTTCTGTTAAATTCGTAGTGCTTACAAAATATGATGTTTTTAATTGATAGTGTGAACTTCCTCTGTTTTCTGAATGTGTGAACATGCAATCAAAATGTGTGGTCAGTTTGTTCAGATGTGTGAACATGCATGATAGTGTGACCATGTTGATTGTATTTATGCTTGATATAGGCAACACAGTGGTATATAAAAATTTATTCATCATTGATCTTGGTCACATGGAAAGCATTAAACAGCTTGTAGATAATGAAATAGACCATAAGTTGTATGTCTTATCTTTTTTACCTGTCTGCATGATATATTCGAGGTGCTTATAGACGATGTCCTGTCTACAGGCTGTATATGCCCTAAGAGGCCAGCCATCCAATCCGGCCATTATGAAATAATTAATCATAGAGTCACCAGCTGCACTGACAGTCACATCAAAGACTAAGAACGGTGACTTTTCCGTCTTCGTTAGAGGATTTCGAGTGGCTTCTCCACTGATGCAGAGGAATACTATAGACCAATGAGTCTTCTCGTTTGGAAAGCCTGGGTCATCATGGTGCAGAGCAAAGTACTTGGCATGATGTGAAAGGCTACCGCTTGTGCAAAAGCAGAGGCTCATGGTCTTGTATCATATGGAATTTTTGGCCAGTGTCAGTTGGAATTTTATATCCTTGTTCTCAACACTCAGGTTTGAAAAACAGTATAAATAAGTTTCATCCCATAATTAAAACTTTTAATTATCATCTCTCTCTCCTCATTTAAACTATGTCATGTTGGCTTATTTAATGTAAGTTTTGAATAAAGATATGTGGTTTTTTTTTTTTTACTTATGCAAGCGTCGGTGGTTCTCGAACATTTTATGACGCTTTTGCATAGTTTTAAATTTATTTAATTGCAAATGTCGGTGGTTCAGGAACATATTTTTTTTATCATCCCATAATTTTGCACAAGTCAATATGTACAAACAAGTTTTGCATAAGTAATTTTGTTGGTGGTTCTGGAACATTTTATGACGCTTGATAAGCTATTAAAATAAAAAATTCCTAATGTATACATATTGAGTTGGTCTACGCATTGGAACATATTCTTATGCTTACTTTTAAATTAAGAAATTTTTAATATAGAAAACCATATAGCATACTTTCGCATCATGGCAAGCACACTAGTAGAGAACAGACTTTCGGTTCTAGGCTTTAGTCCTACTCAATTTTGGATCCGGGACTAAAGAAAGGATTAGTCCGGTTAAAGACCCAACTGGAACTAAAGTCCACTGCCCAACGGTTGGGTTTCCAACTAGGACTAAAGGTCCCTATCCCGGTTTGTGGTTACAACCAGGACTAGAGGTCCATCCTTTAGTCCCAGTGTTGTCTACCAACCAGGGCTAAAATATCCGGCTATATACAACCGCTGTCTCCTAGCTCGAGATACAGTATTTTCAATTTTGGTAATCTTTGCTAGCTAGTTTGTTCATCCGTGTTCTTGCTCGGGGAGGAAGTTCTTGCTCTCTTGGCCGCCGGCTTCATCTCTTCAATCTTCCAAAGGTTAACAACTTCATCTTTTAATCTTTCTTTGCTAATAATGTAGATCATTCCATGGTTTATTAGTGAACATAAAAGTAATATATATGTGGTTAGTTTCCTTAAATATCAAACTAAATAATATTTGTATCCAAATATACTATTTAGTAACATGCTGCTTCTATGTCAAATTGATCAGGTGGAAGTACTAGCAAAGATTTACTGGGGCGATGCAAGGGGGTAACACTATGAGGCAGTAGATGATCTCATGGTGGACTCCTTTGTGCTTGGTTGCAAGGGTTAAGGGCCATTGAAAAGGTTAACATCAAACTCTCGTCTCTCAATCTACAGTGCTTAGTTTTTAGCTAACATACCTCCCACATATTTTACATTTCATTGTATCTCAATGCAGGGCTCTCCTTGGAAGTGTCAGCAACTATGTAATCAACAATGCAACATCCTGGG
Source organism: Chrysopogon serrulatus (assembly GCA_015844335.1). Lineage (NCBI taxonomy): Eukaryota > Viridiplantae > Streptophyta > Magnoliopsida > Poales > Poaceae > Chrysopogon > Chrysopogon serrulatus. The sequence continues at coordinate 128,357 of JADLZL010001568.1, read as the reverse complement.
TTCAGTGGTGCGCAGACCAATCATTTTCCCAATCCCCCTCCTATTCCTTGTAGGCCTTTTGTTTTTCTGATAAGACCCCTGTTCTAGATGGAGAACAATATGCAAGTGAATGACACCTAGATAGTTTCTTTGGTTACCTTTTTCTTCACATGTCCTCTGTGCTCTGGGGTTTGCAATGGATGAACTAATCCTAAACCGCGTTAAAACAAGGAAAGGCATATGCTATAGATCATATTGATTCCTTTTAGTAATATAATTTTTAGGGTTGAAGATGCTCTAATATATGACTATGTTTTAGTTTTGAGATCCTATAAGTCCTTGTCATGCGGTTGGAAATTCACTGTCTCTTGTACATCTAATTTCTACTACCTCCAATCAGCCATGCCTTCTTTAAGAAACAACCTCGCCTACCTTCAAAAGAACCAAGTGCTTTATAAACTTTCTTGTTCTTCTCCTATTAAAGAAAAACCTTTTCAAATGTGTTAGCGCTGCGTGTGCTTGTCCACTAGCTAAGTATAGTATGGAAAAATTTAAGTGCTGCTTGGTTCGGATAATAAAAGAATAAAATTGGCAGGACATATACTTCAATCTTCGCATGTCACTGCTTAAAGAATTTTTCTGTAGTCTTTTTACCGAGAAGATGACATAAGGACAAATCTAGACCTATGCATAATACAATTTTGACCAAATGTCCCCGTGTTTTTATATCATTTACTCCGATACTTGTATAGAATAGTTTGTTATACTTGTATAGAGTAGTTTGTTGAGACATGGTGTGGAGCTCAATCCCAACATAAATTAAAATGCATGACCCATTCATTAGATAAATCGTCGAGCTTCCTTACCTATATGAATTCGAGTAGAGTGTATGCAGATATACTGTACAGTTTGATTACAAGATGAATGAGAATGCATGACATGATTGTTGAATAAATCTTCTTAACATTATTGTCGTCCAAGTGACTGAACTATAAAATATACGTTCCATAGCAATGCACGGGCATTTTCCTAGTGCTATATAAAATGTTACATGGTGTTCGACAAACATTTTAATTAATAAACGATCACTATCAAGAATGCTAGTACGAAAATAATTCGCACAAAGCAGAATGATTCCTAGTTAATTTTGAGACAGAAGCAGAACCTCCATCCACTTCGCACATCATTTGTTTAACCTTAGGAACAATCTTTGGGGATAAACTAACAGCATGCTGACAGATCAATCTTCGCTAGCCTTAATCTCCATCAACAACCAATCCTTCCTAAGATTCTTTGGTAACCTTAAAAGAGATCTGAACCGGTGGCAGTTGTCACGCCTAAGAATTCTAAACACTTTCCCCTCATCATAATCCAATCCATAGCTAGGTATCTCTTGAAATGCCTCAAAGATCTCTGATGCTTGCACAGAAGGCTCATCACACGAAGCAGGTTGCAACGTTGGATTGGTAGTGATGCTTATTAGCTGCGCATCAACGGTGCCTGGCGGTGGCTTCTCAAGGCCCTTCTGTCGATAAGAGTTGAAGAAATACGATACGTTGCTGGGGATTGCACCATCTGTCATGAGTAACCCATCTTCGTTGCGTGAGACAGAATGTATTGTTTTGCTCCTCATGTTGACCATTACCAGTTCTAAGGACCTGTCTCTATAGCCCCAAGGGCCGTCAACTGAGGGCTCATGCAACCAGAAGCAAATGAGGTCAGGATCATCCACGCTCACGACGGGGTGGTCAAGTGGGAGGCGCCGGAGGCCCTTGTAGGAGTCGAGCGCCCAGAGCTCGGTGGCATCAACTATGCCGTCCTTCACCCATTCCATGTCGTCCTCATTGCCGACCCTCATCGTCCAAGTGTGGATGGTGTAGGCGTGGCGAGAACGTTCGCAGTGGGAGTCACCAACGCCGCCACAGCAGCAGCGGGGGAAGATGTTGACGAACTTGAGAAAACCACCACCTGCGGTAGCGCACACGTTCTGGTTTGATGGCTGCCCCCATATGTTCTCCCTTGGGAGCGGTAGATACTGCGCCTTGGGTGTCTCCTCAAACACGTCGCAGAGCACGACGCCGAGCCCCCATAGGTCGACCCAGCAGAGTAGTCTGCTGCCGACTGGGACGACGGCGTTCCAGTACGAAGGAAGTTCAGGAACTTTACTGCCATCGTGACACCTGATCTGCTGAGGCCTGACGCTCCAGTCACCAGCACGGAACAAGGACAGGTCGGCCACCGTCGTCATCAGCTCTGGCGTGCCCGGTTGCGATCTCGCCGTCGACAATGTCTCAAGCCGCGCCACCACAAACTCGTCCTCGCCACGGCACAGGAGGCCGGTGCCACGATAACCGAGATAGAAAGGCAGGAGCAAACACAGCGACGGTGGCCGCGGAGGGTCTGCAGCGGCGTCGCCCGCATTGTAGACGAAGTGGTCCGTCGTCCTGTTGCCGTGCTCTGCGATGGCAACCTCGATGAGCACGGAGTCGCCGTGCGCCGCGAGGACCTCAGACTCAGAGTGCCTCGCATCAAGGCCGTAAGGAATCTGGACGCACACGCACGAAACGGCTGGGGGCTCGGCGATGCGGAGGGATACTTGGATCGGGTGGCCGGTGCTGGTGCGGGCGGCCGCTGATGTCTTGCTGGCATCGCCAGACGTGGAGCAAAAGGAGCCCTTGGCGTCGATCTTCAACTTCTGCTCGAGCATCACCCACCCCGGGTAGGTGGCGGAGGACGGATCGGAGGGAGGTTGCGCCGTTTGTGCTTCCATGGTCGCCGCCGCCGTCGTCTCCGCTGAAAAGATGTGTGCCCTAGCTTTTCCGACCGTATGGTAGGGGTCTAGGGGAGGATCGATGCGTCAATGCTGCGGTGGGCATATGTAGGCTACGCATAATATGAAATATATTTTTTTAATTATTATTCTCGTGTTCTCTTCTAGCCATAGTTTGATGGTAGCCTGCCATGATTACCTCACGGTTACTCATGTTCTCTTCTTGTACTCATGTTCTCTTCTTACGGGAAAAAACAAGAAGTCAAACCTATCAGAAAAAAAGAAGTTAAAAAATTTTCAATTTGATCAATTCCAAATAAAAATTATATAATTGTGATGTCGAAGAAGTGTCACGGATTACTATGAAATATATATATATATATATATCATTGTAAATCGACTTCGGGGGCTCCGCCGGCGCTGCCCGAGGGCCTCCCCTTCGGCTCCTCTCCGGCCGCCGTCGCTGCCCTATGGTGTGCGGCAGCGGCGGCCCGCGGTGGCCCCAGTAAGGTGCTCCCGTCGCAGCCACCCTTCCCTCCCCCAGCCCCTGCTCCAACCTTCCTTCCTCCTGCTTCTTCTTCGGTGAGATGACCGGCCGGCGGACCGGATCTGGGCTGCCTTGGGTCGGATCCGGCCACCCCTAGCCGGATCTGCACGGCTGGGCGGCGTCCGATGGGGAGCGGCCGATGGGGCTTCCTTGCCAGATCTTCGGGTCGGAGCGCTTGGGTAGTCCTGATAGGCACCTGGCCGTCCATGGATCCTGGTGTGCCATCGGCTTCGCCTGGCCATGGTCCAATGGCGGCCGACCATGGCTGCTGGCCTTTTTTGGTCGATGGCAAAGGTCGTGACCAGCCTCCCAGTGTGGACGGCCGTTGCTGGGGCGCGTGTGGCCTCCTGGGCCAGCGCGTGCTGGTGCCTTGTGGCCGGTACACGGAGGAGCGCCTCCTGCCAGCCCGGGTGGCCGCGGTTGCCGGTGTGTGGTTGGTGCTGCTGGTGCGAGTGCAGTGGGTGTCTGCTCTTGAAGTACAGTTTTTTGGTGAAAACCTTCCTCCGGGCCGGTGGAAGTGGCGTAGTCACATCATATACCTTCTTAAAGGCGTCGTCGAAGATCCTATTTGTTGGGGCAGGCTGGGTCGCTTGACCACCTGTGTATTTTTCCAGTGATGTTGGCGTTTGCGAATGTCAAGGTCCTTCCTGAAGGTATCATTGGAGCACTACTGCACCTCATCTTTCGTTGCTCTCGTCAGAGTTGCTCTCTATGCCTGTGTGTGTTTAAAGGTCGTCTTCGTAATGGTCTGTCCAGCATACTTGGTATTGTCGCCGTCGATTGTTCTCTGATGGATGCTTTGCCGTTGTCGTTGCTCGGCCGGATACTTTGCCGCTGAGGTCGTCTTGGGTGCCCCCTCATGCTGGCTGTTAAGGGCTTGTTGCACCCACTCTTCTGTGGATACTTTGCCACATCTCGTTCTGGCGGATACTTTGCCGTCATGGTGGATACTTTGTCATCGTGTGCTAGTTGATCTGGTTCGGGCGGATACTTTGCCGCGTCATGTCGTTTTTGGTGGAAGCTTTGCTGCCCTACTGCTAGATGCTCTATATCGGTGGATGCTTTGCCACCACGACTTTATCATCTATGTTGGTGACCATTGTGCAGATGTAATTTTCTTTGGCAGGCATAGTGAGTTGGAGTTTGGAGGTGGAGGTTCCATTCCCACTCCACTTGTATTTTCTTGCTGTTCGTTTGTATTTGGGGGACTTTATGGGTAATCCTAGGATTACTTGTGAGTCATCCATAATGTAACAAATTCTCTTCTTCTTAATGAAATACGGGTACGAACCCGCTCACGAAAAAAAGACATAATATTTTTAATATTTTTCTAACAAAATTAATTGAACTTGAAAAAAATCGTTTAGGACCTGTTTAGCATAGCTCCATCACTAAAAAAGGTGAATCTTGATTAAGAACTCACCATGCAGCAGCTCTATCACAAGATCTAATGTACCAATAAACTATTAGACTACACAACAGCATCATCTCCAGATCTACGAAACGATGTACCGTTTTGGCTAGAAAGTCCTATTTTACACATAGGATAGGCTCCACACGTCAATGAATATGATCTAATGTTTACGAATTGCGACCTGCAGATAGGCCCCATGTGATAGTCCTGAAGACTAAGCTTTGTTGAAGCCAGGATACCTTTTGTCCTCTCCATCAGCATCCTGCAGGTGCTCAGGTGGGGGCGCTCTTGCATGGAGGAGGGATGCTCCAGCGGGTTACTCTTGTGCACGGAGAGGCAACACTCAGCGAGGAGGTCATGCTTTGACGGGGAGATTTTGCCTGGGCAGACTTAGGGCACTGGCAGCCACCAGGCAAGATTGCCATGACGAAATAGTACTAGTGCGGGCAGTGCAACAGTCCTTGGGAGAAGGCAAGCAGTCGACACTTAGGTGGAGGCCATCGGGAGGTGGACATAGGTGACACTCAGAGCAAGCGGAGACAGGCGGCGCTCGGGTAGAGATAGGCCGGTGACGCTCGATTGGGAAGAGTACATCAACACTTGGGCAGTAGGAGGTGGGCGCTCGGGCATATATAACTTTATATAGCAAGACTAACGTATGCCATGGAATATTTTGATGTGGACTGGCATTCAGCATATATTTATATAGAGGTAACTGACTGAAACAACAAAAGTTAATGAGCTTCAAGAATACTAGCTCGAGAGTCATATGCACTTGGTAGCAGAAATTTCTACACTTTTATTGGACCTGTAGTGAAAACTAAAACTTTTCCACAAAGAATGTATTGTCGATATATGTCATGTGGGAAGGAAAGTAACAGGCATTGTGTTGCAACTGAACTATAAAATGTATATCCGCTGATACATATATAATTACATATGCTATATAAAATGTTACATTGTGTTACACTTCAATTAATAAACGATCACTATCAAGAATGCTGGTACGAAAATAATTCACACAAAACAGAATGATTCCTAGTTAATTTTGAGACAGAAGCAGAACCAAAGCAGAACCTCCATCTACTTCACACACAATTTGTTGACAATCTTTGGGGATAAACTAACAGCGTGCTGACAGATCAATCTTCGCTAGCCTTAATCTCCATCAACAACCAATCCTTCCTAAGATTCTTTGGTAACCTCAAAAGAGATCTGAACCGGCGGCAGTTGTCGCGCCTAAGAATTCTAAACACTTTCCCCTCATCATAATCCAATCCGTAGCTAGGTATCTCTTGAAATGCCTCAAAGATCTCTGATGCCTGCATAGAAGGCTCATCCAACGAAGCAGGTTGCAGCGTTGGATTGGTAGTGATGCTTATTAGCTGCTCATCAACGGTGCCTGGCGGTGGCGTCTCAAGGCCCTTCTGTCGATAAGAGTTGAAGAAATATGATATGTTGCTGGGGATTGCACCATCTGTCATGAGTAACCCATCTTCGTTGCGTGAGACAGAATGTATTGTTTTGCTTCTCATGTTGACCATTACCAGATTTACCGACTCATCTCTATACTCCCAATAGCCATCAACTGAGGGCTCATGCAACCAGAAGCAAATGAGGTCAGGATCATCCACGCTCACGACGGGGTGGTCAAGTGGGAGGCGCCGGAGGCCCTTGTAGGAGTCGAGCGCCCAGAGCTCGGTGGCATCCACTATGCCGTCCTTCACCCATTCCATGTCGTCCTCATTGCCGATCCTCATCTTCCAAGTGTGGATGGTGTAGGCATGGCGAGAACGTTTGCAGCGTGAGTCACCGGCGCTGCCACAGCAACACCGGGGGAAGATGTTGACGAACTTGAGAACTCCACCGTCAACGGTAGCGCACACGTTCCGATTTGATGGCTGCCCCCATATGTTCTCCCTGGGGAGCGGTAGATACTGCAGCCTGGGTGTCTCCTCGAACACGTTGCAGAGCACAATGCCGAGCTGCCATAGGTCGACCCAGCAGAGGATCCCGTCGCCGACAGGGACGACGGCGTCCCACAGCGAAGGAAGCTTCCGAACTTCACTGGCGTCGCGAAACCTTATCTGCAGACGCCTGACGCTCCACTGACCAGCACGGAACAGGGAGAGGTCGGCCAACGTCATCAGCTCCGGCGTGCCCAGTTTCGATCTCGCCGACGTCGACCGCACCTTCATAAGGTGCGCAACCACAAGCTCGTCCTCGCCATGGCGCACGAGGCCGGTGCAGTGGGAAGTGAGATTGCAATGCGGGAGCAGAGACAGCGACGGCAGCCGCGGGGGGTCCGCGGCGGCATCACCCGCATTGTAGACAAAGTGGTCGTCTGCCGTGTGGTCAGGCTCTTGTACGATGGAAACACTGATGAGCACGGAGTAGCCGTGCGCCGCGACCGCGTGGGCCTCAGAGTGCTTTACATCAAGGCCGTCAGGAATCTGGAGGCAGACGCACGAAACTGCTGGGGGCTCGGCGAGGCGGAGGGAGACTTGGATCGGGATGCCGGTGCTGGTGCTGGCGGCCACCGATGTCTTGTTGTTGGCGTCGCCGGAGCCGGACGTGGAGCAAGAGGAGCCCTCGGCCAGGATCTTCAGCTCCTTCTCGAGCATCACCCACCGTGGGTAGGCGGCGGCGGACGGCGGATCGGAGAGAGGTTGCGCTTGCGCTGTTTGTGCTTCGATGGGTGCTGCCGCCATTGTGTCACCGATGAAAAGCTGTGTGCCCTAGCTATTCCGACCGTATGGCCAGGGAAGATCGATGCATCAATCCTGCGGTGGGCTACACGCCTATATACTACAAATAAAAAGTAACGGTGTGTCCGTTTTCCATGTATTGCAAACGCAAAATTTGTAACTGACTTGTACTCGATCGTGTTCTCGTATGGAAAAAAACAAGAAGTCAAACAATTTTCAATTTGATCAAATTCCGTATGAAACAATTATATTTTTTTTTTTGTCGAACAAGTATCTTGGATTAACTATGAAATATAGTTTCCGTTGTAAATCTATTTGGAGACATAATGTTGACAATATTTTTCTAAAATAAATTGGTTGAACTTAACAAATTTAGTAAGGACCTGTTTGTAGACCTCCACTGCTAAAAAAGTAAATATGGATCAAGAATTCATCATGAAGTAACTCCATCACTGATCTAAGAATCTATCAAGAAAATGTTTAGCTACATAGCAGCTCCAATCAATGACTTTTTTTTTTGGTTAGAAAGGCATGTTTTCCTTTTAGAATAGGCCCCCTGTGTCAATGACTGATCCATCAATGTATGCAATATGTCGATGCTTGGTCGCCGGCGGGGGTGCAGAGCAGCCGTGCCCCTGGCCGTTGCGCCGGCCAGGGGGGCTGCACCAGCCACGCTGCCCGTGGCCATGAAGGGGCGAGGCAAGGAATACTAGGAGGAGCGAACCTGGGGTGGGCTCGCGGCACTGGCATAGCTCTCTGAAGAAGTAGAAGCACGCACACAAAAGCTTACTATTTGGTAGTCTAACGTTTGCTCTATTCATCGCAATGTCTGGCCCATAGGAAGAACGACTGATTAAGATTTTTGTGTGTAGGGCCCCACAACTTTGTTCGTATATAAAGAACCGTGGATCCCTACGTAAGCTCGGCAATAACCAATAAGAAGGATCGATCGAGATTTATTGCACACAACTAGTAGAACATATATTTTGAATAAATTAAAAGAAGTCTGCTATAAAGTCTAATGATATTCGGCAATCTTTTCAACATATAAATATCATGAAAGACGTACGCACTTCCATAAATATGTGGGCAGACCGGCAGGGCCAAGATCGCTGCCCATCAGTAGATTACTCGAAGTTAACGTGTAGAAAACACATAAACGTGACCAGACACAGGCAATGAAAAGACCATTTGCAGCACAGAGAAAAGACCATTTGCAGCACAGAACATATTCGAAAGGTCTAGAAGTCTTTTTCACACGGTAAACAGGTAAACAAGCTACAGCCTCATTTTTGTTCTAAAGAAAGTATTTTATCGGTTTCAAAGCAGTTATTGCACTAGGTTGACGCAAACTTCTTGAGATCTCACTTTGGACCTCTGCATTTAAAATATGCACACAGCCACAGAGTTTTGAATAGAACAGACAGCCAACAGAGTTTTGAATAAAATAGACACACTCCCAAAAAAAAATGTCCTTGCCCACCTTCTCCAATTGCCGCCTAGCCACTGCTATCCCTATGTGCATGGCTTCTGGAGTACAAAATAGGCACAGAACCAGTAGATAACCACACAGATAACCTGCAACAAAGAAGATATTATTACTTGTTTTTCATAGTTCCTGCATACTTTTTGATGTGGACTGGCATTCGGCATACATAAACCATATTGAGCTTCAAGCATATTAGCTGACTCATATCATGCACGTGGCACAAGAAAATTCTAGTCACTTATATTGAACCTGTATTGAAAACTAACTTTCCAATAAAAAATCTATTGTCGATATATGTCAGGTGTGAAGGAAAAGTAACATGCATTGTGCTGCAACTGAATCTATAACTCCTATAATTTTAACCTCTACTAAGCAATTCTCTGACTTCTGATTGGTCGAAACTTTAAAAGTGATGTCAGCTGACATCATCAAAGGAGTTACCTCCACTAAGCCACATTTATCTCCCAATAACATTTTCTTTGGAAATAGAAAAAAAAGTTGTAGCACCTAAACCAAGTATCGTAATTAAAATTCAATTGCACCATGCTATTCCTCAAAATAAACTCTTCAAAACAAGACCCCACATGGATATATTTCGATAATTTAAACCGTTTCTAAGTAAAAACCCGTTTGTAAGCAAAAACCTAGCAAAACTACATATCACATGAATTACATATGGTCCTCTGAAACATGCATAATTTTTAGGAGGGAGATAACCCTCAGGTATAGCAAGGGTGGCGTAGTGGTGGTGGTTTGGGAAGATGAGATTTGGGTGATGGCTCAAATAATCTATACTATGTATGTCAATAGATACAACCTCCACAATTGACCTACTACATCCATATATATGTATCTACTAATTCATAGTTTTGGCCTCTATAAACTACTTATATTTCTACTTTATACCCAAGAGAACGCTGAGTATCCTACTAGTTATAAGATGTATGTTCCCCGATACATATGCTATATAATAATGCTACGTAGTGTTAGACAAACACTTCAATAAATAAATGATCACAATCCAGAATGCTAGCACGAAAATAAATCACACGTAACACAACGATTGTTAGTTGATTTTGAGACAAAAGTAGGAGCTTCATGTACTTCACACTTGTCGGACCATAGGAACAATCTTTGGTGATAAATTAACAAAGTGCTGAAAGATCAATCTTCGCTAGCCTTACACTAGTACACAAAACGTTTTTACAGGCGGTTAAAAACGGATTTTCAGTGGCGTTTTGTCCAACCGCCAGTGACAGAGGCCGATAAAAATGGCCCATTTCCACCGGGCGGTTGGTTGAAAACCGCCCGGTGGAAATCGATTTCTACAGGCGGTTCTTTTTAAGGAACCGCCTGTAGAAATCGCTGCCCAAAAACACCGAAAAATTGCAAAAATATATTTTTAAAAACGCAAAAATATTTTTGAAACGGGAGAGGCACCTGCCCGCCCGCCCGTCACCCAAAAAGTCGCAAGTCGCGCATTTTTTCGTGTAAAATTGCGCGCTACACGGCCGTGGGGATTCGAACCCGCGACCGGGCTTCAGCGTATCCTCCTCTACCACTCCACCCACACGTCACTTGTGTCTAGATACCATTTTTGTTCCCCACATATTATACAAACCCAATGGTAAATTGAATATTTGAGGGTCTAAACGATTTCAAATGAAAAAGTGGTGAACTAGAAAGTTTCATAACTTTTTGAGATCTATAACTTTCATTTAGAGTGTTTCTCCATCCGAGGTCATTTGTAAAATTTGAATTTTGAATTTTAAAATTTTGATCGTAGTTTTCTATAAAAAAGATGACTTCAAATGAAAAAGTTGTCAACTACAAAGTTTCATAACTTTTTGAGATCTACAACTTTTATTTTGGAAGTTTCTCCATCCAAGAAAGTTTGAAAAACTCAAAAAATTAATTTTAAATTATTTCTCTTGGCGGATTTCTTAAGAAACCGCCCGGTAGAAATCGATTCCGCCAAGAAGAAATCGATTTCTACTGGCAGTTTCTTAAGAAATCCGCCAGTAGAAATTGTATTTTCTACAGGCGGTTCCTTAAGAGAACCGACTGTAGAAAATAGGGTCGATTTCTACAGGCTGTTCTAAAGGAAAACCGCCAGTAGAAATAAAACGCTAGTGTCAACACAAATGGTTTGTGCACTAGTGTTAATCGCCATCAATAACCAATCCTTCCTCACATTCTTTGGTAACCTTATAAAAGATCTAAACCGTCAGCAGCTGTCACGGCTAAGAATATTATATGCTTTTATTATCTCGTCATGATCCAATCCAAAGCCAGGTATCTCTTGAAATGCCTCGAAGATTTCTGATGCTTGCAAAGACGGCTCAGCGAACGAAGCAGGTTGCGATGTTGGATTGGTTGTGATGCTTGCACATCGCCTCTTAATTCTTATTAGCTGCTCATCGTCTGCAATGGCTGGCGGTGGCCTCTCAATGTCCTTCTGCCTTTGGCCTGTCAATGTACCATCGCTACCATCACTAGGATAAGAATTCAAGAAATACGATACGTTGCTGGGGATTGGGCCTTCTGACAGGAGTAAAAGCCCATCTTCGTGGCGTGAGACAGAATGTATTCTTTTTGTTAGCGATACAGTTAGGATACAGTTAGGACTAAATGGTCAGGGATATCTTCCCTATTGTAACGGCTGTAGACTAGCTCAACACTCATCCCTCCATGCCTAGAATGTAGGATCGGCTGGTAGTGGATTCATGTATATTAACCTCTGTACTCAGTAATGGAAAGTGCGGTGATTCTCTCCCAATTCATCCCTCTTACATGGTATCAGCCTGATCGTTCCGATCAGCAACTCCACCTTCCGCTGCCCCTTCCCACCCTCCGCTGTTCTTCCCAATGGCCAGTCCTCATGGATCCGCCGGCTCCAATCCCTTTGCCGACCTTGATCCTCCCTCAGCCTCCACCCTCGTGCTGCTTAACATCCGCAACCACGTCCCTGTAGTCCTCTCCACTGATGAAGGCAACTTCAGGCAGTGGCGTTCCTTCTTTGAACTCACTGTCAAGAAGTTCGGCATCGCCAATCACATCGATGGCACCGTCGACGCCGCCGCCATGATCGACGATCCGGAGTGGCTTCAGATCGACTCCTGTGTCGTCTCCTGGCTCTACTCCACCGTGTCCAAGGAGATCTGGAGCGACGTCAACAGGCCCGGCGCCACTGCCCACTCTGCCTGGACGGCGATCACGGGGCAATTCCTTGACAACAGCCTCCAGCGGGCTGTCTTTGCTCAGCAGGAATTCCACAGCCTGTTTCAAGGAGACATGACCATCGGTGAGTATTGCGGCCGTCTCAAACGCCTCGCCGACACCCTCTACGACTGTGGTGCAGCTGTCTCTGATCCGGCGCTCGTCATCAACACTCTCCGTGGGCTGAACAACAAATTCAGTCAAGCCATCGCCGTCCTCTCCACGATGTCGCCGCCGCCGATGTTCCTCTACACCAAATCGTACCTGCTGCAGGAGGAACACCGGATCCAGCACTCCCTGAAGATGGAGGCCCAGACCGCCCTTCTCGCCGCCCATGACCCCGCCAAGTCTGCTCCAACAGCCACCCCACCTGCGCCCCCTCCCGCTGCCACTGGATCGGCCGGAGGCGAACGCGGCGGTGGTGACCGTGGCGACCGTCGCAAGAAACGCAAGGCGGCTGACAACCGCCAGCGCAACTCCACGACGGGCGGCACGTCGGGCGGCTCCTCGGCACCGCCACCACAAAGGTCCCTCGACACACAATCCCTGGCGGGGGGGTTGTTCAGGCCTGGGCCTTCAACGCTGGCGCCACACGGGCGTCCCTGGCGCCTCGTCCGGTGTGCACCCTTCGCCCGGCCATGGCGGCCCGTGCTGCACCGCCACAGCAAGACCCCGGTGCCGTCCCGCCCGGCCTCTACTCTGCGCTCCAAGGGATGTCCCTGAACACACCGACCGGTGGTGGCAGTGAGTGGTTCATGGACAGGGGCGCCTCCTCCCACATGGCGTCACACCCTGGTATCCTCCATTCCCATTCTGTTTCTTCTGTTCCTCGTAAGATTGTTGTCGGCATCGGCGATCTTATGTCGAGTTCGTCCACTGGACACACTTCCATCCCCACCTCTAATTCTTCTGCACTACGATTGAATAATATTCTCATTGCTCCCCAACTTGTTAAGAACCTCATTTCAGTCCGTTCTCTAACCTGAGATAACTCTGCGTCTGTTGAATTTGATCCCTGGGGTTTCTCCATTAAGGATCTTCGTACCAGGATGGCACTCCTCCGATGTGATTCCTCCGGCGAGCTCTACCCCTTGCATCCTGCTCCTGGCACTGCCACCGCCCCACCTGCGCAGGCGCTTCTGTCAAAGTCAGATGAACACCTGTGGCACTCTCGGCTTGGCCATCCCGGGCGCGACGCTCTCCGGCAGCTGTCTCGCATCGCTGGTTTTACTTGTTCCAAGTCTAGTCGTCACACGTGCAATGCCTGCTGTCTGGGTAAACACGTGAGACTTCCTTTTTCAGAGTCCAAACATGTTTCCTCATTTCCCTTTCAACTTTTACATTGCGATGTATGGACATCCCCAATAATGAGCAACTCTGGTTTCAAATTTTATCTTGTTATCTTGGATGATTTCTCACATTATGTTTGGACCTTCCCTTTACGTCACAAATCTGATGTTCTTCCCACGCTGATATCCTTTCATGCATTCGTTAGAACTCAATTTCAGTGTGATATTCAGTGTTTCCAAACAGAAAATGGAAAGGAGTTTGATAATTCAGCATCCCGTGCCTTCTTTGCCACACATGGCATTGTGCTGCGCCTAACATGCCCATATACTTCTCAGCAGAATGGCCGTGCTGAGCGCGTATTGCGGACGCTGAATGACGGCCTGCGCACATTGTTGTTTCAGGCATCCCTCCCCACCTCGTTCTGGCCCGATGCCTTAGCTGCGTCCACATACCTTCTGAATCGCCGCCCGTGCCGTCCTCGCCACAACTCCACCCCATACTCCCTTCTGTTCGGCGTTCAACCAGACTATGCTAATCTGCGTGTCTTTGGGTGCCTCTGCTACCCAAACACGGCGTCCACAGCACCCCACAAATTGGCGCCGCGCTCTGCACGCTGCATATTCCTGGGTTATCCTCTTGATCAGCGTGGATACAAGTGCTATAATCCAGAAACCAAACGCGTGATTATCTTGCGTCATGTCTACTTTGATGAATCCTGTTTTCCGTTCGCACAGCTAACCCCTACAGGTGTGCAACCGACGCCGCCCCGCTCGCCATGCCTTGAGGATTTCATTCCGGTGATCCCGGCCCAACGACCCCGCACCCGACGGGCCACACATGTGGAGCCGCAGGCTAACCCTGCTCCTTCGGCGCCGTCGAACTCGGGCGCCCCGGCAGCACCGTCTTCAGCACCAACAGCATCGCCATCTGCGCCCGCTGCATCGGCCGACGCCGCACCGCACGTGTCTCCATCGCCGTCAACCGCGATGTCGCCACCTGCTACCACGCCGTCTGTGGCCACGACGCCGACACCCACCGCGCCGCCTCGACATCACATGGTCACTCGAGCACGGGATGGCATCCACATGCCTAACCCGCGGTACGCCAACGTCGTCGCACCTGCTCCGCCGGCACCTCCACCGGTGTCTGTCCGTGCAGCTCTTCGCGACTCCGACTGGCGCGCGGCCATGCAGGCCGAATATGACGCCCTCCAGGCGAACGGCACGTGGACGCTCGTTCCGCGACCGCCCCATGCCAACATCATCACCGGCAAGTGGCTGTTTAAGAACAAGTTGCACCCCGACGGATCTCTCGAACGGCGCAAAGCACGGTGGGTCGTGCGCGGCTTCTCCCAGCGACCGGGGGTGGACTTCCATCAAACGTTCTCCCCAGTCATCAAGCCGGCGTCGATCCGCACCGTCCTTCACCTTGCCGCATCGCGCCACTGGCCTGTTCATCAGCTGGACGTCAAGAACGCCTTCCTCCATGGCGATCTGGCGGAACGCGTCTACTGTCATCAGCCGGCTGGGTTCGTCGATCCGGATCGGCCCAGTCATGTCTGCCAGCTCGTCAAGTCGCTCTACGGCCTCAAGCAGGCGCCGCGCGCCTAGTTCCAACGCCTCGGCGGTCATCTGCGCTCCCTCGGCTTCAAGGCCACTGCATCCGACTCATCGCTGTTCGTCTTCAACAATGGCCAGGAGATGGCGTACCTCCTCGTCTACGTCGACGACATCATTCTGACGGCTTCTTCCACATTGCGCTGCGACGGATTGTCGGCGCGCTCTGCAAGGAGTTCGCCATCAAGGATCTTGGTGCCCTCCGGTTCTTCCTCGGCGTCCAGGTACGCCGTGATGATCGTGGGTTCTTCCTCACGCAGTCCCAGTACACGGAGGACGTCCTGGAACGAGCTGGCATGAGCAACTGCAAACCTGCTGCTACACCTGTTGATGTCAAGCAGAAGCTGTCGGCTCACGACGACGACTCGGAGATGGACGCCATGTTCTACCGCAGCATAACTGGCGCCCTGCAGTACCTTACATTGACACGGCTAGATATTGCCTACGCTGTCAACCAGGCCTGTCTGTACATGCAGCAACCATGGGCAGCTCACTGGAATCTCGTCAAGCGCATTCTTCGATACCTTCGCGGCACCATCAACAACGGCCTGCAAATCTCGGCGTCATCTGAAACCGAGCTGAAGGCCTACTCTGATGCAGACTGGGCAGGATGCCCAGACACAAGGCGCTCGACGTCGGGATATTGTGTCTTCCTCGGCGACTCCCTTGTATCATGGTCATCCAAGCGACAGGCGACGGTATCGCGATCCAGCGCTGAAGCGGAGTACCGCGGTGTTGCAAATGCTGCTGTTGAGTGCTGCTGGATTCGCAACCTGCTTCAAGAACTTCTTGTCCCAATCATAAAGGCAACGGTGATATATTGTGATAACATCTCAGCAGTATACCTATCTGAGAACCCAGTGCATCATCGAAGAACGAAGCATGTTGAAATTGACATCCATTTTGTCAGAGAAAGGGTTGCTCTTGGTCAGTTCAGAGTGCTGCACATACCAACTCAGTGTCAAATTGCAGACGTCATGACCAAAGGGCTGCCAACAGCGCTGTTCCAAGAGTTCAGAGCTAGTCTTTGCATTCGACCATCCAATGCCACGACTGAGGGGGGGTGTTAGCGATACAGTTAGGATACAGTTAGGACTAAATGGTCAGGGATATCTTCCCTATTGTAACGGCTGTAGACTAGCTCAACACTCATCCCTCCATGCCTAGAATGTAGGATCGGCTGGTAGTGGATTCATGTATATTAACCTCTGTACTCAGTAATGGAAAGTGCGGTGATTCTCTCCCAATTCATCCCTCTTACACTTTTGCTTCTCATGTTGATCATTAGCAGATCTCAATCGGGCGACCCATATGTATAGAGCCAATAGCGTTTATCAACTGAGGGCTCGTGCAACCAGAAGCAGATAAGGTGAGGTTCATCCAAGCTCAAAACAGGGTGGACAAGTGGGAGACATTGGAGGCCCTTGTAGGCATCAAGCGCCCAGAGCTCCGTGGCATCGACGACGCCGTCCATCATCCACTCCATGGCGCCGCCATCGATCCTCATCGTCCAGGTGTGGATGGTGTAGGCATGACGAGAACGTTTGCAGCAAGCGGAAACACCAGCTTCTCCACAACAGCAGCGGGGAAAGATGTTGACGAACTTGAGCGTGTCGCCGGCGGCAGTGGCGCACACGTTCCGGTTCGACCGTGGCCCCCATATGTTATCCCTGCGGAGCCATCGAAACTGTGGCCTGGGTTTCTCCTCGAACACGTCGCGCAGAGCACGATGATAAGCCACTCTAAGTCGACCCAGCAGAGCAGCCTGTCCCCAACAGGGATGACGGCGTTCCATGACCGGGATGGAAATTCCCAAGCCCAAACTTCACGGTCCTCTCGGAACCTGATCTGCAGATGCTTGGTGCTCCACTCACCATGACGGAACAGGTTGAGCTCGGCCACCCTCATCAGCTCCGGCGTGTCCAGTGTAGCCGGCACCGGCGTGAGCTGCGCCAGGACGAGATCGTCCTGGCCATGGCGCATGATGCCGGTGCCTTTAGAATCTGGATCAAAAAGTGGGATTAAAAGCAGCGACGGCGGCCGAGGGGGATCTGCGGTGGCGGCGCCCGCATTGTAGGCGAAGTGGTCTATCGTTTTGCCATTCTTTTCTTCCATAGAAACCTTGATGAGCACGGAGTCCCCATGCGCCGCGACGACCGCAGAGTACTTGGCATCAACGACGTCAGGAATCTCAAGGCACACGCAAGAAACACCTGGGGGCTCAGCGAGGCGGAGGGAGACTTGGATCAGGTGGCCGGTGCTGGTGCGGGCGGCCACCAGTGTCTTGCTGCTGGCGCCAGATGTGGAGCAAGGGGAGCCCTCGTCCTGGATCTTCAAGTTCTTCTCGAGCATCACCCACCGTGGGTAGGCGGCGGCGGACGATGGATCGGAGGGAGGTTGCGCCGTTTGTGCTTCCATGTTTGATGCGTCAATCTTGCGGGTGGGCTCCACTCATAATATGGGGTGGATCCATTTATTTGTGTATTTCTAATGGAAACATTTTAACCTAATTCTACTTGGTTTTAAAACGAGAAGTCAAATAATTTAAAATTTTCATATAAAAACTTCCTCCATCTCAATTTATAAAACATTTGATTTTTTTAAGTTAAGTTTGATCATCCGTCTTATTTAAAAATTTTGTAAAAAATATCATTTCTTTTATGATAGCTTGATTTATAAATAAATTTTTTTTAGAATAACTTAAATTTAACTATATTTACATTTTTTAATAAGATGAATGGTCAAAGTTAAAGTAAAAAAATCAAACGTTTTACAATTTGTGATGGAGGGAGTAATATTTATGATTTTGGAGTATCACTGATGAGCATCTCCAAAAGTTCCTTGGTCCTTGATTTTCAGATCCAGACTCTCTCTAACAACTACTAATCAATCCTCCTGGTCTTTTAGAATTTGGAAAAAGTCACCCCATTCCACGTGCATCGAGCTCACGTGTATCGACTTTAGGTGGAAGGGTTTAAATAGATATATAAACAAATTCAGGGTTTTTATGAGAAAAAGCGCAACCTAGGAAGATCTAGCGGGTTTAAATGAATATAGAAATAAATTCAAAGTTCTTGATGCAAAACATCACACATCGTGAGGCCGACCAAAATTTGATTGTTAGAAGTAGAATATTAGTAACTATTGGAGATGATGATCTTCTTTTTTTCTCCAAATACCTTTTTAGGAGATGGAAAACATAGAGTTTTTCAGAGGAATATGTAGGGAACTCTGGGAGATGCTTTTAAATATATATTTTTTATTATAAATCTATTTGGAGACATAATGTTGATAGCATCCCAAACTTAGAATTGCACTTTTGGAGAAAAAAACACTCCTTTTTGTTCCAAATTATAAATTGCTTCGACTTTTTTTTTGGTACATAGTATTCGCTATGTATTTATTCATACATTACATCTAGATACTTCATCATTCCAAATTATAAGTTTTGACTTTTTGAGACATTTATTTTGCTATTTATCAAGATATAACGTATGTGTAGATAATTAGCAAATTATATATACTAGAAAAGTCAAACCGACTTATAATTTGGAACAATCGAAGAACAAAACAAAATACATATACAAAAAGAAAATCAAAACGATTTATCATTTGAAACTGAGGGAGTAGTGACAACACCACCGGTACAAAGAATGAGCACCAGACATGCACGTAAAGATCAAGCTGGCAGACTGATTTTGCCACTTTGTACCTGTTACTTTATTTAATTAATTTCCTGTAGGGGTGCAAACCCCTCCAGTTCCCTAAAAAAGAATCTAGAGCTCTAAAATTCTCCTCTTGGTCATCCCATAGGATAGGGTGCACTCAGTCTATCTTGTATTTAGTTGTCGTGCCTGATTTGTCTTAGCGAAAGCAATTTTATATGGAAAAGGAAATGCTCTTATCCACCATTAATTAACTGGCTCAATGATCCCTTTTGGGCAGCTATTTTTCTGCTGTAACTGAAGAAGATTTCGGAATCGCTTGCAACATTTGACAAGTTATCTTCTTTATTATCCACGACCAAAGTAAAGTGAGGATCTAATCTCCAAACTATATATGTCAGAACCACAGATTAGTTACAGGCGTAAATAGTCATCAGTACGTGCCGTGGGAAAAATGCGTCACCTAGCACATCATAGACATGTACTAGTAACTATAACTGATCTTGATATATCAACGATGCGTATTAAACAAATGTGTCATTGGTGAACGGTCAAAACAGATGCGGTTAGCCAAAACGTCTCTGATGACCATTAAATATGACGCCTGAGCGTGGGTTTGCCATTTGCCTAGGGATGAGGATGGTGCTTCAAATAGATATCTACGTACGGTTCTTCTCTAGTTTATTTCATAGAGCTAATTTTATAATTTCTTCCTCCATTTTTTCACTATAGTTCATTAAATTGAACTAGAGAAGAATTGAGGGTACCCATTTGGAGCACCATCCCCATCCTTACATTTGCCAAATGGGAGCTCTTGAGAAGTTGAGATCGGCGTCATTTCCAATGTCAGGTCAATAGGAAGAAGAACCGATTGAGGTTGAATCGATTGAGGTTTATTGCATACAACTAGTAAAATAGGCTTGTATTTTATTATATTTTTTATGTTTTTCAAAACTACAAATGTGTGTTGACTGAGAATGAAACATATATTTTATATACAAAGATGACTCGAAATGCTGCCGCATTCCGTGGGTAGCTATTGTTTATATAAACAATAGGAGGGGGTAGGCGAGCAATGCGGTGTAGATGGCAAGGAAGATGCCTACCTAGGTTCATCGCTAGTTCAGCACCAGTAGCAAGAGCGACATCCACAAGGGGCCACGCCGTTGGTCTGCCGCCGCCACCGCCGCCGGATTCATGGACGGACGGGAGCGAGGAGCAGAGCTCAACTGAGGAGTAGGGGATTCTCGGCCCACAGACGCGAATCACAATATGATGCTGCTTTCTGCATTTCCCGGTACGAGCGTTCCGGATCGCGGGTCAAGATCAATATGGTACGTATGACGGGTCAATGCTTGAGACACGAGCTGGGACGTCGTACGTCCCTCGGCTCACACAAGCTTCTCACATGGAACTTGATTTGATCTATCTGATTTGATCTGTCTCCTCGTAATGACTATTGGACAGACTAATACTTGACATATCAACAACTAACTTTTTGTCGACTTAGATAAAGAACTAGAACTACAGATTTTTATAGATCCTCAAATATTGTCAATGATAACATTTTATATTATAAATATTATGGATGTCATGATCATCGTAAAGTAAATTGTAGTTTTAATATATAGCATTCCTGTTCACATTTTCCATGAATATTATAACTTCTTTCATAACATTCTTACTTAGTTTCTATAAATATTCAATAGCTTATTTACTCTCGTTGCAACACACGGACATATTTGCTAGTAGGTAACTGATATAACAGAACATATTGAGCTTCGTGTATATTAGCTGACTCATATCATGCACCTGGCAGAAGAAAATACTAATCACTTATATTGGACCTGTATTGAGAACACTGAAACTTTCCAATAAAGAATCTATTGTCGTCGATATATGTCAAAGTGTGAAGGAAAAGAAACAAGGCATTGCGTTGCAACTGAAATGTAAGATGTATATTCACGGATACGCACGCTATCTAAAAATGCTAATAATCACAGATAAAACAACGATATTCCTAGTTGATTTTGAGACAAAAGTAGTAGTAGTACCTCCATGTACTTCACACTTGTCAGACCACAGGAGTACCGAAAGATCAATCTTCGCTAGCCATAATCTCCATCAACAACCAATCCTTCCTCAGATTCTTTGGTAACCTTAAAAAAGATCTGAACCGACGGCAATTGTCATGGCTAAGAATTTCATATGCTTTTATTTTGTCATCAAGATCCAATCCATATTTAGGTATCTCTTGAAATGCCTCAAAGATCTCTGATGCTTGCACAGGCTCAGCAAACGAAGCAAGTTTTGTAGGATTGCTTCCATGGTCATCTTCTCTTATTAGCTGCTCATCAACGATGACTGGCCGCGGCCTCTCAATGTCCTCCTGCCTTTGTCCTGCGAATCTAGCATCACTACCACTACTTAGACAAGAATTAAAGTAACATGATACGTTGCTAGGGATTAGGCCATCTCCCCAGTGTAGCAAACCATCTTCATAGCGTGAGACAGAACGTATTGTTTTGCTCCTCGTGTTGACCATCAGCACATCTACCGTGTGATCACTATATCTCCCGTAGCCGTCCTGCGGCGGCTCGTGCAACCAGAAGCAGATGATCTCAGGTTCGTCCAGGCTCACGACGGGGTGGTCGAGTGGGAAGCACCGGAGGCCCTTGTACGAGTCGAGCGCCCAGAGCTCGGAGGCGTCGACCATGCCATCCTTCACCCACTCCATATCGCCATTGCCGATCCTCATCGTCCAGGTTTGTATGGTGTAGGCGTGACAAGAGCGTTCGCAGCTGGAAACTCCAGCTCCTCCACAGCAGCAGCGGGGGTAGATGTTGACGAACCTGAGCTCGTCGCCGCCGGCGGTGGCACACACGTTCCGGTTTGATGGCATCCCCCAGATGTTATCCCTGGGGAGCGGTATATACTGCAGCAGCCTAGGTGATGTCGTCTTCGTCTCCTCGAAGTCGAACACGTCGCAGAGCACGACGGCGAGATCCCATGGGTCGACCCAGCAGAGCAGCCCGTCGCCGACAGGGACGACGGCGTGCCACAAAGGAGGCTCTTGTGGCACTTCACCGGCGTCACGGAACCTGATCTGCAGGCGCTTGACGCTCCACTCGCCAGAACAGAACAGGGAGAGGTCGGCCTCCCACATCAGCTCCGGCATGCTCGTCGGTTCCACCGACACCATCACGAGCTGCGCCACCACGACCACGTCGTCGTCCTCGCCGCGGCGCACGAGGCCGGTGGGACGGCCGGGATGGAAAGGCGGCAGCAAAGACAGCGACGGCGGCCGTGGGGGTCCGCGGCGGCGCCGCCGCCTGCGCTGTACACGAAGTGTTCTGCTGCTGCCGTGCCGCGTTGTCGAACCTCGATGAGCACGGAGTCGCCGTGCGCCGCGACGACCGAAGAACTCGTCGCACCAAGGTCGTCGTCGGGAATCTGAAGGCAGACGCACGAAACCGCTGGTGGCTCAGCAAGGCGGAGGAAGACTTGGATCAGGTGGCCCGTGCTGGTGCGGGCGGCCGCCAGTGTCTTGCTGGCGCCGGACGTGGGGAAAGTGGAGCCCTCGGCGGCCTCGATCTTCAAGTCCTGCTCGAGCATCACCCACCGTGGGTACGACGGATCGGAGGGAGATTGCGCCGCCGTCATCATCATCGCTGTTCGCTGAACGGTTCTGTGCCCTAGCTAATTTTGATCCGTATAGGGCCCTATGGGAGGATCGTGCGTCGTGCTTGCCATGGACTCCACATAAAAGGAACGGTGGATCACATTCCATGTATTGCAAACTGAAACTTGGTAACCGAGTTGCACTTGCTGTCTTTTTTTGACCGATTTTCTCGTGTCGGCTGCGCATCATTCGTCAGCGGTGCAAAATCATTTTCCGCTATAGCGGCCAAATCGGCGGCATGGCCCGGGCCCGTTGAAGGCACGACCCAAGTAGCGTCAGGCCACGGGCTATGCCTACAGCCCAATGCACGGCCCTATGGTCAAGTCGGGCATGGCCGGTTCGAGGGCCTGCTAAGCACTACCAGACTCGTGTGCTTTGCGGAGTGTCTGAGACACTCGGCAAAGCCCTAATTGCACTCGCTCTAATTACACTGGGTAAAGGTTTTGCTAAGTGCCATACTCTGCAAAGACCATACGGTAAAAAATTGATCGGCAAAGCTGTTTTAGCTGGGTGCTTTTTATCAGACACTCGGCAAAGTCTTTGCTGAGTGTCCGATATTCAGCAAAGGATGAACGAAAAAAACAGAAAAAAGAGTTTTCCATGTATCAAATCACCACACTCGGCAAAGAGTTTCCATAAAATAAAAAAATTGGCACCGCCACCCGACGGTGCTGCCGCGGGCACCACCAAGCCTGGCACCACCACGCCATCTCCGTGGCCATCTTTGTGGGGAAGCTGCAGTGGCCACGTCGCCGAAGCAGCACCACCACGCGTCAGGGAGGGGCCAGGGTTGCGCCACCACACGTTGGGGAGGAGGCGTCGTCGTGCGCCGGGAGCTGCGCCGCCAGCCGCCACGCGTTGGGGAGGAGGTGAGCTACGCTGGCATGCGCCGGGGAGGCGGTGCCGCCGTGGCCGAAGGAGGAAGAGCTGCACCACCATGCGCCGGAAGGCCGCGCTACCACCACACGCCGGGCCGGGAGGAAGCGGAGCTATGCTGCCAGTGCCATGCACGGGGAAGGGGGCAGCGCTATGCGACGTCAAGCCGTGGAGGGGAGAGGATGTCGCCGCTGAGGGACCCCGTCGCGTGAGAGAGGGAGAGGAACGAGAGATGGGCCTCGGGCCCTTATCCAGCGAGGGAGGAAGAAAGGATCCGGGTGACGAGATACGGACCAACACGAGAGCTCAGTTTGTTGGTGCTGGATCGATGATGTGTATCTTTGCCGAAAAGCTAAATCGGCAAACTATTTTTTTTAATTGTGTCCCGGAAAATTTTTGCCAAGTGCCACCCCAAGGGCGCTCGGGGAAAGGACTTATCCGCACAAAAAAGGAAAATAATAGCAAAAAAATATCGGGGAGGGCCCGCGCCGCCCGCCTCCCGTCGAAGTCGTGACTCATGGCATTTATCGCGCAAAAATTCACGGCGACGCCGGCCGGTGGGATTTACCGCTCCCTCATGTGTAGGGAAAAAGTCTAAAAAAACCCTCCAACTTTTAACGTTGGTGCACTTTATACTCTGAACTATAAAACCGGGTATTGTACACCCTAAACTTTCGAAACCGGTGCAAATAACTCCCTGGGGCGCTTTTGGAGGGTGGTTTTGCTACAGTAACATAATTTTGTTTTTTTCTTTTTATTTATTTCAGTTGAATCTTTAAAAATCATAGTAAATCATAGAAAAATTATGAAATAGAAAATCTAATTTTGTTGGACTCCACATCAGTAGATTTAGACAAAGAAACATATAATATAGTATATTTTAGTATAAAGTTTTTGCTTTGTAATTTTAGACCTATATTTTTTAAATTAAATAGAATAATTCATAACCATAATTTCTATGGTCGAATTATGGTGAAAATTGTATGGTGACCTTATTATGATATGCTTGAACTGTAGTAAAAATTTTATAATTATTGGATCATATATAACTTAGTTATATATTTATTTAGGTTTATACTTAGGTTTATGCTTGTTAAATATAAATAAATCTATAAATGATCCAAAGTAATTATAAAATTTTTACTACAGTATATCATAATAAGCTCACCATAAAAATTTCACCATAATTCGACCACAGTTATGAATTATTCTATTTAATTATAAAAAAAATATAGGTCTAAAATTACAAAATTTAAAACTTTGTACTAAAATATACTATATTATATGTTTACTGTGTAGATCTAGTGATGTGGAGTCCAAAAAATTAGATATTTTATTTTATGATTTTTCTATAATTTACTATGATTTTTCGAGATTCAGCCAAAATAAATAAAAAAGAAAAAGACAAAACCACGTTACGGTAGCAAAACCACCCTCTAAAACCGCCCCAGGGTGTTATTTGCATCGATTTTGAAAGTTCAGGGTGTGCAATATCTGGTTTTATAGTTCAGGGTACAAAGTGCACCAACGTTAATAGTTGAGGGGTTTTTTAGACTTTTTTCTTGTATGAAGCCTCCACTACCACTGCACTACACACTCACATATGTATTCAGTTTTGGTTTCCCAAATATTATAGTAAACCGAGTGAAAATTGTTTGAATGAGGCTCTAAACAAAATTAAATTAAAAACTTGTCAACTACAAAGTTTCATAACTTTTGGAGATCCACAATTTTCATATTTAAGGAGTTCCCCATATAAAGTTGTTTACAAAATTTGAATTTTAAATTTGAGCTGATTCAGTTGTAATTTTGCATGATAAGATGAATTCAAATAAAAAAGGATCTAACTACAAAGTTTCATAACTTTTTGAGATATATAATTCTTATTTTGACTATTTATCCATGTGCGATCGTTTAAAAAATTTAAATTTTAAATTTGAGATATTTTGACTGTATTTTTTATTGGTAAAATTAATTCAAATTGAAAAGTATTCAACTATAAAGTTGTATAATTTCTTAAGACCTACATCTTTTATTTTGGTCATTTAGTTATCTAACATAGTGATAGCAAAATTGTTTATAAATCTTATATATCTTTTTGTAGGTTCATAAACTACAAGAGAGATATGTAAAATTTATGAATAGATTTAATTTGACATTGTCAAATAAAGAAATAGATAAAATAAAAGTTGTAGCTCTTGAAAAGTTGTACAACTTTATAGTTGAAATTGTTTTCATTTGAATTAATTTACTGCCCCAAAATATACTCTGAAAATTGTCTTCGCCCAGTGTAGACCTTCTTTGCCGGTGTAAAAAACGCTCGACAAAGACGCTTCTTTGCTGAGTGTAAAAAAAGGACTATTGTGTTTTTACCCTTATTTTGAAGTCCAATTGTGATTTTACCCTTATTTTTGTCACCGTTGTGATTTTACCTTTGACAATGCCTCGGTTTGCCCCTATTTTGTTAAAGGTGGGTAACGGTGTTAAATGGGCTCAAGAAAGATAAATTTTCTCCTGCAAAATGCCCCTATTTTTTTAAGTACATTGTGATTTTACCTCTACTTTGCCCTTGCGAAAATGTGCTCATATTGTACTAAGAAAAGCAGGGGCATTTTCATAAGGACAAAGTTATCTTTATCGAGCCCATTTAACACCGTTACCCACATTTAACGGAATAGGGGCAAACTGAGACTTCGTACTTACAAAGCAGGGGTAAAATCACGACGATGACAAAAACGAGGGTAAAATTACAATTGGACTTCAAAATAAGGATAAAAACACAATAGTCCTAAAAAACATTCGGCAAAGACCTTCTTTGCTGAGTATTTTTTTCGCACTCAATAAAGAAGTGTCTTTGCCGAGTTTTTTTTACCAAATGTTTTTTATTTCACGCTCGGCAAAAAGCTTCTTTACCGAGTGTCCAAGAAAAAATATTAGCACTCGGTAAAGAGCCAGATTCCGATAGCAAAGCTACCGCTTCCTTGCCTAGCTAGCCAGAGTGTTCCAGTGCCATAGCTCAAGCCGTCCTGCTTCCATGCCTCTGCGCAACTATCCAAGCTCGAGATTGCTAAAGCCACGCCACTGGCCTGTTGCCGCTCCCGCGGTGGAGAAGGCGTCACGTTGTCGCCACTCTGGTCGAGGCCGCATGCCCAAGCGCAGATGGGACGGATGGTGGCGGTGGGACGAGCTTCGATTGGAGAGGGCGGTGGAGGCTGGAGCATTGATGAGATGGGGTGCGCATGAGCGCCAATTGGAGGGAGCAGCAACATCGGCGCCTTGTACATCGGATCGGAGCCGACGTAAAGTGCATGCAGCGACTAAACGTTGGGAATGAAATTAGTAGGCCCCCGCTTAATCGTGTTGGGTCGTGCCAGCCTGGCGTGTCGAGGTTAAGGCCCAGGCAAGGCCCTTTCATCATCCTTGATGGCATGGGCCCAACGAGCATTGTGTCGGGCCATGTCGGTGCTGGGCTGCTTGGTCAAGGGACCACGAGCCTTTTGGCCAACTATATTAGCTCGGGTGACAATAAAGATGGTTGAGCGCTCGCATGCATTTCTCTCAAAGCAACTCCAACATCCAGCAGGACCCCTACTTTAGTCCAAATAACTAAAAATAGATACCTGGATCAAAAATACAATTTCAAAAAATTCCCTAGAGTCCTCAAATTTGAGTTGTCGTCCAAATACTCTTTCAAGGACCCTATTCCACGGGCTATTTTGGCTATTTTTTGCCTTGCCCACATGCGAAACCTAGAGACATGGCAGCGCAGGGCTCATGTGAAACCCAGTTGATACATCCCCTGACATGCATTTTTGGGTGTGAAAGTTTTAAGTGGGGTGGGGTTAAAGACTAGAAAGAGGTTGTAGCCATGGAAGTGGAAACATATGCAATTTGGAGGCAGCTACATTTTGGCAAACTCATCTTTGAGTAATCTACCTATGTACATCATGGGGATGTATCATGGCGAATTTTTCTAGGAAGGAGCTAATGACAAATTCAAATATCACATGGTGAAGTGGGAGAACATTTTCATGGTAAATAGCTAGACAAGCTAGACTCATTTTTGTCATAAAAGAAAGTACTTCTTCCTTATAGGAAAAAGTTGTTTTAGAGAAGGTATGGATCAAACATTAGGAACATAAATCATGAATAACCTTTAAGTTGTTGAGTTTGGAAATGTGAAAACCATATGAATAGGTTTGTCTTAAAAAAACTTTCATAAAAGTATAAATACATCACTTTGTGATGAGTATTTTTATAAAAATATGAAGTCAAAGTTATATTTTGGAGACCATATTACTATCCAAAACGACATCTCTTTTTCCTATACAGATGGAGTACTTGTATTGATTTCAATGTAGTTATTGCATTACGTTGATGCAAACTTTAGAATATTTTCTTGGTAAACAGGCAGACAAGCTAGACTCCTTTTGTTATAAAAAGAAAGTACTTGTATTGATTTCAATGCAGTTATTGCATTAAGTTGATGCAAACTTGTTGAGATCACTTTCGACTTCTGCATATAAAATGCACACAGCCCACATAGTATACGCACACTCAACCTGTAGACTAGATCATCACTCTTGTGGCCACCTTCTCGAATTGCGTTCTCGCCACTGCTGCCAATCCTACGAGCATGGCTTTGGGAGTACAAACTAGGTACAGAGCCAGTAGACGACAACATAGATGACCTGCAACAAAGAATACTATTACATGTTTGCATATAAGTTCCTGAACAACTTTATATTGTGGGGCTAAGATGACAAGGACTAGTTTGATATGGACTGGCATTCGTCGTCATACATAGGTAACTGAAACAACCAAATATATTGAGCATCAAGCATATTAGCTGATTCATACCATGCACCTGGCAGTAGAAATTTCTAATCACTTCTATTGGACCAGTATTGAAAACTGAAACTTTCCAATAAAGATTCTCTACTGTCGATAGTGGGAAGGAAAAGTAACAGCATTGTGTTGCAACAGAATTATAAGATGCATGTTCGTGGATACATATGCTATATATGTAAAATGCTACGTAGTGTTAGACAAACACTTCAATTAGTAAATGATCACAGTCCAAAATGCTAGCACGAAAATAAATCACACGAAACACAACGTTGCTACTTAACTTTGACACAAAAGCAGTCTTCCATGTAGTTCACACAACTTGTCGGACCATAGACACAATCTTTGGGGTTAAATTAACAAGTGCAGTGCTGAAAGAGATCAATCTTCGCTAGCCTTAATCTCCATCAACAACCAATCCTTCCTCAGATTCTTTGGTAACCTTAAAAGAGATCTGAACTGGTGGCAGTTGTCACAGCTAAGAATTCTATACGCTTTTAGCTCATCATTATCCGATCCATAGCTGGATATCTCTTGAAATGACTCAAAGATCTCTGATGCTTGCACAGAAAGGCTCAGGCAACAAAGCAGGTTTTGTTCGATTGCTCCCATAATCATCTTCTCTTAGTAGCTGCTCGTCAACGATGACTGGCGGAAGCCTCTCAATGCTCTCATCATGCCTTTGTCCAGTGAATGTAGCATCACTACCACTACCCAAATAAGAATCGAAAAAATATGATACGTTGCTAGGAATTAGGCCATTTGGACTGTGTAACAACGATAACCCCTCTTCGTAGCGTGAGACACAAAGAATTGTTTTGCTCCTTGTGTTGACCATCAGCACATCTACCGTGTGGTCTTTATAGACATCCTCCGGCTCGTGCAACCAGAAGCAGATGAGCTCAGGTTCATCCATGCTCACGACGGGGCGGTCGAGTGGGAAGCATTGGAGGCCCTTGTAGGAGTCAAGCGCCCAGAGCTCGGAGGCGTCGACGATGCCATCCTTCACCCACTCCATATCGCCATTGCCGATCCTCATCAACCAGGTTTCAATGGTGTAGGCGTGACAAGAACGTTCGCAGCTACAGGCTCCGGCGCCTCCACAACAGCAGCGGGGGAAGATGTTGATGAACTTGAGCGCGTCGCCGCTAGCGGTGGCGCACACTTTCCTGTTCGATGGCGGCCCCCAAAAGTTTGCCATGGGGAGCCGAACAAACTGCAGCCTGGGTGTCTCCTCGAACACGTTGCACAGCACGACGCCGACATACCATATGTCGGCGACCCAGCAGAGTAGCCTGTCGCCAATGCCGATAGGGACGCCGCGGATCCACACAGGAAGCTCTTGTGGCACTTCACTGGCGTCACGGAACCAGATCTGCAGACGCCTGACGCTCCACTCACCGGAACGGAAAAGGCAAAGGTCGGCCTCCCTCACCAGGTCCGGCGTGTCCGGTAACTCCGGTTCCGCCGCCGATACAATCACGAGCTGATCAGCCACCACAACCACGTCCTCGCCACGGCACACGAGGCCGTTGGGACGACCAAAACGAGCAGGCGGGAGCAAAGACATCGACGGTGGCCGTGGGGGGTCCGCAGCGGCGGCGCCTGCGCTGTACACGAAGTGGTCTACCGTGAGGTGTTGTGGGACTGCAACCTCGATGAGGACGGAGTCGCCATGCGCCGCGACGACCCTGCAGTACTTGGCATCAAGGCCGTCAGGAACCTGGAGGCAGACGTACGAAACCCCTGGGGGCTCAGCGAGGTGGAGGGAGACTTGGATCCGGTAGCCAGTGCTGGTGCGGGCGGCCGCCAGTGTCTCGCTGGCGCCGGACGATGTGGAGCAAGAGGAGCCCTCGGCCTGGATCTCCAGGTCCTGCTGGAGCATCACCCACCGTGAGTAGGAGGCGGCCGCCGACCCATCGGAGGGAGGTTGCGCCGTCTGTGCTTCCATGGGCACCGCCGCCGTCGTCAACCGCTGAACAGTTGTGTGCCCTAGCTATTCCGATCCGTATGGTATATGGGAGGATCGATGCTGAATAACGGTTGTGTGCCCTCCTATGTCTGCCATAGGGAGGATCGAGGCTGCGTCGAATCTTGCGGTGAGCTCCACTTCATAAAGGAACGGCGATACGTTGCAAACGGAAGTCTCTTGTAGCGAAAACTAGAAGTCAATCAAACAATTTAAAATTTGAAATAAATTCTATATAAAGATTCGTAACGTCTAGATAAATATCATTAATTAATTGTGAAATGCATTTTTATTGTAAATCTATTTAATTAGACATAATGTTGATAATGTTTTTTTAACTTGGTCAAACTTTTTTTTAGAACAAAAAACTTGCTCAAACTTGAAAAATTGATTTATCTACGTTTTTTGTGAAAACATCATCATTATATTCCACAGAATGATGAGAGCACCTGTCATGGCGGTAAAGACTAAAGAATAATCCGGACAACCAAGAATTTAATGTTTGGTTGAAGGCATGATATGGGATGGGTTGGAGTGATTCTAGGATCTGTAGTGTTTGGTTGCGGGGCATAGAGAACAGTCATTCTTAGGTAGGTATATTCCCTCTAGATTCAGGGCAACTGTCACACGTTCATTGGGACCGAGATCTTCAGTAAAATAAATGGGCCAGTAGAAATCGCCGCTAATCCTAGGGTTGGCACAAGCATGCGCGCCCTAGGGCTGGGGCGCTGCCGCCATGCCACATTATCTGCAAGTTACCATATTAAATTACAGTGTTGGTTATTACTAAATTAGAATAATTACAGAAAGAAGAATCCGTGTTCGATAAGAACTCTTTTGGCTTGGCTACTAAGTAAAGTCCATCCAAAACTATAAATACTAAGAGATTGTAATCTGCAAGTAATTAGGCGAACCTCTTTCTCCTCTTTCCTTTCTCTTCCAGCCGCCACCGTTGTCTCTCTTCCCACACACATGCCGCCACCTCCTCCCTACCTCATGCCGCCATAGCCCTGCCCTAGGGCAACACCGCCCATGCCGCCATCCTCCTCTGCCTACTCCGTCGCCAGCCCAACCACCCTACCCGCTTCGCTGTTACAGCAACTCTGTCTCCAGAAATCTTAGGCATGGAGTCATCCCACTTCAATGGCGTCATTCCCCGTTTGCGCTTGTTTTCTTTGCACAGCGTCGACACTTCAGCAATGCATGGAAGGGAGCCAAGGACAGTGTGGAGCTCCAGCGTGAGCTCCTACGTGTCCTTCACAGCTCCTATGCATACCTAGCATAGATATCCTCCGGGCAGAGGTGACCGCCAGCTAGGGATGCCATGGCGGGGATGGCCAGGCATTGGGGACGACAACCACAGGGACTGTGCAGAGCTCCAATGCAAGCTCTTGCTATCGATGATGTCACCTTCCCCAGTGAGATCGTGATGGTAGTGGCTCCTCTCCTCTCAACATAGCTCCCACGCGCTGGGGGGAAGTGACGCGATTAGGGGGTATGGCAGCGAGCTCCCATGGGTTGGGCTTGTGGCGGGAAGGTTCCTTCCAGACTATCACGCGAGGCGAGGAGGCAGTGGCCTTGCGTGTGTAGCTAGGTTCACGACGGGGTGATGCTAGGCCTATACGACAGATGGGAGGATTTTTTATATATAAATTAAGAGACTAACAGCTGGGGTCCCTCTAAACAATAGTTAATGGTGTCAAATACACCACATCCCATTTCTATATATCTCACAACCAAACAAAAACCAGAGACCATCATATTCCCTTAACCAAACAACAAATCGAAACATCCCATTCCAAAAAAAACTAGATTGGCTTTATTTCATCCCACTATGCTACCAAACCAAAACACTACATAAAATTCCTCTCCTACATCCCAAAGGGAAGGGGAGAACTCCTTCCACCCCTCCTGCACTTCCTACTTTGTCTCGTTGAAAAAAATACAAATGGAAATTCTCGTAACCATTGGTAACAGGAATAATGACCTCTTTTGGGTAGCTATTTCTCTGCTCCAAATGAAGAAGAATATGGAATTATTTAACCAAAGATCTAATTTAAACCATGTCATCTTCAGATAAATTATGATCATAGCATGCTGGGTTATTTGGCCTACTAGAAATGCTATCATCTTCGACAATGCACATGCCAGCACTATTAGATGGAAAAGAGCCCTCAACCAAGAGATTGAATTGGTGTGCTCCAATTCAAAACCCACTAAGCATGCTGCTATCAGTCTCTGGAGACATAGCCATTTGTAATTTTTTTCATTTTTCTATTGGGCTTGGAGCCTTGTACCTCCCTTTTTGTACTTAACATTCTTTTATTTGATTGAAAATAAAAAAGTTAGGTGTTCCCCTGCTGGTTCAGCCAAAAAAGATCTCTTATTTAACTACGACAAAGGGCTGTTTGTAGGATGAAAACCGAAATGATAATTTTCATTTTTTCGACAATCATTTTCGAAGTTTTTCCGATTTTCAGGTTAAAATGGAAATGATAATGGTAACCGAAAAAACAAAAATGATAATAATAAAATTAAATGGAAACAAAAGTGAAAATGATTTTGTCCTCTTCCGATCGTTTTCGAAGATTTCAGATTTAGCTGGTAATTTACCGCGGTAATTACCGATTCAAAGGCTTTAAATCCTAATTTATTATGGACTTGCCGATGATTTGCACAATCTACACTGCACCCACAAAAAAACATGTTTTATGGAAAGAAATTGTACGGTAACAATGTTGTCTATATAGAAATAAGAAACCAAGAAGGCAAAAAAAAACAATCATTTAGCTAAGCAAATCATATATTGCACCTGTAACTCTAGTAGTCACTATGCTATTTCAAGTCAACTTAGAACTTAATTGTACTGTTACGTGATTTATTATTGTTTGAGTCTAAGATGGTGTGAACTGTGCGATTTTAGCTTGTAGTCTTTTTAATTGTGACTTTATTTATTAATTGTCATTTGAGATATGTCGAGTTATATGACTCTTTTTGTGTTATACGATTTCACGTGTTTATCTTTTTTAGGATACCATTTTTATAAATTCCGATCGTTATTGATGTATTCTCCGATCGACTATTATCATTTTTGAAATTACCGGAATATCGATACCGTATTCATTTCCGACAATATCGTATCGATTTCGTTTTCGAGAAAGAATATTGAAAATGAAAATAATTTAGCCTCCTACCGATCATTTCCGATCGTTTTCATCCCTAGCTGTTTGCATCCCAATTTGGATCCAAAGAATTCTTATAGTTGCAGAAAAAGGTTGTTATTGGCTACTACAAGTACGCCTGGGCACTCTGACATCTCGAACACTATCATATTCAAAAATGGGAGACTAAGATTTGCAGCACAGCTATCACTGTGGGTTTTCAGCTCGATAGGGGTTTATAGACCGGCCATTACACATGTGGACAATGTCCTTTTTTGAGGGAAATGTGGATCATATCCTAGAGATGTGTATGAACCAAGTTCACGAGCTATGACACAACAAATTCACGTGTTTCCCTAGGGCGAGATCAATCTAACTTGTTTTCAGTGGCAAGGACAAGATTCACAATATGCATGTGATCAAACAATGCACTAGGGGCAGTGTAAGGACAATGCAATAATTGCACTGCTTGCATATGACTTTGCAACATTTCACAAGCGCACTGTCGATGTGTGATTCATCTAGTTTTCATCCACTCATGGACGAGCGACCATTGATCATTGTCTTGAGAGATTACTCGACTGCGCCCTTGAGGATATCTACAAGATTACTTGACTGCACCCTTTAGGATGTCTACAAGATCCTATATATATATATAGGGAAATTATTTCCTAAAATAAGTATAAACACATACTCTATGTATGCATACATATTCACATATATACTACCATAGATGGTCTAGTATGATTATATACTTTGTGTACATATACTTCGTTTGGTCATATACAGCTCAAATCTAGAGATATTAACATGGAGTAGCTACTCCTTAGGAGTAGGAAGGAATTTCCCTATATATTCCCAGGAGTATCTACTCCCACCTAACACCGTCCAGCCATTCTCACATACCTGTGTAACGGACTAACGGGAGGCGTCCGGGGCAAACATTAGGAGGCTTGGGGGTGCGGCCCGTTAGCTTCCCTAATGGGTTTCCCGTCGAGTATGCATGCATGCCAGGCTGCCAGGAAAGTATGTATATGTACATATAATCAGTGGCGTGTATTAATTTTTAAATGGATTTTTAATGAGTATATTACGTAGTGAGAAAAAAAATACTAAGTTTAGGGGAAAAATTGCTAATCTTAGGTGCTGTTGATTTAAAAATCATGTACGTATGATTACATACTTAAAAGGCAAAAGGATTATCTGTGCATACACATACTGATTATTGTATATGATTACAACTTACAACACAAAATAGAGTATCCGTGCATACATGTCCATAATGAATACGCTTACGAGCCTCAATCGTTTATAAAATTGAAACTAACAACCATAGTATGAATTCATACTAGTTTTCAGAAGGACGTACATGCGTTCGTATTTGAAGTATATGTATATACTTCTTTAATTGTAGCATGTATCGACTGATACTCTAATCCGTGAAGAATAGTCTGCATACATACTTTTTAGAAGTATACATGTCTATTATACAGATTTTTTGACATGCTAGCTACGAGAACATGGCTAAGCCTCCGACATGGTCGGTCATTACTAGCTACCTTCAGAGCTGGTCAAAGCCTCCAGCTTTTTTCATATCATTTCAGAAAATGTAGTTTCAAAACCTGCAGAAATTAAAACTTTAAACATCACACTTTGCTTTCGCAGAAATAAAAAAATCACTTCTAATTTAGCTAGATAGCAAGAATGGACATGACTAAACTCTAAATTTGGACTAGAACACATACATATGTGCAATAATTTGGTAAGTAACACATAAGAAGAATCAAGTGATACTGTAGACTTAATAATCGTTTGGAACGATATACAAGCTTAAGTGTATCTAACTTGACACTAACCCAAAACAATTAAACATCAATACACTAACCTGAAATACGTATCAACTGATATACTCAACTATGAAAAAGTAATTACTGATGCTCGATCTAGTCTGAAAAAAACTATCAAGCCAGATTGTAAACCCGACAAAAGTATCAATCATATTGTAATCTGACCAAAGTATGAGGTGATACCTTAGAATAAAAATGTACGCAGG
This sequence comes from Chrysopogon serrulatus, assembly GCA_015844335.1. Taxonomy (NCBI): domain Eukaryota; kingdom Viridiplantae; phylum Streptophyta; class Magnoliopsida; order Poales; family Poaceae; genus Chrysopogon; species Chrysopogon serrulatus. Next base: position 93,071 of record JADLZL010001568.1, on the reverse strand, counting down.
TATACTTATAGTCTGAAAAGGCATCAACTGATACTCTCAAGGAAGTATATACTCTAAGGAAATATTAGTTTTTCTTTGGTATTCTCTCAAAGCATAGAAGCTTGAACTAGTGAGTATATACGTATACCTACCAAAGGATACTCTGATCAAGAATAGTATCCAAACATACACTTATCTGAAAAAGGTATCTAAACATACTCATATTGGATTCACCTGATGGGATCTAGAGTTCCTTTCATCTCAAAAATAACAAGCACTAATTCGGATCGGATGCAGTCATACGACTCTCATGATCCAGTGACGTAATTGAATGAAGATCAGATGCAGATTGCAAATTTGGATGGTACTTTTGTAGTCTTAAAAGAGTAGGATGATACTCATCAGAAAAAACAAGAAACTAGTACTGATATAATTATTTTTTTTTGATAAAATACTGATATAATTGTTGACTTCCTGCTGGAATACAATACAACCATATAAGATCTGGGACCTACATGCCTATTCTAAATTTTGTGTGATTTTTGGTTAATAAAAGTGGGGGGGAAACATTTCAACAGCGGCTGTTCAACACAGGAAATAGGAAACAAACACACAGGTTAGCAAGAGATTTGCCTACGGGAATGACTAAAAATTTAATGAGAAACACATAGTTCACAGCTGGTGGGGAGACACATTGATTTGTAATCACTAATCCTAATTCAGATTTCATATGAGGTATGGACTCGTACCTGTTTGTTATCGACTCACATGAGATCAGAGAAGCACTGTCGAGTTGGACAAGTACGCCTGCCCAGCGGTGGCGGTGCACACGGCCTAGCACGACGCGCGGGGCACCCCAAGCGGCGGGGCCATGTCAGGGACGACGCGGGCAGCTCCAGATCTCAGAGCCAAGAGCAGAGCGGCGCGCAGATTCTGGCGGAGGCGGTGGACAAACGAGAATAATCGCTGCCACGGCCCGCACTGCCGCCCAACCACGAGAGCGCTCCGACGACCAGCCATGGAGGGATCCCGACCTGTGGAGGAGCGTGCCACCACCGGACATGCGGAGGGGAGGGGATGCCACCGCTGGGAGGGGGAGGAGGGCGCCGCCGGCGAGATCTGCCCTGGGCTTCGAGATCCCGATCCTAGGGGATGCCACGGAATGGATCGAGCTCGCTGATGCAGATCGACGGGCACGCGGAGGGAGGGTCTCCGCCGCCGGTGATGGAGGAGCCACACGCCGCCTGTGGGGTGGAGGCTTGAGGGGCACACGGGGGGGTCGCCGCCGCCGGCGGCGGCCTATGGGGTGGAGGGCGTCGCGGCGCAGCCGCCTGCTTTGGCGGAGGCGCCGTCAAAGGCACGAGCGAGGCCATCTGTATAGCGGAAAAAAATAATTAAACCGTATAGCTTGTAACGGGTATTGATCGGCTACTAAACCCGCTAAACCACTAATAAACAATGGATGACCAGTCTACCGGAAGGTGGAAACGGTGTCATCGGCCCGTTAAATTGGACGCTTGTGTACCTATACTAACAGCGGGAGTAACTACTCTCTAGGAGTACGGAAAATTTACCCTATATATATATATACACACACACACACTACTTAGTGGGTGCATTCATCTGAAAGGAACTGAAAACTTATAGAAAGAACCCTCTAGCTTTTTATGCTAAACAACAAGAGGCTCAGAGGCTACACTTGGTGAGCTTTGCAAAGAAAGCGCACACCACTTGAAGACTTCAAGAGAGCACTTCATGGCTTCTCTTAGAAGATCACTTGGATGCTACTTGATTCTACTCGGCCAAGTCTAGGAGATTCAAAATAACTTCGAAGATCAACCATGCATGAGAAGCTCGGGCCTTGACGGGCTAAGATCCTAGGAATTTCCATATGGCTGACTACCCGACCAGGAGCCGCATAAGGTTTGCCAAGAGAGTGCGGAACAAGGTGGCATGTTCTCCAAGGCTACAAGGATCGATCTAGTCTGATTATAGGAAAGTCTAACTTTGTAATTAGATTAGAAGTCTTTAGTCATTGTAACCAACTAGGATTAGATTATGCACCTATTTTCTAGACTATATAAAGAGAGGTAGGGGCACCCATGCATTTTAACATCATTATACTGAATAATCCAACGCAAAGCAACACCTAACAACACAAGGTATTACACAACGCAAATCATTGTTTTTGAAATGATACAATATCTTTCTTTGAGATTGACACTTTTGCAAGATTTATTTTGAATGTCTTTTATATCACCTTTAGAATTCAGCTCCCTTTTTGCTTTGTGAACATGTTTTTACTATTGCTTGAAGCCATTTGGCCGAATCTTAGAAATCAAATATTTGTAGGACGTGCTACTTCATGTTGCGCTATTTGGTATGGTAGTTAATAGTTCTAAATCTAATATATTTCTCAGGTTATCATCAAGGCAACATATTGGATTTGACAACAGTCCTTACTGCATAAAGAAGAGGAGGGATCAAATCTCAAGAATGAGTTGGAGACGGTAATCATGGAGGTTTTTGTGAAGTTCAGTTGGAAATTTAGGAATATAATTGAAGCGTAGCTTCTTTCTTCTCCTTTCTTTATTTGCAGTTTGAAGTTTGAACTCTTGTGGAGTTGGAGCCTATGTGCTTGGTTTTGTATCGAAGCTGGAACATTGTTCCATTATTAAAAAAATATATTGAGCCTGTGTAGTAGAATCTGAAACTTTCCAAAAAATAATATATTGTCGATATATATATCAAGTGGGAAGTAGAAGTAACAGGGATTATGTTGCATCTTAACTATAAGCTGTATGTTTGCCGATACATATGCTATACACAATGTTATGTAGTGTTCGACAAACACTTCAATTAATTGAGCATATTCCAGAATAAACACCAGAAAGCACAGTGCTAGCACGAAAATAAATCACACATAACACAGCTATTCCAATTTATTTAGAGAGAAAAGTAGTACTAAGTAGTACCTTCATTTACTTCACACATAACTTGTTGGATCATATGAAAACAACCTTGGGGATAAATTAAGATACAAAGTGCTAAGCGAGGATCAATCTTCACTAGCCTTAATCTCCATCAATAACCAATCCTTCCTCAGATTCTTTGGTAAGCGTAAAAGAGATTTGAATCGGCGGCAATTGTCATGACTAAGAATTCTATACGCTTTTAGCTCATCATGATCCAATCCATAGCTAGTTATCTCTTGAAATGCCGCAAAGATCTCTGATGCTTGCACAGAAGGCTCAGCAAATGAAGCAAGTTCCGTAGGATTATTGCTGCCATCGCCATCGTCATCTTCTATTATTAGCTGCTCCTCAACGATGACTGGCGGGGGCCTATCAATGTCCTCCTGCCTTTGTCCTGTGAATGCAGCATCACCACCACTACCTACATAAGAATTGAAGAAATATGATACTTTGCTGGGGATTAGGCCATTTCCGCCGTGCCACAACCCATCTTCGTAGCGTGAGACAGAATGTATTGTTTTGGTCCTTGTGTTGACCATCAGCACATCTACATTGTAGTCATTATAGCTCGAGAACTCGGGCTCTGGGGGCTCGTGCAACCAGAAGCAGATGACCTCAGGTTCGTCCATGCTCACGACAGGGTGATCGACTGGGAAGCGCCGGAGGCCCTTGTAGGAGTCGAGCGCCCAGAGCTCCGAGGCGTCGACGATGCCGTCCTTCACCCACTCCATATCGCCATTGCCGATCCTCATCGTCCAGGTCTCTATGATGTAGGCGTGACAAGAACGTTCGCAGTTGGAGGCACCAGCGCCTCCACAGCAGCAGCGTGGGAAGACGTTGACATACTTGAGCGCGTCACCGCCAGCGGTGGCGCACACGTTCCTGTTCGATGGCTGCGCCCAAAAGTTTGCCTTCGGGAGCGGAAGATACTGCAGCCTGGGTGTCTCCTCGAACACGTCGCAGAGCACGACGCCGGCATACCATATGTCGGCGACCCAGCAGAGTAGCCCGTCGCCGAGGCCGACAGGGACGTCGGTGATCCACGAAGGAAACTCTTCTGGCACTTCACTGGCGTCACGGAACCTGATCTGCAGACGCCTGACGCTCCACTCACCAGAACGGAACAGGGTAAGGTCGGCCTCCCTAGTCAGCTCCGGCGTGTGTGGTCCCGCCGGCACAGTCGCGAGCTGCGCCACCACGACCAGGTCCTCGCCACGGCGCACGAGGCCATTGGGATGACCGAGACTGGAAGGCGGGAGCAAAGACATCGACGGCGGCCGGGGGGGGTCCGCAGCGGCGTCGCCTGCGCTGTACACGAAGCTGTCTGTCGTCAGGTGATGCCGAACCTCGATGAGCACGGAGTCGCCGTGCGCCGCGACGACCCTAGAATACTTGGCGTCGAAGCCGTCAGGAACATGGAGGCAGACGTACGAAACCCCTGGGGGCTCAGCCAGGCGGAGGGAGACTTGGATCTGGTGGCCGGTGCTGGTGCGGGCGGACGCCAGTGTCTTCCTGGCGCCGGACGATGTGGAGCAAGAGAAGCTCCCGGCCTGGATCTCCAAGTTCTGCTGGAACATCACCCACCGTGGGTAGGCGGCAGACGACGCATCGGAGGGAGGTTGCGCCGTCTGTGCTTCCATGGGCGCCGCCGCCGCCATCATCACCGATCAAAGTTGTGTGCCCTAGCTATGCCGATCCGTATGTTAGGGGAGGATCGTCGATGCGTCGAATCTTGCGGAGTCTCAATTTTGCGGTGAGCTCCACTTTTTTTTCATAATGTAAGGAACGGTGGATATATATATATACGTTTTGCAAACTGAAGGCTTTTGTAATAACCGACGTAACAAAACCAGAAGTCAAATCAAACAATTTAAAATTCCTATATATAAAAGATGTACTTCTGATGCTAGATAAATATTATTAATTCATTGTGAAATATATTTTTGTGTTAAATCTATTTAGACATAATGTTGATATTGTTTTTAGAAACTTGGTCAAACTTGAAATTTTGATTTATCTATCTACGTTGATAAAAACACAATCGTCATTATATAATTCGACAGAATGATGAAAGCACCTGTGTCATCACGTGTATAAAGAGCAAGCCGTAGAATAACATAATACCTTACATCCTGTTAGGCGTTGCTTGGCGTTAGATTATTTTGTATGATATGATTATGTTAAAAGAGGTATCTTGCCTCTCTTTATATAGTTCAAATGGCAAGTGCGTGATATAGTATTAGTCGTTTACAACAAACACTAGTAGAAAAATCATTTTTCACGACCCTATGGTTTTTTTTTTACAGGCGGCTCCAATTTTCTTGACGCCTGTACAAAGAAAAATCAGTGGGCTCGAAAGAGAACTGAATCAGAGAAAATCGATTTGTACAAGCGGATCTCTAAGACATCTCGCTGTATTAAATGACACATTTGTGCAGGCGGATCTCTTAGACATCCGCCTGTACAAATCGATATTTTTGTGTGGATGTCTTAGACAACCGTCAGTACAAATCGATATATTTGTACAAAGCGGATGTCTTAGAGGTCCGCCTGTGCAAATCGATTTGTACAGGCGGTTCTCTAAGACATCCGCCTGTATAAATAATTTTAAATTTATTATTTTGAATTTTTCAAACGATCTGGGATGGAATTTTGACTAAAATAAAAGTTGTAGATCTCAAAAAGTTATGAATGTTTGTAGTTGACAACTTTTTCATTTGAAATCATCTTTTTATAGACAACTACGAATGAAATTTTTAAATTTGAAATTTAAATTTTGCAAATGACCTCGGATGGAGAAACACTCTAAATGAAAGTTGTAGATCTCGAAAAGTTATGAAACTTTATAGTTGAACACTTTTTCATTTGAATTCGTTTAGACCCTGAAATATTAGATTTACTATCGGTTTAGGATAATATGTGGGGAACCGAAATGAGATATTAACACAAGTGATGTGTGGGTGGAGTGGTAGAGGGGGGATACGCCATGGCGAGGCCGAGGCCGCGGAAATTCGAATCCCGCCGGCCGCGTAGCGCGCGATTTTACGGGGAAAAAATGCGCGACTTGCAACTTCGACGGAGACGGGCGGGCGGGTGCCTCTCCCGTTTCAAAAATATTTTTTGCCTTTTTAAAAATATTTTTTTTTGCTATTTTTTATGTTTTTCTAGACAATGATTTTCACAGGCGGTTCACTTAGTCAGCCGCCTGTGTAAATATACATTTACACAAAGCGGCCGACTAAGTGAACCGCCTGTGAAAATCAAATTTTCACAGGCGGCTCACACTCCACCGCCTTTACTGTGGGCCGATTAGTACTTACCCTCGGTACAGGCGGTGGGCTTGGCCGCCTGTGTAAATGGCTCTACCACCGCCTGTGCAAATGATTTCTATACCAGTGAAATGAATAGCATAATACATTATGTCCAGTTAGACGTTGCTTTACGTTAGATTATTTGGTAGATTATTCTGTATGATAATGTTAAAAGGGGTGCCCTTGCCACTGTTTATACAGTCTAGAGGGTAAGAACGTAATCTAGTATTATTCAATTACAAGACAAGAGTTGTAATCTAATTACAGAATTAGACTTTCCTAGATTCTATTAGGTCAGCCCTTACAGCCTTGGAGAATACGGCACCTTGTTTTCTTTCAGTTGCTAATATTCCGATGAAAGGTCGCTCATCAGCAAAGCCAGCCCAGCCCAATCTGCTTGCGGGGGCGGATCCCTTCTTACTCGCCACAGCGCATGAGGCCCAATACTGACGGCCCATGATGACCATGCCTCCCAATTTCTTGGCCCACTCGAATGCTCACGGCGTCAGCTCGTCGTCATGCGGCACACGCCGGTTCCAATTCCCCCATCCCGCCGGCCGGCTGGCCTCCGCCCTCCACCGGTCCACCCCAACGTCTCCTCCGCCACCACCGCCGCTCATCCCCTCCACATCTTTTCGAACCCCCCGGGCAGGCCAGGAAGCTTCAAACTCACACGCACGAGACCCACCCCCGTCTCCTTGACCTCACCAGCGAACACACGCGTACCGAGCACGATCAGTCAATCATTACGATTACTGAGCTGAGACTAGTCTCGCACTCTGATGCATAAATAGAACTCAATGCCCTACGGCCTCCTGCAGTGGCATAGTAGGCTCTAGCTTTTTATTGTTCTTTATTCAGCACTAGCTGTTTATTCCCTGTGGTCTAAGTGTTCGATGGAATGTGCAGGAGCCCAGCAGCCAGTTTTAGTGCCAGGGTACTGGGATTCAGTGGACAGGGAGACCCATCAGGTTTGTGCACAGAAAGTCAATATCACTGGAAACATTGTATGAAATGCTATTGTATCTTTAGAACTGCAATCCATGTTTAATTGTTTATTGATTGATTTGGTAGCTTGAAACTGCAAATTGGCAACTGATGCATTTTTTTATTATTATTTTGGTATTAGCCATGCAAGAAGAGCTGTGTTCACTGCATTTGGCAAGATCGAGTCTGGCAGGATGTGCTTCATACTGCAGGCCTGAACTGGTCGATAAGGAAAGGGTCTGTTTTACAGGGGATGGAAAGGTCAGTGAACTTGTTTTTGCCTCTGAATTGTTGTTCTTCATCTAGTTAGTTCTGTACCTGCACAGCTGCACTCTTAATACTTTTGCCTGAATCTACAAAGCTTTAGTAATAAAGTGATTTAAAACACATGACGTTTAATGGTTTAGGTGAGAATATGCCCAAATTACCGTGATATAGACATGTTGATTACATAGCTGCCTAAATTTCTTTATGATGATTGCTAAGTGAGTTTCCTTTCTGAACCATGTAACCTCTTAGTTCAGTGGCAATCACATTCATGTTTCTGACTTTTTAGCATGCACATGTTGTTTAGCATGCCAATGAATCAATGTGTACATCTTCACTCTAGTTCAATTGTGAATGCCCTGTTTGCTAAATTCGTTTGTCTTTTGGGAATCACTGTTTTCAACTCATTGCATAAGGACACAAGAGAATTAGGTGCCCGATGTACAGTAGTCTAACTGGCAGCTAACATTCTTCTGTCTTCTGTGTGGGGAAAAAAGTATGTTTGTGTTGTAACTCTAATCATGAAGTGAGCTTTATTATAATTTGACATGCATGAAACTTGTGAATGTGAGATATGACTGTATGTGATGCTACTGCGTAACAAAAAAAATTGTTGTTGTAATATGGATCACTGCCGTTTAGCAACTGCAACCAGCAGTAATATGTCATTAACACTGCTGGGTGAAGTTGAAAACCCCTACTGAAAATTGGATAACACTGTTTGTTGTAGTCCTGAACCGCCTGTGATAGCCAATTTTCATTTTGAAACTGGTAGTGATACCAGCAGCTATAACTGCTGCTTGTCTTGTCCACTGATGATTCCAAAACTGGCAGTGAAAGAGGTTTTGGAACAGGCAGTGATGGCTTGTTCAGTAGTGTCTCCCACCATGGCACGGTGGGAGCCTCCGGGTATACGAACCTTGAGACAGTCGGTGCTCAAGTGGCATACGCGACGCGTTCATATTTGTCATGCAATGGAGAACAGAAACACTACATTCAAAATTGACAAGCAGTAGAGATTAGAAACACCACACATATGCCATGGTAATGGTATATATATTATGTTTGCTCATCATTTACTATAGATTTTGGATTATTTGAAGTGGCGGCGATCAAATAAGAAACACACTGAATACTGTTGGTGCTGGTTCAATTGCTTGTATAGTTAGGAAGACATTGACTTATCCTTTTCTTCTTTATACAGAGGTAGTACTCGGGTCTCATGGATATTCATGAAAAAGAAACACGCTTAACAAGAAGCATGGTGGATAATAAACTGGAATTTATCTGAGAGTTTTGATATTAGGTGTGAGTTGGTGTGAGTGTGTGGACTTGCCTTTTTTTGGTGGCTGGCCTAGGGTGTTTTGTATGGGTTCTTCCCAGTTTTTCTTCTTCTTAATATAATGATGCGCAGCTCTCCTGCGTTTTTCGAGAAAAAAATAAAACTGGAATTTATGCAAGTCCTTCAATGTAAACACTAAATGCTTCTTTAGTTTCTTTAAGGTATGCTTCCTGGATCCCATGCAGTTTGGCAGCCACCTCCTGCATGCTGATGCGCACATTGGGAGATGTCTTTGTGCAACAGAGTCCAAAATGCCCAGCACAGACTGTAGAATTTGTGTTCCACTATCCACGTCGCTGTGGTCTAGCTCTTCCAGGAGCTGTGGGTCAACAGTCTGCAACACATTATTAGGTAAGTTGATTTCTGCCAACTTTGAGATGCTCATTCCATCTTTGAACATGTCATCTGTTGGTCACTTTTTGATGAATATTTCAAAGGGAATAATTCCAAAGCTGTATACACTGTTGTGCCAGTCGAAAGTTGACCATCCGCGGCACATTCTATGTATAATATATAGAAAAGTTTAGTTGAAGTAAAATATGGAAAGTGTGGAATTATCATTTTTAAGTTAGAGAACACAACATGAAAAGGGACAGTACCTGGAGCTATTAGGCAGGTCCTATGTATTAGGCAGATCTTATGTAATTAGCACCCTGCCATGTATATGGATTGTATTCCTTTGTATAACCCAGCCACATTGGCTATATATATAAAGGTCACCCCCCACATTAGTGAGTGAGGTGTTTTCCCTGAATCTCTGTCATTCTACATGGTATCATTCGCAAATTAGATCCTAATCTCCTCTGCTTCTGCTTTCCCTCCCTCCCTGGGTTTACGCACCATCCCTCCTCACCGTCGATGGCCACCATCCCGCCTCTGCCTCTGCCACCAAGCCGGCCACCGGTGATGGCACTCTACCTGCCACCGGCGCGCCCACTCTCAGTGCCATAGGCAGCGATCTTGCTCCTCCTCTTCCTCCGGTCATGGCTCATCCCTATGCCATAGTCAACATCAAAGCCCATGTTCTGATCACGTTGGATCTCCAATCCAAGTATTCGAAGTGGGCGTTCTTCTTCAAGTCCATGTGCGGCAAATTCGGTCTTCACTCCCACATCGATGGCTCCGCTCCTCCTCAGCCGGACGACCCCCATTGGGATGCCGCCGAGTGCTGCGTCCGCGGCTGGCTCTCCGGCTCCATCGATGACTCCGTCCTCGACCTCGCCATGGACCCGCTGATCCATCCGCCCGCGATCTGTGGGTGGCCATCGAGGGCATCTTCAATGCCAACCGGGAGCCCCGTGCCATCTTCCTCCTCGAGGAGTTCCACTCCATGGTCCAAGGTGATTCCACCGTCTCGGCCTACTGTCAGCGCCTCAAGACAAAGGCCGCTGCCCTCCGTGATGTCGGTCATCCTGTCTCGGACTCCCAGCTCGTCCTCACCCTGCCGCGCGGCCTCAACCCTCGCTTCTCCAACACAGCCGATGACATCGCTAACTTGGCTGTCCTCTCGACGTTCGCCCGCGCCCACGACATGTTGGTCCTAAAGGAGCTGCGCCTCGCTAATGACGAGAAGACGGTTGCCAACACCGCCCTCCTCACTGCCGCTGGATCTGGTTGTACCAGGCCCCAAGGCGGGTGCCACTCCACCTCCGTTGGTGCCTCCTCTGGCGGGCATGGCAGCCACGGCCAGGGCCACCACATCGCTCACAACAGCGGCTACGGTAGCGGCAGCAAAGGTGGTGGCAAGGGCAAGGGCCGAGGCTGGAACAGCGGCCTTGCACAGCCCTGTGGTACCCTTGGCGCCCCACAGTAGGCCGGCCCCATGGGTCCCTGGCTTTGCTATCCTCTGTCAGCGAAGGGACACAGCACACTGGCGTCCGGGATCCTTGGCGCCCCACCTCGAGCGCCTGCTTGCCTTCGGCGCCTCGCCCGCCTCCCTCCACCTTCGCCCGCTTCAAGTGTCCCAAATTGCCCCATGTGGAACCCGGGCTGGCTTGATCGTTGCCCTGAACCGGATGAATCTCCGGGCAACACTCCATGGGTAATGGACTCCGGTGCCTCCTCCTAGATGAGCTCCTCGGATGGTATACTCCTTTCCCGCCATCCTTCCTCCCATTCTTTCATAACTGTTGGCAATGGTCATACTTTCCCTATCTCCTGTTGTGACGAGTCCATCCTTCATACACCAACGTCAAATTTCTATCTACATAATGTCTTAGTTGTTCCATCCATATTGCACAATCTTCTTTCTGTTCATCAGTTCACTAGGGATAACAATTGTTCCATTGAATTTGACGCTCTTGGTTTTTCTGTCAAGGATATCCCGACCCGACGTGTGATGCTTCGCTGCAATAGCTCTGGGGACCTTTACACCATACCTGCTACATCTACATCTCCCCACACCAGCCTCGGCGTCTCCGCTGATCTCTGGCATCACCGTCTTGGTCATCCGGGCTCTGCCTCCCTCGACATCCTTCGCCACAATAATTCTATCCACTGTAATAAAGTAGAGCACAATTTGTGTCCTTCTTGTCAATTAGGAAAACATGTGCGGCTTCCTTTTCAGAACTCTAGTTCATGTAGCTCCATGCCATTTGAACTTATTCATTGTGATGTGTGAACATCACCAGTTGCTAGTCTTTTGGGTTACCAATATTATCTTGTTTTGCTGGATGATTTCACTCATTTTTGCTGGACCACTCGCAAATCTAAGGTAGCCACCCACATTAACAATTTTTGCAGCTTTGTCACCACGCTGTTCAGCCTTGCCGTTAAAGCTTTTCAAGCTGATAACGGTACCAAGTTCATCAACACCACTCTACAAACCTTCATTGCCTCCCGTGGTATCCACTTACGTCTCTCGTGCCCTTACACTTCTTCACAAAATGGCAAGGCCGAGCGTGTTCTTCGCACTTTGAACAATATCAGCCGCACCATGCTGCTCCATGCCCATCTCCCTCCACTATACTGGGTTGAGGCCCTCGCTGCAGCCACATACTTGCTGAATCGGCGACCTAACACCGCCGTTCACAATGCTGTCCCATACACCCTGCTCTACAACACGCCACCTGACTACTCCCATCTCCGTGTCTTTGGGTGTCTTTGCTACCCCAACTTGATCGCCACGGCTCGCAACAAGCTCGTTGCTTGCTCCACAGCTTGTGTGTTCCTCGGTTACCCCTCCTCCCACAAGGGCTACCATTGTCTCGATCTGTCATCACGACGTATCATCATTTCACCTCATGTTGTCTTCGGCGAGACCTGTTTTCCTTTTGGACTCTTACTCACCTCGAGCGACTTGGATTTTTTGCTTACAGGTACAACTGCTCCTGCGCCGGACCACCTCCCTGAGCAGCCGCGTCGCCATGCTCTGGCTGCTCTTGAGGAGCTGCCCGACGATCCCGCGATCCTCTTTCGCGGACCAGCCCTCGCGCAGCCACCTGCAGCAGCACAACCGGCTGTGGCACCTGTGGTGGCAGCGGCCCCTATTCAGCATGTGGTGGCTGCTGCTCCACCTCCACCAGCCCGAGACTTCCACCTGACGTACAACCAGCGTCCTCGGGCCCCTGCGTCATCACCAGCACGTGCGCAGCCTGCCCTAGCAGCACCGGCATCACTTGCTGCACCGGAGCAGCCTACAGCACCCTCGGTGCATCACCTCTGGCCAGCCGGGGGCACCCTCTTTGCAGCACTTTGAGCCGCATCTTTGCGGCGCCTCCTCGAGTGCGACCAACGGCACACACTGCCGCATGGTCACCCGGTCCCAAACTAGTACCATACGCACTGTACAGCGCTACGGCTTCTCCGCCACGCTCTCCACCGCCTCGCCTGTCCTGGCGAACTACCGGAGTGCTTTGGCTGATCCGCGGTGGCGGGCTGCCATGGGCGATGAGTACAAAAGCGCTTGTCGACAACGGGACTTGGCGCTCTTCCCCCCCCCCAGCGCCAACATCGTGATGGGCAAGTGGATCTCAAGCACAAATTTCACTCCGATGGCTCCCTTGCCCGCCACAAAGCCCGTTGGGTGGTTCATGGCTTATCCCAGCGCCACGGCATCGACTACGACGAGACGTTCAGCCCCGTTGTCAAGCCGGCCACAATACTTGTTGTTCTCAGTCTTGTAGCCTCCTGTTCGTGGCCGATCCACCAACTCGACGTTAAGAACGCCTTCCTCCATGGTCGTCTGGACGAGACCGTCTACTGCCAGCAGTCACAGGCTTCATCGACCCGGCTCGACCTAACGATGTTTGTCTTCTGCAGCGTTCCTTGAACGGCCTGAAACAGGTTCCCCGGGCCTGGTACCAGCGGTTCGCTGCCTTCCTTAAGCTCCTCGGCTTCGTCGCCTCTATCTCCGACACCTCTCTCTTTGTTCTCAAAGAGGGGGACGCCACTTGCTGCTGTACATCGATGACATCATCCTCACTGCGTCCTCGACCGATCTCCAGCGCATCATGGCATGGCTCCACTCCGAGTTTGCTATGACAGACCCCGGCAACCTGCACCACTTCCTTGGCATCCCGGTCACACGCTCACCACAGGGGCTCTTCTTGTCCTAGCGCTAGTATGCTGTGGACCTCCTCCAGCGAGCGGGCATGGCCGAGTGTCACTCCACCTCCACACCTGTTGACACTCGGGCCAAGCTCTCCGCCACCGACGGCGCTCCGGTTGCCGACCCGTCCCAGTACCGAACGCTTACCCGTCCTCACCCGTCCCTACCTCGCCCATGCGGTCTAGCAAGTGTGCCTCTTCATGCATGATCCGTGCGAGCCCCACCTTGCGCTGATCAAGCGCATCCTCCGCTATGTGAAGGGCACACTATCTTCTGGCCTCCACCTCAGCTCCAGGCCGGCTGACTCTCTCATCGTGTACTCTGATGCGGACTGGGCCAGCTACCCTGACTCCAGGTGCTCTACGTCTGGCTACTATGTCTTCCTCGGCGACAATCTGGTCTCTTGGTCCTCCAAGCGCCAGGCGACGTGTCGCGTTCCAGTGCTAAGGCTGAGTACCGCGCGGTCGCCCATGTCGTCGGTGAGTGCTGTTGGCTTCTCAGCTTCTCCAGGAGCTCCACGCTCCCATTGCCTTGGCGACTGTCGTGTACTGCGAAAACGTTAGCGCTGTCTATATGACGGCTAACCCTGTCCACCATCATCGCACAAAGCACATCAAGATTGACATCCACTTCGTCTGCGAAAAGGTTGCCTTGGGACAGGTTCGGGTTCTCCATGTGCCCACGACACACCGGTTCGCGGACATCATGACCAAAGGCTTGCATGTACGCTTGTTCATCGACTTTAGGTCCGATCTTTGCGTCCGAGATTCTCCCACGCTAGCGGCGCGGGTGGGTATTAGGCAGGTCCTATGTATTAGGCAGATCTTATGTAATTAGCACCCTGTCGTGTATATGGATTGTATTCCTTGTATAACCTAGCCACATTGGCTCTATATATAAAGGTCACCCCCCACACACACATTAGGGAGTGAGGTGTTTTTCCTGAATCTCTGTCATTCTACAGGAGCAATATATCCAATGGTCCCCCTTATTGCAATTGAGGAAGTGGAACTTGAGTCAACAAAAGTTGATTCTACTGTGTCAAATTTGAACCTTCCTAGCCCAAAGTCTCCAACATGAGCTACCATGCTATCATCGAGAACATGTGCAGATATGCCAAAGCTTCTGATACATCCACCAAGATGCTCAACCTTTGAGCTAGTGGATAAAATATGAAGGACCTTCATCGCCTTATGTCGAATTTAGGGAAGTTGTGTAGGTCTCCTCGTGGCATGAACTCTTGTACTAAGGCTTTGAAATCATTTCTATTAGGATCAATGCTTGAGCATGCTGTTAGGATATGAACTTGTCACGGTACCTAAAGCTAGCCGAAGAACGAAGAGCAGATATGTTGGGCTGAATTGGCAGAAGTAGAGAGGAAGCCTAGTTGCATCTGGTGAATACTGAGACCTGATTGGCTCGGATGTAACGTACATGACCTTCTTGCTTCAGAAGGGAGAACTCAGTTAGGATCATCCCGGTTGTTGGTGGCGGGCTGCGGCTCGAGGATGCCGTGGATGGCTTAATTCACTGTTACCTTGCAATCCTAAACATTCCAGTTTATCTGAGAGATCGAATTTGTGTTCTAAGTTGTGTTTGGTGTGATTGTTAGTCTAACATTTGGTGTTAGATTCCTAGTTTTCACTTTTCTCTCGGTCTTGATCTGGGATTGTGATCCCTGATGGCAAGTGTTCGTCCTTGTGGCGTCGATCGCGAGATTTCCATTGGTCCATGCCGAGGTTCATCTGGTCGACTGTCGAGAAACGAGATTCAAATCCTACCTTGGCTCGCGATCATCAAGACTCTCATTTGCAAGTTACCATGGAGGTTGAAGAGCAATTGGCGTTGATTCTCTCGGAATTGGATGAGCATCCATGGGGATTTCTGAGAGTAATCGACGCCTTAACGAAGTCAAGGATTAGGTGGCAGATCCAACCACGGCTAAAGGCGAATTTGATTGCTGGCGGCCTCAAGTGGACAAGGAAGTCGCCGATCTCTGCTTTTGCGTCGACAATCTTCATCACCAACTGGAGCTACTACATCTTCATCGGTAGTGGTTGATAAGTTTACTAAGTACTCACACTTCATTAAACTAGCACATCGTTTATCTGCATTGATTGTGGCTAAAGCATATATGGAACATGTCTACAAGTTACATGGGTTACCTTCAGCCATTATCTCTGACTGAGATAAAATCTTTACTAGCAATCTTTGGAACAAGTTATTTAGGCTGTCAGGTGTTGATCTTGTAGTGAGTTTAGCGTATCATCCTCAAAGTAATGGACAAACCGAGAGAGTTAATCAATGCCTTGAAGGTTACTTGAGATGCTTCATTCATTCTTGCCCCACAAAGTGGTCTTGGTGGTTGCACCTCGCTGAGTTTTGGTATAACACAACTTATCATTTGGCTCTTAAATCTTCACCTTTTGAGGTTTTCGTCATTTTGGAGTTGATCCCAATCTAGATTGTGAGATAACTAATTTGGACAGCTGGCTAAAGAATTGTTGAACAGTCACTTCTCTTTTACAATCGTGCGCAACAACGCATGAAGAACCATGCTGAGAAGTGTCATACTGAATGACAGTTTCATGTGGATGACAAAGTTTGGTTGAAACTGCAACCTTATGTTCAGAATTCTCTTGTTTCTCGAGTCAATCAGAAGTTGTCTTAGGGTCTTGTTTGGATGCGGATATTGAACGTGCTGGCATTGAATTGGTCACAATACCAAATCAGCTTTGTATTGGAAATGACTCACAATACCAAATCTATTGTTTGGATATGCACAGTATTGGCTCATAGTATTGGGGAAGATGGGGAAGATGGCGGGCCTAGGAAATATGGGTGCCAAACTTGGGGAAGACGGGGAAGATGGCTGGACTTGGGGAAGATGGTGATGGCCGGACCT
Organism: Chrysopogon serrulatus; assembly: GCA_015844335.1. Classification (NCBI taxonomy): domain Eukaryota; kingdom Viridiplantae; phylum Streptophyta; class Magnoliopsida; order Poales; family Poaceae; genus Chrysopogon; species Chrysopogon serrulatus. The sequence goes on along the minus strand of JADLZL010001568.1, from coordinate 76,756 downwards.
AGAGAAGACCTGGGGAAGATAGGATGGGAAGATGCGATGGCTAGACCTATAGAAGGCCTGAGGAAGATGGCCGGCACCTGTCGGACCTGGGTGTTGGACCTAGGGAAGTCGATGGGGCGATGGGGGCCGGACTTGAGAAGATGGAAAGATGGTGATGTCTATACCTAGAGAAGATGGCGATGCCATACCTAGGGAGATGGGGAAGATGGGCGACCGTACCGGCATGTGGAGCGGCGGCCTTGTGCAAGGGAGCGAGGGAGGGGCGACAGGGTGCCGGCTCCAATTCCCCCCAATACGAAGGGTGAAGGCTCCATATCGCGAGCTGAGAGGGCGTAGTAGCAGTGAATACCCCTTGGCATTGAAGTTTATTTCTAATTCCAAAGTCTAGACCATCCAAACAGCTGCATTTTGAGTTATCCCATGCCAATTCTAATTTCTGAGCCCCAATATCTACATCCAAACACAACCTTACAAATATTTCAGCCCTTATGAGATTGAATCAAAAATTGGCTTGATTGCTTATAAACTAAAGCTTCCTTCTTCATCCTGTATTTCATGTATCACTCCTGAAGAAGTTCAAAGATATTGACTCTGTCACTCCATCCCAATTACCACTAGATATGTTGTTGTGCAGACACCAGGGCCTGTGGTCTAATGGTAGAACTGTAAAGTAGAACGCTATCCACCAGAGATCAAATCCTGATGCTCGCAGCTTTCCTGGGATTTTTCCAAGATTTATCGGTGTTACGCTTTAAGTGGTAAGCGATGTTCCCGTCGACGACGAGGCGTCAGTGGTAACTTTGGGAATCTTCAGATCTGCCGACTCAGTCCTTCGGAGGTGCTCATAGGGGTAGGATTTGCGTGCGTGTGTTCATAAGGATAAGTGTGCTGCATGTTGTGAGCGTCTGTGTTGTAATGTATAATTCTTAAAAAAAAAAGATGATTTTAGATCATCGTTTTCACACTAAGGACAACCGTAAGTTCTATCAAGTTCTGATCAAGTGGGTTGGTTATCCCTCCTTCTATGAGTACTTGAAGATGAAGATATGATTCTGCACAAGTTTCCTGCTTTAGCGCCTTGGGGACATGATGCTGCTAAAGGGGAAGCTGATGTCACGGTACCTAAGGCCCTGTTGGGATCCTATGAACTAATAACTAGTTGACTAACAATTAGTCCATAAAAATCTAAACAGGTGAACTAGTAGGTGACATGGTGGGTGAATTAATGTGTAATTTAAGACTCAACTAGTACTAGTTCACTAGTCTATAAAACTCAACTAGTTGAACTAGTTATTAGTTCATTGGATCTATACAGACCCTAAAGCTAGCCCAAGAACGAAGAGGCCAAGAAGGCTAATACCAAGTATGTTGGGCTGAATTTGCATAAGTAGATAGAACGCTCAGTTGCATTTGATGAACGCTGAGACCTGATTGGCTCAGTTGTAGCGTATATGACCTTGCTAGAGAAGGGAGAACTTAGTTAGGATCATCCCAGTTGTTGGCGGCGTGCTGAGGCTTGAGGATGCCGTGGATGGCCTAATTCACTGTTACCCCGGGATGATCCTAACTAAGTTCTCCCTTCTCCAACAAGGCCATATACGTTACAACTAAGCTAATTAGGTCTTAGCGTTCACCAGATGCAACTGGGCTTCCTCTCTACTTCTGCCAATTTGGCCCAACATACTTGGTATTAGCCTTCTTGAGCCTCTTCGTTCTTGGGCCAGCTTTAGGTACCGTGACAGAACTAGATTGTGATGTCGCACATTTCTCAAAGCCTTACATTCTGCAATGAAACTTTTTTGGCCTAGTTTGAAAACTTTGATGGCAACCAATTTTTCGTTTTGGAACAATTTTCCTTGATAAACAGAATCATATCTTCCCTGACTAATTAGATAGGATGTTGTGAAGCCGTCTGTTGCTCTGGCAAGATCACCATAAGAAATTTTGGGGAACTCTCTCCCAAATGAGGGTAAAGAAAAAGCTTTTATCTTCTGTTTTCTCGTGTGGACCAACAAAATGGGATGACTACTTTAAGTAAAACTAGCTGACAAACAACAATTAGATAGGATATCTTTGCGGGAACAGGTTGCATGAGAAAATGATTTATATTTATCACTTCAATAGCCAGCTGACGAAGTCTAATAGTTGGTTATTATCTCGACTGATTGAAATGCTCGCGGATTCATCCGTAACCAACCAACACCACGGCAACATATTAGTGCAAAGTATTACAAAAAGAAGAAGAAAATGGGTGTTTATCATAAGTTCATAACAATGTAGTATTATTCAACAGGAATGGACCAACAAGCAAGCTAAGTCTGTATATAATCTGAGTCATCGGAACAATTATTCATCAGGATAGCGAGGATAAAGTGATTAACTAACATACATACTCGATGTACATGGATGGGAGGGCTAGCTATAGCCCTACATTAAAAGCATACATCTTGCTTGCTAGGTAACCGCATAAAGAAGTTCATAAAGATGGAGGGCGTCTTGCTAGGATGCCACATGATATAGAACCCTGCTACTGCCAGAAGAAGCTTCTTGTATGGTACAAACCACGCCACAGCAGCGGCAATGAGGAGGAACAGCATAAAAATGGCAGTTGCTCTAGGATCCCTCCAGCTTAACAGAGACTGGATCCTTTCAAACTCAGTTACCACGTCACCCGCGACAGTCTGAATCCTGCCGGCAACGGACCGTAGTCTGTCGTACCTCATTCTCACCAGGTTGTCGCTCCTCTGGCTTGTTGGATATGTATCGAACTCCTCGTCAAGTTCATCCGGATGCGCCATGTATACATGAGAAAGGTGCAAATCAATGTATGTAGGACTCTGTGGGCGGTATCGGTAATTCCACACGCCCACGAAGACAACATACACGAGCACCAACGGAAGTACCAGCCTAGGGAACCATAGTGCTAAGACGAGGATGGCATGGATAAGCAAGGTAACAAGTGGGTTCCTCCATGACCGCACACCTTGGAACCAACGCAATGAAGCAATGACCGGGGAAGCCAATGCAGTGAGCCGATAAAAGTGTGCTTTGGATCTCCTCAGACTCCACAAGATATCCTTGTCGTAGCTCTCGACGTCGCACATGTAGGGAACAACCTCTTTCCTCAGGGGCGGCTCGATCCGGTCTAACCGGAGCGCCAAGATGTTAGATGCATGTGACCAGAATCTACGATTGGTAGAAGAAACCTTTTTGAGGGGCTGCACGTAGTGCATCCTGGGCAGAGTGGGCCGTGCGTACATGCGTAGCGTGTTGGTGGTTGATGGCAGTGAGATCTTCAGTGCCAGATGCAGCTCGCCAGTTTTGATGGCCCCGGAAGGGCTCAAAGTGACGAGAGAGTAGGCATGGGCATATACTCGGTCAGTTTCCAGAGTGGAGAGACGGATCCGTACCTTGCCAATCTTGTGGTGCGCACTGCTAGCCCTGGATGTGCAGTGGTCAAAGACGCCAACGTTGAGCACGGTTGCGATGTCATATACGTCCCATGTGTACTGCTCGTTGAATACAGGATCAGATGACTCAATGATGGTGCGAGTTCGTACCCACTTGTCGCCATACTTTGCCACGCAGTATGGCTTAATCTCAGATGATGACGATGATGATCTCCCGCCTCTGGTGTCTCCTCCATCTATATGTCGTCGTCGGAGGCCGGTGGCGCGAAGTATTCCAACATGAAGCCTGCCGATTGGCGGTTCCCAGAGCTGCCTCTCGGCGGGTCTCGTGTCGTCCAAGTAGCCGTGAGGACCGTGAGCGACGTGATACCCACCATCCAACAGGGTCCGGAGACGAATTCTCATGTGGCTCAGGCTTGCACCAAAAGAGCCTCCTTGCTGGTCCACCACAGTGCCAGCCGCATCCAGCGACGAGTGTGGATGTGGGTTCTTAAGATCAAACCATTGGGGTGCGTATGCAGCAAGGGGGTCGTGATAATGCCCATACGCTGCGACGTCGAGCCTGTCGATCTTTGCCAATGGTATAGTGAGTTGGCCGATGACCTCCTCCGCTTGCTCCTGTCCGCTTAAACTTGATGCGGCGACGACATAGACCTCAAGGTTAGACTCGAAGAAAGGCTGTGCAGCGATGAATACGAGGTTGCCGTCCTCCCTCCACTCGTAGCTGCCACTAGACGTCGTTTGCATTGTCTTGGCTGCTGGCTTAGTCTTCTGAACCTGGTCCCCCAAGCATGCCTTGCAGAACAGCTCGTCCTTGAGTGACCTTGTGGTGGCTCTGGCGCCGCCGTCGACCGCCGCCTCGTCCTCGTCACACGCGACGGCGCCCTGAACCTCAACAATTTTGACCCGCAAGCACCACAGCCTTGGATTCTCGTAAACTTTGGGGCCGTACGGTGACTCCCACGCATGGCGGTATGCTTCATCAGCCTGCGACCCTATCCAGATCGCAACCAGCAGGCTGGCCTTGCCTAATGTCGCCTTGCCGCGTTCGTCCACGAGAGGGTGCCATGTCGGTTCTGGCTGGTCATCGTCTGGATGCCTTGTTGGAATGTCTTTGAGATAGAAGCAGAGCTTCCCTACAAATTCATCTCGCACCAGATCCCCATCCTTGACCACCACATCTACGAAAGAGCTGGGAGGCGCCTTTCCGCTCTGCAAGGAGAAAGCAAAGGTCTTGTTCCACTCTGGGTTCTCGTCCCTCTTCAAGCACTTGGTGATACCCTTGTTGTAAGCACCAAAGTTCACCTCCACAAACGGATCAAGGCGACCATATGCGTCCACGTCCGGCAGCGCACGCGCCTTTACCACCACCACAAAGAGGAACTGCATACGCTCCACCACCTTGCCACTCTCGAATCTTGGTTTGATCCTCCTCGGAGAAATATCCTCCTCAGGTTGCAGGGCCGTGCTCCTGCTGCTTGCATTGTTATTGTTCTCATTGGCGTTGCTGCTGCTGCGGCGGCGGCCGCCGGCGCCGCCTGTTGTGTTGTCCATGTCGACGCCACTAGTCATGTTTTTGTCTTCTTCTTCTTCTCCATAGCCTTGATCAGCCTTGCTTGAAAACAGGTACTTGAAAATCGTGTTTACTTTATCACCACCAGCCTCTGTTTGGCGAGCACGGTTGTCGTCCTCGATTTCAAAGAGGGCCTTGTCATCAGCGGCCGAATGGTACACCCTGAGGGTCAGTTTTCCATTCGCAATGGCTTGGCCTGGCCTGGATCCGGTGACCTGATCCGGATCGTCGTCGCTGCTGCAACTCTTGAACAGCTCGTGCCGGAAGAGCTCTGCCTTAGAGGAGTGGCTGTCGAAATCTTTCTTATCAACCACGGCCTTGCCCAGCAATGACTCCGAGCTGCTAGTCTCATCGATGCTGTACACAGCAGCTTCAAGATTGAGGCGGCCATCAGATACGGAAGGATGATCACCATCGTCGTCACCTTGTTGCTCATCTCTCATATGGAAGCGGATCGTCCGATTCCATACAGCATCCTCCTTTGTTTCCGTCCTCGCACTCTGACCGTTGAAACGGAGCTCTACATAATAGCTCGTAACAGAGGCAGCATTGCTGCTTGATGGGACATCGGCGTCCACAACTTGCACAACCAGGTAAGAGCTCGCCATATATGTTCCGGCCGGCCTAAGGCTGCGCTATTGTGTGCCGTCTGTCTACAGGAAGAGAACACGAAGATCAAGAGATGCCATGCAACAACATCAAATTAGCCGTCTCAAAAAAAAACATCAAATTAGCTGGTACAATCACAAATATGATACCCAATCAACAGGGCAACTGGGAAACATCAATATGACCTTTTAGATAGGATTATTAGGATCCAAGCAAGTTGATCATCATCAATAAGCAAGCAAGCTAGCTAGTTGTTGCCGGCAAAGTTGGAGAGCGAATGATAAAGGACCAGTGCGAAATGTAGGCAAACATGCTACCTACCGCTCGAGAGAATACTATATCAAACACTCAAGAAATTGCGTATAATAGATATGCCAATGAGCAAAACTAAGTTCTTTTTTTTTTTTTTATATAAAGCAAAGAAATCCGAACAAGGAAATAAAATCTCTTGCTATCTACTCAAGCATCCAGCTAAGACGACTATGACAAATGCCATTTGCATGCACTTTAGGAAGAAAGTCAAATGAGAAGAAGTAGAACTGTTACCTTGTACAACAGTAGTAAGTCTCGACCTTTCTTAACATTGAAGCATCGCATCTTGGCATCGCAGGTCCTCCCCCATCACCAGAAGATGAAGCGTTAGAACTAGCCGTCCAAGATAAACTATATGGCGACGATGCCTATACGATACAATTGCTTCTTCATCCTTAGTCTGTGGCTTTTCCTTGGTGTCATAGTTCAACGTTTGTTCCAGTCAATCCTCACCTCAGCAAGAGCAACTTGCGGTGTATTAATTATTGGTATGGAAATTTTTGTTTTGGTGGCATAGTACATTTTTTATCAGAACGCAAGCGGTACTATGGAAAACTGCTCTGTGCTTAAAAAAAGGTACACAGGTGTTCGGCTGGTGGAATAAGCCGGCTGATAAGACAAGCCGGCTGGTTTGATTTGAGAGAAAAATACTGTAGAAATAACTGATAAGCCCGGCTGATAAGACAAACGAACATAGCTGACCTGCTCCCTGGTTTAATCCAATATAGCCACACACTCAGAGCTAGTAACAAACTTCATAATTGCAATGTGTAGGCATCATTGGTGGGCCCATCAACCAGTAAAAAACTAAACCAATCATATCCTCCATCTGGCTCTCTATGTCCGTCTCTTCAACACATGAAGAGCCAGCCACAGGAACAGAAACGGGCTCTCTCAATGTTCAAAAGATGGACCAATTTTCTTTTAGGTAGTGTAATGCTCCACGAACTCGTGGAGTAGCTTCACAAAAAATGTGAAGCATTTTTTAGATGTTATCACAACTGCATAATTTTTCTCGAGCTACGTGCGTGGAGTTGAATCTGTTTGGCTAAAAAATATGAAGTGAAGCTAAAAAAACGTAAAGCAGAGCAATCCCAAACACTCCTTAGTATAGCCACTTGGACAGCTCATTTAGCCAAACACTTCCTCACCCAACTGCTCCACGCACGAAGCGTTGGGAAAAGCATTTATTGGAGCTATCTGAGGGACTGTTAGGTTTGTGCTATCTGAGGGACTATTTGGTAGGGCTCCTCCAAGGCCCCAGCTCTAGCTCCTATGGAGGAGCCTTACCAAATGTTTTATAGGAGAAAAGTTGTTTTCAGTTTAAAAATAGAGGAGTCAGAACCGTTTTGGAGAAGCAACAAATTATGACTTTTTAAAACTGGTTCTGGTTTATTGACAAGAGTCCCTAAAGAGCAGATCTGCAAACACCACCTAAGGGGTCATTCGATAGCGCTTTACGCTCAGCTTCACAAAATACTCCATTGGCACCTCAACCAAATGGTGTCCTGCAACTCCGCTTTGTGGAGTAGCTATGGAAAATGCGCTGAAAGAAGGGAGGGGAGAGAGTAGAAGTTGATAAATGTAGCTTCCTCGTCTTTTTCTAACACAAGTGGGTCCCAATAGGGCCATGGGTAGATTTGCCCTTGCAGATGCCGGAGCTTGCGTGGGGGTGGAGTGGTCGGTCTGTGGGACCAATGCCGACACCCTCGCTGGGGTAGAGGCTGGCACAGAAGCGGTTGCCGATCTAGAGGTTGGCTGCTATGGACTAATGTATCTCAAGTGCTTGGGAGATATGGCTCCTGACTAAAGAGCCTTGCCACCGAGCCCTCTAGACCACTCGGGGGATATACCCATCGGGTAATAAGCTCACACATACCCTCCGGCCAAAAGGGCTGAGCAAGCTTTGTGCATGCCCTTGGCCCCAACCCAAGACTCAGAGGCTCACAAAAAGCCTCGAGCTCTCGGCCAACGATGGCCGGAGCCTGATTACTAAGCAACTCTGGTCTAGGAAAGCAACAGGCGCCTCGATTATCGGGCCTTCCTACCGAGCACCTAGAGCTCGGGGGCTCCTCTGCCCACACTTTGACCAATGCAAGCGTGGTGTTTTATTCCACTTCTCTGGCAAGATCACACAGCGCGGTAAGGAAGGGATCGCACAAGGGTGAGGTTGCGGGTTCGAATCCCACTGGCCGCGTACGTGAAAAATTGCGCGACTTGTGACTTTTTGTGGCTATTTTTTGAAGCCAAAAACATGAGTTCTGGACAGTGATTTCTACTGGTGGTTCTAAAAAACCACCAGTGGAAATGACTTATTTTTACTGGCCTCTTTCACCGGTAGTTTGAAAAAACACCAGTAGAAATGGTGTTAGAACCGCCACTAGAAATGTTTTGTGTACTAGTGATGGGGGCGGTAGTTTGGAGAGGTTTGGTGGATACTGACTTATTGCATGTGGGAAAGGTCCTTTAACTATCTACAGAATTACCCAACCAAAACCTTCGCCATTACGAGGGCACCCATAGAAAGGGTCTCCAACAAGGACTAGTGGAAAGTGTGAGCTCTGTAAATACATCATATTACGGGAGTTTACAATATCTAATCCTCTATTACATTCAGAGTTTTAAATCTCCAGCTATAGTGTCGCTATAGCCGGCTATAGCTGTTTGGGGCTGATCAAACTTTGAGCTATAGCCCGCTATATCCCGCTATAGCCCGCTATATCCCCATTTAGCTCCCGCTATTGCTGTTTTAGAGGTCATCCGCTAAATACCCTTAGCCGGCGATTTAAAATCTTGTTACATTCCATATTTGCTTGTTTCATTTCTTGGTTGTGTGTTTTTACTTTCTAATATAGCTAAAGTTTTGGTGACTAAAATTAGTCTTATATGGATATATGGATTACAGAGAGGGACTACAACTATTTAGACTAGAGTAAAGTTTAGCCCACCTTTTACTTCCACCCATTTGGATGGAATATAGTCTAGTGATCCTAGCATTGCCTTTAGGGCTACCGACTACTAGTGGACTAACAACTAGTCCACTTGAAATGGACCCTAAAACTGATTTGATCAATTTTGGATTGTTTCACTAATTTAACTATATCGAGTTAGAGCATCTCCAAGAGTATCCAAAACACTCTCTAAATCTAGAATTTTTTGCTAGATTGGAAAAAAAAAACTATCCCCAATAACTTCTAACCCCGATTTCTAATCTTTTAGCACTTAGTAAATTGACCCCAACGTGCAGAGTCTCGAATTGTCAATCTAAAATGGAAGAAGGATGTGGAAAGAACAAAAAGTAAGACAGGGTTCTTGATGCAACAAGAAAGAAGGAAAGTATAAAACTGGTTGCGGTGATTTAGATATGGTTCAGGATTCTTTTTTTTTTTTTTTTTTTGGCAACAAGAGAGAAAGAAAGTATAAAAGTGGTTGGAGTGCTTTAAACATGGTTTGAGATTCTTGACGCAACAAGAGATAAAGTGAGTATAAAAATTGTTGGAGTGTTTAGACATGGTTTCAGGATTCTTAATGCAACATTTATCTTCTATATATATTAGGAGCTGAGTTTTTAGAAACTGTTGGACAAATATGATCCCAAACCACTACTGGAAACTTGAAATTCCCTCATGGTGCACTACCGTCAGGGAAAATACATGAAAATGTACGTATGGTCATAAAAAATAAAAATATCGCTATAAAATTTCTTACGGTGCACTTACCGTCGGGAAAATAAAAAATACCGTCCGTGGCTAGCTCGACAGGGTAATTCCAGTTTTGCCCGACGTTGGTCAGGGAATTTCAAGTTTCCAGTAGTGAACTATTTTTTGCGACTTCTAAAACTCATTGATTTGCCAACTTTACGGAACTATGGAGATGCTCTTTATGCCGCAAAAATGTGTGCGCAAAGCAACGGTGTAAATATGCAACGGGTGTTTGCGCTGCCTTCCAATGAACGTGCTACTCACTATCACCAACAACTAACCTAGAAGAAACGCAAGCGGCGAGCCCAGGCCATGGAGCGAGGGGAGGAGAAACTGTCCGTACGGAACGCGACCCGCGCCGCCACGGCGTGGGTGGCCAGTCCTGTGGGCCGCCTCGCCCGCATCGAGGTTCTCGTGACCATCAGCTGCTGCCTGCTCGCCGTTCTGGTCCTACTTGGCTCCGGCCGCCGCGCAAACCGCAGGGCCACGCCTCGCCTCGCCGTCTGGCCAGCGCTGATGTTGAGCTACCCGGCTGTCTCCTACACCATCGGGCTGATGCAGTCTGCCTCTTTCCGCAACGAGCTTATCGTCGTCTGGGGCTGCTTCCTCCTGCTCCTACTCGGCTGCGCCGATGGCATAGCCGCCTACACCCTGAACGACTCCGACCAGCAGGCGCGCACGATCCTGAACCAGGGACTCCAGGTCGTCTACGTCTTCATCCTCCTCCTCTCCTATGTTGGTGCCCTGCCGTTAGACCTGAAAGTTCTCCTGTTCTTGCTCTGGGCGTTGAGCGGCATCAAGCTCGGGATGCGCATCAGGAGCTCAATCTTGGCCGGCCGGGATAGCGTGCTCACTGTCGAGAACAAGCTCATCGCCGACTACATGTCAAACAAGGAGCACACGGAAGGCGGCAGGGACTACGACGCCGCCACCATGAAAGGTTACAAGTATGTCGTTGCCGGCGAGGCCGACCGCCCGATCGACCCGTCGCATCCCGAGATTGTCACCGTGGAGAAGGTATGGCAGTGCCAGGGTATACTTCTGAGCTCCTCTGACGTGGACGCGGCGGCGAGGAGGCGCAAGGACATATGCCTCTCCTTCGCCATGTTCAAGCTGCTCCGGCGTCGCCTGGGCGGGTTCCCGCTCACCGAGGCCCGCCTCAACAAGACGCGCGACTTCGTCAAGGTGGGACTCCTCGCCGGGGAGGACCACGAGAGAATGTATCGCGTCGTTGAGGTGGAGCTCGGCTTCCTCTTCGATTTCTACTACGCAAGGTACCGTTCGCCCAAAGAAACTCTCATCCCGGACACGCTTCTGTTCGCGGCCGTCGTGGTGACGAGCCTGGCCACGCTGTTGTCGCCTGCGGTGGTCGACCACCGCCCCCCTAGCAACACCGTCGCCACAGGCTTGGACATCTGGCTAACAAGAACAGTGATAGTCCTGTTCTTGGTGCTGGAATCGTTCCAGTTCTTGATGCTCGTCTTCTCCGACTGGCACAAGGTGAAGATGCTGTGCCGCTACGTGCGCGAGCCGTCGTGGCACAGCAGGCCAGGCTTGCAGCGGATGCTCAGGCTGATGTGCCGGTTCAGGCTGGTACGGTACTGGAACAATTCCGTTGGGCAGTACTGGGTTCTGTCCGCGTGCCTGCACTCTCAGCGCAAGGGCGTATGGCGACTGCCGCTCCCCGGCTGGGTCATGGGTTTCCTGATCCGGAACAGGGTCACGCGCCACCAGAAGCTGCCCGAGGAGGTGAAGCGCTCAATCTACGTATTCCTCAAGCACGGGCTCGCCCGGGTCCGCTACGGCGAGTACGCGCTGGAGAAGAACGGCTTGCTGAACGTCCTCCGCCTCAGCGCGCGGCCAACCAAGCTGCAGGCGACGACCGCCGCGGAGCGCATCCTCATCTGGCACATCGCCACCCAAGTGTGCGAGCTACTGTCGCAGAGGCAGCTGGAGAGGGAGCCCTCTGGCAGCCCCGTCAAGAAGGAGCGCCTCGTGGCCACCACGCTCTCGGCGTACTGCGCCTACCTGCTGTCGTCGGCGCCGGAGCTACTGCCGGAGCACAGCTACGACACGCGGCTTCTCCTGGAAGGTGTGCAGAGCGAGGCGCGGGAGGCTCTCAAAGGTTGCTTGTCCAGGGATGGCATCTGCGACAAGCTCAAGGCGGTGCAGGCGGATCCAGCAGCATCCGTCCACAGGTACATCTTGGTCGAAGGCACAAGGCTCGGTGAAGTGGTGCACTTGCATACGCCAGGCATGGTGAGCAGCTGGGAGTTTCTTGCAGAGCTTTGGGTGGAGCTGCTACTTTCTGTTGCGCCGTCGGACAACATGACCGGTCACGTCCAGAGGCTGGCAAACGGTGGCGAGCTCATCACGCACCTCTGGGCGCTGCTGACGCACGCCGGAGTTGTCGAGAAGCGCACAATGATACCTGATATGGTTTGACAGTTGTCGTTACTGTATTCCTCATTAACACGAGGCCTATGCCCTATTATTTTCTATCTATCTCTTTTCATATATATTAATTGCTGCAGTAGCAGGTAGCAAAGGCTGTTTGGTTGACATACATGATTTTTGTTGGTATCTTTGGCGATGTCACACAGGTCGCTTTGCCCGACAATAACCGACAATTTTCCCAGAGTGTTTTTTGAAAACCGTCAATAAAATGAAATTTACCCTGACGGTTTCCTCAATAACCGACAAAAAAAATCGACACCATCAAGGTATTTCGACTTTCCAGTAGTGCGAGGTTGGCACTGCTACCGTCGATGGCAGCTCTACCTCTAATTAAGGGCATTTTTTTATGGCAGCTCTATGGACGAGTTTGTATATTGGGGTATGCAGCCCGCAGCATGGTAGATGGCACGTCGCCCGTTTTTTTGGCCCGGAAGACCACGCCATGCCCGGGCCGTTCCCTCAGCCCGACAGGCGGCATGGCACGGCACGCAAAACAGTGGTAGGCGGGACCTGCAAACGGCCTGATGCTTAGCATGGCATGCTAAAGTTCCATGTTCCCTATTCCACAAAACTCTAGGTCCTCCTTGCCCGGTGTCTCTCCTTTGTGCCGCGCGACAGCTACTCGCTTTGTGGTGTTTCCACTCCCCGTGCCGCATGATGATGGCATGAGAGCCGCGAGTCCGTGCCGTGACACTCTCCCCCGGTCCTCCTCCATGGCCCAGTAACAGCCTCGAACGCGCCGACGACCACCCTCCTTGAGCTTGAGCTCCTTGAGGATTGCATTCATGAGGTTGGATGTCTCGCTTGAGCTCCTTGAGGATTGCATTCATGAGGTTTGGCTCGCCCGAGCAGGCGAGGTTCTCATTTCCTACGCCAATACGCAACCTGGGCAAAATTAACCGAAACCGAAGAACCGGAACAAAAACCAAAAGAACCGAAACAAAAAAATTCTGTTTCTAATATTAAGGAACCGAAATAACTGAAGAAAATTTGGTCCCTACTCTTGGTTAACCAAATGAACCGAAAGAGAACCGAATTACATGAATCATACTTCACTTGCTTGCATTATGTAAGATTATGTTTGGTTTATTTGTAGCATTTCATATTTCAAATGTTATATATTTGTGTTACTATATTGTTATTATTCCCTTTTATTCTTATTAAACATGCATATAGTGTTGCATAAATTTGCCTTAAAACACACATATTTATAGTTGTATTGATCTCTTTTGAAAAAGTTCGGTTAATTTAGTTAGAACCGAAACCACAAACAAAAATAAGTGAATAATCGAGAACTGAAATGGTCGGTTTTGAGAATTTTGTGGAACTAGTGGATTCTCATTTTGAAGAACCAAATTTCTTTAAAAAGTGAAGAACCCAACTGAGAACCGAATGCCTAGAGTAAACCAGCGCAGCTAGGTGAGGCAGCACTTGAACCAAACGTGGCGAGTTTTTGAGGGTGTCAATAAGGTACAAGTTCAGGTTTTATGCTTTTTTAGTGTTCTCTTTGTATGGATAGCAACCCAAATGTGCCAAGTACTCCCGAACGTCCACTTCGTGCTGGCTGTCCATTTCTCACGGTTTGACTGCTCTAGTCAGCAAGAGAAACGAAAAAATTGTTGTCCCATGATACAACGCCGAGTGCTAGCACACTTTCCCGGCCATGAGCGTGGGCCTATCTCTACCTGGAGTAGAACGTCTATAACAATTTCAGAGCAACCATAATGGAGGATTGTAAAGGCACTCTCAATACAAAAACTAGCATGGTTTCTATATATCTTAATTAATTATATTGCCACGTAACAATTTGCTGATGTGGCGAGCAATTTAACGAGGAGAGAGGAAAAAAAAACGTAGAAACCGTTTCTCAGATACTCACGCGCATCGAAGTAGTTGGAAACCATCGATACTGCGTTGGGGAGGACCGCATGGTTTCCATCGGAGATTGGAGATCCCGTGCGCATTGCCGGTGTAAGATCGCGCGGCCGAAACAGCACTTGCGCGCGCAGTTGCTGGGACGTCACAAGCCTAGCGGTGGAGCTCGGAGGGCACTGCAGCACTTGCTCAGGAACCGCCGTCGCTGGGACTTCGCGCGGCCGCAGCGGACTCGCTCGCAGGGCCGGCCGCGTGACGCGCGCCGCCGTAGGACCTCGCGCGCTAGGCTTGTCGCCGTCGGTGGGTGCTTGCCCGCCCGATCCGCGAGCAAAAGTCAGAGCAAACGCTGCGCAGAACAGGAGGCAGAGAAGGAACGGATTCCTGGAGGGAATGCAGGGGGGGTACGCACGCGGCCTATGCGTTCCAGAGCAGAGCAGCAAAGTAGCAGGCGTGCACACTTTACTTTAGCCTGTGTTGAACTCATTTTTTTGGTCCCATTCATTTGGTAACTGATTATTGGATCAAGATCAAGAAACCTGCACAAATATCTCACAGGCACACCGGCCACACTGGATCCGGAGGAATGGGGAATAAGATCCGTAAATTATAGGCCTAATTATTTTGTTAGACTCTACGAAAGATTAAGCATTGGAGAGTATAGTTTCTATAGGTAGTGTTTTTGGGTATAGAAACTATTAGATAGTTTCTGCATTGGAAATGCCCTAAGAAGACTATATGCTAAAGTAGAATAAAGAGAAAAGAAGCAAGTTCTAAGTTAAAGATCTATATAGTCAGTAGAAAAACTAAATTATTAGCCTTGCTCTTAAGAGATAAAGACACCGAAAGATTAAGTGAATGAGTCACGTAGACTAAAACAATTGTATTTAGAATCGAAGAGACCATGTTATTATTGTACATCTTATCTATTGTGTTAATTTACTGTTGACTTGGCTAGCTTGACGTGAGAATGGGTATCGAATGAACCACATTTAAAAGTCCCATTGCATAGGCTCAAAAAAAAAAAAAAAGTCCCATTGCATGATTGGCTTAAGTTGAACCACTGACGGCGTGGCAGGTAAGACAGTGACTCTGTTTGGACCATATCAAACGATTTGATTAAGTGGAAGTGTGGAACTACTGACAGCGTGGCAAGAGGTAAGCGAAGCGAGTACTCATTTTCTTATGGTTCAGCTGAATCGCGAACCAAACTGCCACGTACAAAACTAGAGAAGGGGATCAGGCAAAACATGAGGTTGATCTATCCTGGGCCCAATCAAGACTCAGCCTTGCGAGTTCATGAGCACTCCTAATATAGGATCTACAAATATGTGATATTTGTACAGAATTAAAGCAAAGCAAAATTAGCTCCCAGGCTTTTTTATTTGTAGAGGACGGATAATGGCTAAAGATCCTGCTTAACTGACTTCAGCGCCTACCAATATAATCAAGACATACCATGTATTTAGTTATCTATATCTCATCCTTTAACCTTCACTTATAATTATTTATCTCTTTATATAAGTAATTTTAGTAAAATAAATACGTACAAACCTAGTCTTCCCTTTGTCTTAATAAAATATAAATACGTACATACCTTGCATTTTAAGAAATCTTCCTACCAATAATAAATTTAATCAAATATGAAAATACTTATATTTGTAATATAAAATAAACATATTATGTTAATCATGTCATGTTTTAAAATCTATTTAAATATATGAATATCGATAGTAATAATTTATATGAAATTAGTTAAAGTTGAATGAGTTAACTCCTTGAAATATGACTGTCCAAGCGTGTGACCGAACAATTTGTGGCAAATCCGAAACGGCTGAGTTACAACATGGCTGCTAAGCTGTGCATGAGGCCTGACATTGGGGGCCCATGCTGTTAATGCCCTTCGAATTTCTCGGCCCACTTGAGAGAGACACACACGCCGCTTCCAATTCTAGCCGTTGCGATCGCGGACCAAATCCACCGCCAGCGACCTCTGCTCCGGTGAGACGCCGGCCGCTCTGTTTCCTTTCCCCCTCATTCCTCTGCATCCGCTCGTGGAGCTCGTGATCCCCGCGCGTGGCTCGATGAATCCGATTCCGCGCACTGGGCTGGTCTGTTAGTCTACGTTTCAATTCGTTCGTTCTCGTTCATTTCATGCAGTGCACGGTTCCACGCCGGTGAGAGGGACGATCTGCTCTATATCCCATCACTCCCTGAGGAGGACAGAGAGGAGCGGGAGATTGCCCCATGCTTATAAGGTAGCAACTAGCAAGTAGCTAATTCTTCTTTACATGCTCGTAGTCGTAGAAAAACTTTCCTCTTGTTTTGGCAATAGCTGTTAATTCCTTGTCGTCCAACTGTTTGATAAAAGGCGCAGGAACCAACCAAGCCACCAGTTGGTGCCTGGACACAGGGATTCAGTGGACATCGAGAGATCCATCCATCAGGTTTGTTCACAGGAAACCAGCATTACTGAATACTAGAGACATGGTATTAAATGCTTATCAGAATCTTTTTTTAAAAAAAAGAGGATGAACCTTTGCTTTTAAGAAAGCAACATCTGATACAAGACTGGGAACCCCAGTTTAACCATCACGAGACCAAACAAGGCCAGTACAGAAATTATTAAGCAACGGTAATAAACGGCCTCCTCTAAGGCAAACACCAGAAATGACTTATCAGTATCTTGAGAGCCGCAATCCATGTTTATTGATTTGGTAGCCTGAAACTGAATATGGTGGAAACACTGTATGAAAAACTGCTTATGAGTCACCCACTTTAAACCTGTAGCTCCACATATGGGCATTTTCCTTGTGTGCCAAAGCGAGTCAGCAGTGATGGAAGCTCTGCAGCACCAATCCAAGGTTATTTTCATAAAACCTATATAAACTACAACCAGATTTCAAATTGACACTGAACTGTCTAGTGGTACCTCAGTTCCCTCTGAGATAAGCGTCCTTTATTCCGTGCAGCCTTGCAGCCACTCCCTGCATGTCCATGCGCTCATTTGGGGATGCGTTGGCGCAGCAAAGTCCAATCTGAAGCAGTGAGAGTAAACTCTCCAAGCTTTTCTCTTTCATGGCTACTGAAGTTTCTTGTGAGACATCATGCTCCTCTTCTAGCAGTTCATGGTCAATAATATGTAATACCCTGTCAGGAAAGTTCATCTCAACAAATCTTACAATATTGATCCCATCCTTGAACATGTCATCTGTTGGCCTCTTCCTTATAAATAGTTCCAGGAGAATGATTCCAAAACTGTAAACATCTCCAGCAGTTGAAACTTCTCCACCTGCTGCACACTCTGTAGATTGCACAGAAGAGTTGTTCAGTCCAATGATAACACAGCAAACAATGGCACAAACAAAAACACTATGATAATTGGTGTTACCAGGAGCGATATATCCTATTGTCCCCTTGATTGCAGTTGAGGAAGTTGAGATCGAATCAGCAAAATATGATGCTGCAGAATCAAGTTTGAACCTTGTAAGGCCAAAGTCTCCAATATGTGCTGTCATGTTGTCATCCAAAAGAATGTTGCTGGGCTTTAGATCACAATGAATAATAGTTCCTTGGTTATTGTGGTGGAGGTATTCCAAAGCATCTGCGACATCCACCACAATGCATAACCTTTGAGCAAGCGTAATGCTGCTAGGAGTTGGAGTGTTTGCATCATTTTGAGTCGGGTATAGTAATGCATGCAAGTCACCTTGTGGCATGAACTTATAGACTAAGGCCTTGAAATCATTTCCCTTTGGGTCACTACTTGAGCATGCAGTCAGTATAGGGACTAGATTGCGATGCCGCAAGTTTCTTAGAGCATTACATTCTGCAATGAAGCTCTTTTGTGCTCCACTTGTCTCTAGACTGCACTTTGACAGCAACCACGGCTGTGTCTTGAAACAATTTTCCTCGATATACAGACGAATATCTTCCTCCACCAATCAAATTGGATTCTGAGAATCCCTCTGTTGCTCTGGCAAGATCAGTGTAAGGAACTTTGGTGAATTTGCTGTTGAATGAGGGCGAAGATAAAATATTTGCCTTTTGTTTTCCCCTCCAGCACACCACTACAGATATGACTACACCAAGTGACACAATGCAGGCTAATGGAACGACCACTTTTGTTACAAAAGAATGATTCTGCTGCTTATTGGATTTTACAGGCGTGACAGGACATGCATGTAGGTGTAACTCTAATGACCCACCACACAGCTCTTGATTTCCATCAATCATCAAGGCAGTTACATTTCTGAAGATTCCTTTTGTCGGGACCTGACCCGTAAGGTGATTGTATGACAAATCGAGTTGCTCAAGATGTTGTAGGCTGCCAAGAGACATAGGTATTGGTCCAGTCAAGTTATTGTGAGACAAGTTAAGAACTTGTAGAGCACTTATGGTGCCTAGGGAAACAGGAATGCTTCCACTGAAACTATTCTGATCCAACTGTACATTTTCTAAACTTTCACAGTCACCCAGAGTGGTTGGGATATCTCCAGATAGTTTATTGGATGACAGTAGAAAATTTACAAGTTGCTTGGCATTGCCAACTTCTCTTGGGAGTTGCCCCTCTAGATTGTTTGAAGATAAAACAATTTGTGTTATTGCTGGAATTCCAAAAATCTCCTTTGGTATCATACCACTGATAAGATTACTGGAAATGCTCAATGTATTGAGCATCTGAAGGTTTCCCAGACTTGCATGTAAATGACCATTAAATTGGTTAAAATCAAGAAAGAGACCGCCCAATTGGGACAGGTTAGAAAGAGATTCTGGAATAAACCCTGAAAAGTTGTTGTCGTGTAAACCTATAATCTGTAAACTTTTCAGAGACCCAAGCCATTCTGGAACTCCACCTGCAAATCGATTGTCATGGAGAGTTAATGCGATCAGGCTGCGGAGGTTTGATATGCCCAAAGGAAAACCCCCTGATAAATCCTCCAAGAAATAATTTTTGAAGCTGCACTGAAAGGTTACCTAATGAATCCGGCACATGGCCCTCCAGATCTTTCGCAGCCATTGCCAAAGTCTGTAGCTCAGTGCAATTGGCTAAGCTGTACACAAACTCCCAATCTTTCTTGTTGACAGCTTTGAGTTTATTGGATTCAAGAATCAATTCCACGAGTTTGGTAAGTTTACCAATGGAGCTCGGTACAGACCCGGTGAAATTGTTCCATGACATGTCGAGAACGAATAAGCCAGAAGCATTAGAAAATATTGAGGATGGAATATGTCCGTCAAAGAAGTTATTGCTTAAAAGGAGTTGCTGGAGATTTGGTAGAGAAATACCAAGGTTGGATGGTATCTCTCCCCTTAGATCATTGAAACCAAGGGCCAGGCCAGTAAGTGAAGACATATTTAATAAGGCATTTGGAAAACTACCTGCCAACTTATTGCCACCCATACTAAAGGACTGCATCATGGATAACTTCCCTAATTCATTCGGGATGGTTCCCTCGATGCTATTAGACGTAAAATCAAGCAATCTTAGCATTGTGATATTGCCAAGAGAAGTAGGGATAGTTCCAGTAATATTGTTGTCAAAAAGTGACAAATGCTGAAGGCCATAAGGCAAATCTTTAGGGATTGTCCACTTAAATGATTTTTATCCAGCTGTAGTACCATGAGATTGGATAAATTTGCAAAATTAGGTATAATTCCATGTAGCTTGTTATTTCTCAGCTGGA
The DNA here is from genome assembly GCA_015844335.1 of Chrysopogon serrulatus. NCBI lineage: Eukaryota > Viridiplantae > Streptophyta > Magnoliopsida > Poales > Poaceae > Chrysopogon > Chrysopogon serrulatus. The sequence continues at coordinate 57,135 of JADLZL010001568.1, read as the reverse complement.
GGGATTTGAGGCGATGCAAGTGATCACCAAGGGACTGAGGGATGTTACCAGTGAATTCATTTCCTGATAGGACCAAATGTTTCAGGAATGTAAGGTTCCCAAGCCAAGGAGAGATTTGTCCTTCCAAACCTCGATCTGTAAGATTGAGAGAGATGACACGAGGAGCCTTCAATCGGCATACGAAACCGATCCAATTGCAGAAACGGTTGCTATCATTCCAAGAAATCAAGGCCTGCTGTGGATCGAGACTGATTGCCTTCTTGAATTCAAGCAGCGACAAGCGGTCAGTCTCATTTCCGTATATGTTGCTGCAGAGGACGAGTTGAGCACCAAAAGCCACGAGTACCAAGAACGGAAATTGTCCGACCACAGTAGTATCCTTCATGGTTGCTTACCTGCCTTTTCATGAAAACAAGTGAAATTTTTAGACCAGGGTTAAATTGTAAGGCTCAATAACATTTACATCTACTTCAAGAAAAAACAAAAAAAAAATAAATCCTTGTGAAGTACCTGGGGATGACTTGATTCTCAGACCTTCTGCTCGATTGTTCGGCCAACCGTACAATTGTTGCAGTACACAAGGATCACATTGCTGTCAAAAATCTACTTACTCTCGTAGCTAGAACAGGCCTGTACATAGAAACTGTCTTACACTTCCATCATTGCTTTGAGTTAAAATTTAAACCAAAGTTGTTCACCAACCACCTAGACTTAATTATAAGGTGGTGCTAAACACACCAACTACAACCAAATATGACTCAACTATATAACTATTGCAGGCTTCTAACAGACCAAGGTATTACATTAATCTGGGTAAAATGTTTCAGATAAATATTCAACAACTATTGCCATCAAGCACATAGCGACATTTCGTTTATCTTCCGCTACCTGAGATTCTCCTTGTCCGAAGATGTTTTCGATCCACAATAATAATCAAGCATAGACGTTTCATCTTCTGCTGACGGTTGACATCTTTTTCTCAGATCTAGTAAATTTTGGTGTATATGCAAATATCACTGATGAAAATAATAGGTTAAACCTAGATGAACAAAAAGAATAGCCAGAGAGCGAAATCGACAAAGCCGTGTTATCTCGACAACAAATGAAAGACGCCGGATACAAAGGAGTGAACAAGAGCTGCTTACATCTAGTATACAGCTCGAGTATGCAACGGCTGCGTTGGCCGCTGGTGAGCAAGCCGTATATTTCTTTATTTTTACTCCTTTGCATACGACAACTTGTCAAAGATGGCTGCGTTGGTGAACGCAAGGTGAAAGCGGCATCCATATATAATAAGTTACTGTTTTTTATAAGGAAGTAGACTGTTCAGATGACAAGTTCATCAGTAACACTATTATTATTAGACTTTATTAGACTTTGTGTTAGTTCACCAACCCACGTGCTCTATATATTATATCGTATATATGGGACATAATATTTTGAACTCGATCATAAGCATTTGATGCTAATTGTATAATACATCTAGCTAATGAAAATACTTGTAATTTGCAAGTTTTCTCTCTCTCTCTCTGTTCATTTTCTAACCCAATATACATATAGATGCCCTTTTGTTGACGCTGAATTAGGTCACCACACTCGATAAGGAGCTAGCACGCTCGATGTAGGGCCAAACCGATTTTGAGATCGGTCGGCGCCTAAAGGATATCCACACCTGGACCTTGTACCTCCAGCGATGAGCGCGATACGCAAGACACGTCGCCGGAGGAGCCTCGCCGGGAGCGCGATACGCAAGACACGCCGGCGAGGTCTCTTGAGACCCGAAACCCCACACGGTCGGGAGGGACCCCGTCGGAGCGTGCAGCGGCTATGGGCTGCCCTAGCCGGCCTGACCGCTCTAGAGCTTCACCGTCGTCGATCCACTGTCCATGCAGCGCCGACGAAGAATGAGGAGAAAAAAGAGAGGAAGGGAGGGTAAAAATTGTAGTAGATGTGTTTTTAACGATTGGATAGATGAGATCTCAATCGGCCATGATCTCCTTATTTATATAGGAGGGAGTGGTCTTATCCCAGTAGGAAACATCTTCAAGGCTCAATCTCCAAGTTTCTCACGTCCAAAGATTACCCAAAACCGATTTAGAAACAAGTCGGTTCGGGATCTGAAAGTTATATTCGGAACAGACACTACCGGTAGTACCGGCCAGGCTCCACCGGTAGTACCGATACCCACCGGTAGCACCGGTGTAAGACCGGTAGTACCGGTAGTTCATTTTTTCGCCAAACCCGGTCAGGCTCCACCGGTAGCACTGGTCTCTACCGGTAGTACCGGTGGAAGACCGGTAGTACCGGTAGTTTATTTTTGCGCCAAACTGCGCTAAACTCCGTTACCCACCGGTAGTACCGATCTTTACGGACCGGTAGTACCGGTAGTACTTCATGCAATCTTTCTGAGAGCATAACTCTTGTATCTGGACCCCAAATTAAATGTTCCATATATGTTTTTCGACTATCTCGGCGAGAGGAACATAATGGTGAAGCCCGTTTTCACTTTTGACAACTTCACAAGAATGATCAATTTTGGTTGTCAACACATGCCCCCTGTTTTCAGGTAAAGGATGCATGAACCTGACAACACAATTTAAAACTAAATAGCGACGATACCCATCTCATCGGCTATCCAGCGACTAAGAGCGATGTATACATCGGCCATTTTTGTTCTAACGGCGATACATGTATCGGCCATTGTTTGGAAAGCACTTAGGCTTCTTGCCAAACACTTAGAAAATACTTTTTCAAGTAGCTTTCATTTATTGCTCTCGGGAGACTTTCACCTTGCAATGTCTCTAGCATATATGAATTTCCAAATATCACTTTGATCACTTTATAAGGACCTTCCTAGCTTGGTGACCATTTGCCAAACTTATTGCTTTTCGATCCAATTGGTTGTATAGTCTTCCAAACCAACTCTCCAACTTGAAAAGATTTGCTTCTCACCTTCTTATTGTATGCTTTGGCAACCCGAGCTTTGTCTTTCTCAATTTCCTTAAGAGCTTTTAATCTTTTATCAGTTACCTCATCGATATTGTTCATCATCTAATCATGATACATAACAGTAGATAGATCATTTTGTTTAGCAAGCCTATATGCATCCAAGTTCACTTCAACGGGTACCACGGCCTCTTGATCATATACTAACTCAAAAGGAGTAACCTTTGTTAGCACCATGCCTTGATATGCGATGGGCCCATAGAGCTTCAGACAAAACTTCATGCCACCTTCTTGGATTATCCTCTATCTTCTTCTTAATGAGCTTGATCAAAGTCTTATCGCTAGATTCAGCTTGACCATTAGCTTGAGCATAGTGTGGAGATGAATTGAGAAGCTTTATTTTAAATGATTCGGCAAACTCTTTTACTTCTTTAGATATAAAGTATGTCCCTTGATCTGTTGTCAATGTTTGAGGAATGCCGAATCTATGAATAATATGCTCAGTAATAAACTCAATTACCTTTTTATGTGTTATGTTCTTCAATGGGACTGCCTCGGTCCACTTAGTAAAGTAATTCATAGCAACTAAGACACAGCGATGCCTTTTTGAAGATGGAGAATGAATCTGGTCAATAAAATCTAGCCCGTAACCACGAAAAGGCCATGGTTTGATGATAGGATGGAGCATTACAGCAAGTACAAGCTGAATATTACCAAACTTTTGGCACTCTTCGCATCCCTTGTAGTAACGAAAACAATTGGTCATCATAGTAGGCCAATAGAAATCAGCCCGATGTAATAACCACTTCATCTTTAGAGCTGATTGATGCGTACCACAAATGCCTTTATGGACTTCTCCCATAGCCACTTTTGCTTGATCAGTTCCCAAACACTTAAGCAATAAGTCTTCGATGGTTCGTCGGTAAAGCTTGCCATTATGTAGAGTGTATTTGAATGTACTCCGCCGAACACTTTTGTCAACTTTCAAGTTGGGATGCAAATATTTTAACAAAGGAGTTTTCCAATCCCCCTAATCGGTCATATCATTACTGGGATGTGGACTGGACCGATTTGGAGCTTGATCGAGTGGCATGGCCGAACCGACCTCAGGGAAGTCGGCTAGTCCGACTGGACCAGTCGGTTTAGCTGGCTGGGCCACCTGGCCGATTGCTAGAATCGGCTTAGCCGGTTCCAGTGTACCCTGTGTTGACGGTGGATAACGTCAATATTTATTAGAACTTTAGACATGAAAGGATACATGAATACACATTAGTCTAGGGTTTTAACTGACAATTTCCATGAGTTTTGCATATTCTATATTTTCCAGGGACCTTTCCAGAAAAGCTTAAAAGAGGGATTACATTGCATAATTATCACAAAACTTAACCACGACGGAAAACATCGTCATTAGACTCAGGAAGGATCTAGAAGACACCCGAAGCAGCGGGACCCATAGGGGAGTCCAAGTAGGGCCGGCCGGCCCCACCCTGGCGCCGGTCGGCGCCCCCTAGGTCAAATGGCCGCCGCCTTCTGGAGTCTTCCTCCCACGCTTCCTTGGAAACCAAGCAAAGCATCCCTCCGTCGATTTAAGGTCGGTTTGATCCGACGGTGCACATAAGATGAAGACGCGGATCGATGACGTGGCGGTTCCTTGCCCCCTACTCCACCTCGGCCTATATAATGACGTCCAAGGCCCCTCCAAGAGGCATTCTACACCCCGGTGCTTCATATTCTCTACATAATTAGGGTTAGGGTCCCTCTAGTTGATCTAGTTCTAGTTTATCTAATTCTAGTTCATCTAGATGTAGCAATTAGGAGAGACTAGTTCATCTAGATCTAGTCTTGTTTAGAGATTAGAGAGATTGAGTAGAGGAGTAGAGATTCTGGAGGAGTTCCGGCATGTCGGCGCTTCTTCGTGGCTGTATTCTTCTGGATTCAGCTCCCTCGCCCAGAGCTGCGTTCTGAGGTACTTTTGTATTCGTCATTCCGATTCAAGTAAGCAACTTGTTTTTATTCGTTCTTAAGTTCACATCTCATATTGAGTGCTTTGATCTTGGTCATTACTTGGTTGAAGTAGTATTTTATAGTGTAGGCTTGGTGCCTAGGCTAGGTTTACTTGTGGATGTCCCCTGATTAGCCGGATAGTGGTAGCTCGCGAAGGTGACTTTATAGCTTCGTTGAATCCTCTGTAGTCCACTTCCCGTTGATAGGACTGATAGGCTTATAGCTGCTTGGTAGGAGATTACTCTGTTTCTTCTCCTATTCGGGTTACTTGCCCAGTTAGAACGGTATTATACAAAGCTTACCGGTGGTCAGAACTAGAGTGCAATAGCTATTTCCTCTTTCTTGATATGATGTAGCCTAATTGTAGGGTTAAGTCTATATATTTTGTCATCATCACAACTGTTCCCTGTGGATACGATATTTAAAACCTCCGGGTAAAATGTGACACTGGTGTGATATCTGTGCGCTTGCGGATAATCCTACTTAAAACTTATTTAATGGAGTGCAGTTAATTTATACCAACAAGCATTTTTGGCGCCGTTGCCGGGAAACGGTTTGCTGATTTTGACTTAGTCAAGCTTAATCTTGTATTATACTTTTATCTTTTCTTATTTTATCCCATTCTCTTCATTATTTTTGTGTTCATCCTTATGGATGCTTTTAATTCTATTGTTATCTGTCTTTATGGCATGCGCGAAAGCTTTAGGCCACTAAAATGAACTTAACATAACATCTGGCTATGAGCTACGCCCATGTTTAATTAATATGATTCGGGATAAACCCTTCTCGGAAGAAGGTAACGATTCTAAGCTCCTCGATGAAGAGAAGGACTTATCACCCGAACTAGATATGGAAGTCTTGGTAGCTAAAACACAATCATTTCATTCCCAAGATTTAGCTATCGATCCTAAACCTTTGAAATCCTACTTTGATAATTTAGACTTCTAGTTAGCTAAGATGCTCGTAAATCAATACACATCAAAAGAGCATCTTGGGAAAAGTGTCGTCAACTTTCTTTCCCACTTGAAAGACACTGGGAAGAGTTCAAGGATGACATATCGAGTGATGTCATAGAAGGACAGCCAAGCCACTTAGGAGTAAATTCTATCTTCTCCCCTCCTATGCCCACAGTAAATGTCTCTGAACCCATCTCTAAACCCATCCTTGACCTCAATGAATCTTTTTATGCTCTTTCTACTAAACTTTATAATCAAGACATCTCAAGAATAAAAGTCATTGGAATGCCCAAAAAGAGCAACGACAATGGCAGAAATGCATAGAACATACTAGAAACACATATGCTATTGTAAAAGAATTGATGAAAGAGGACGAAGCTTTAGCACTAGCATCTAAACTTGGTTTAAATTTAAATGGTGAGCTTAAATCAATTTCTTTAATAAACAGAACTCATCCAAGTTTAAAGGAAGCTTTAGAAGAGACCAACCTTAGGGACATCAATTCATGGAAAATTCTAGAAAATAAAGCATCCAATAAATGTCATGGGCATGAAATAATAGAGACAAACTTATTGCCTATAGACAACCATGAAGCGACACCCTTGGAATTTGAAAAGGGAGATCACATCGATGAGCATGGGAATTATCTCATTAACATTTTATCAAATCCATGCTCATATGAGAAATCTCCTGGATCAATAAGTCTCTATAACATTATCACACACGAGATCTTCAACCCCCCTTATTTTACCTGTTCATAAAATTATAAAAAATATGGTTGTAGATGCATATGTTTATCATAAATATTATAGATCTCGTTGTAATCTTGATATAGGTGCACAAAGACTAATGTTCTAGAGAAAATCACCTCACCAACTCTAAGTATAATAATTAGAAGGTTTCCCAAGGACAACTCTGTGTCCCAAAATAACCACTCTTAAAAATAACATCAGTTTGCACCTTTTGCTGTAATACCCTTGTGAATTGAGCATAGAAATATAATTATCAAAATATTTCTTTGGTATTTTTGTCACTAACCATTCTAGGTTTGAAGTAAATGATTGATGGCAGCACCAGGTATATCAAAACAACCATCATGCAACTTTGAATACATCCACCTAAGCTTACATTTACTTTACAAAATCCATGCTTAGGGGAATGGACTTACTTGAAGAATCTTAAATCATATTGCTAATAATGGTTGTCCCTACCTTTGTAATTCATGCTAAAAATATTGTATAATAATCATACTCTTTCATCTCTATCTTAATAAAATCTCTATAAGTGCTTTCATATCACCTTTATCTGCTATAGTAAGTTTTGGTTTGGAAGTACTCCATGGGTACTTTCATAGGCCTTTTAAATTAAACGTGGTGCTTAGGTTAAATAACCTTCCTTAACCAAAATTAGACATGGAGTTTAGCTTGGTTATTGAACTAGAAATTATTGTAGTAGACATTGGATATTTTGTAGACTAACCCCCGCAGAAAAAAACTTTCAATTTAACTTGGGTAAGTCATGAGGTAAATTCAAATCAGAGATGAAGTAGGGTACATCATGAGTCTCAATAACTTTATAGAAGACACAATCCATTCATCATGGATGGAGGAATTGTGAGTATTAATGGTTCATTCACTCTATCTTCTAATGTAAGTTACTTTGCCTCAAGCCATGCCTCAGATAAAATAGGATCTATGCTAAAACAATATCAATACTTTCTTTTCATTAGCATAGATAGAACAAAATAAAATATTAGACAAGCAACCTATGTTTAAAATTTATATATTCCTTCGGGTATGTGTTGTCCACTAATCTGTTACAGGTATTATAATGACTGGAGTGAAAAGAGTTAAAAGATCAAAGAAGCAAAAGATAGCAAAAGAATGAGTACAACAGGGGAGACAAGATGTTCATGAACAACTTAAGATGAAAGAGAAGGAAAGGACCACCAGTCATCTACCCTTCATCACTTAGTGTCATCATGCTCTAATACTGAAGATAATATTCTAAGGTAAGTGGTCACTGCTCTTCTCTTGATCTTGGTGCACATAAATACACAAATATGTTAGAGTTACAACTTAAATTGATTAACCTAATTAACTCAACATGCTTTGTTCTTTAAAATTGTTCATGGCACCGTTCTCTTAATCTCAGTCTTAACCAAACAAGCTAAAATATTATATTCGATCTTGGGAAGACGATAGTCATACTTATGTGAAAATTTATATAGAGATAGACAATCCTTCCATTGGTTAAGCATTTTCATTCTTTTCTGCCATGTGAACTTAAATGCAACATTCAATGCTTAATCTTTTGATCTTACCACTCATGTCATAAATAAGCAATTCATGTAACACCAACTTTATCTTGTTCAATATGCCTAAGGATGGAGAAACAATAAAAAAAAAGAGATAAATTTGGTTCTATTGGTGTTTTTCTACCAGCAGAGCCCATGCACTTGATCTCTGTCTTGGTTTTGCAAACAGACAACGCATCGAGCAAAGTTTATTAATTCTACAAGTGAAAGTTCTGTGAATATGCACACGTAGCAAGATGCTACCAGCTACTATTAAAACTCTACTTCAACCTATGTGCCAAACCAAAGAATAAAAGTGATATCACCATCACTAGAGGTATGCAACCATCAAGACCTCCATCTCTCAAGATGGAGAGATATACAAGAGTGGAAGAAGAAGACCTATCGGTAAACTTTAAATTTCGTACCCTTGCCATATGGTAATATGGTAGTTATCTAATTAATTATTATTCCTGTCTACATTAATAAATTTACCTTAACATATTCATCTTTATAAATATTAAAAAAATATAAAATAAAAAAATATTTATTGCTTTATTTACTGCATCATAAAATATTAAAAGTCCCACGTGAATAAACTTGTGGTAACCCTGTAGAAATATTTACTGTGGTGGCATAAAAAAAGAATAATAGCTCCTGTATTTAATTTCTTGCATTATAAAAATCCTAAAGCCTATAAGAATAAATATTCTCTGTGGTGGCATAAGAAATACAACTATATAACGCACACATATTTAATTTCTGTATAATTAAACTAGAAAATCCTAAAAAAAGAGAATCCTGCTAAAATTTGTCAATCTAAAATCAACTCATAAGAACAATAAATCATTTATTGGCTAATCGCTAACCTCTTATTAAATTCGACCCTCGAGTTTTGGTTTTCTTGTTGGAGTATAACTATGCAGGATAACATTATGACTAATGAGTGAGTCTATCAGTGGAGCCCACTAAGACTCTTGCTGACAAGCTCGTCCTAAAGATCATCAACACTAAGTATTGCAAACATCTAGCTTGGGAGAGGAGCATCCCTTAGTTATCAGGTAACTATACCTAGGCGATTATAGAGTCTATTTTATATAGTCATAAAATACCAAAAATATATAGGCACATGAAGGTTCATGTCTTTAGAGTCTTGTGAGTCCAATAAAAAGATGAATAATAAATTAAAATCAAAAATAAAATACTTATCTATGTATTGAGGTGTGATCATAGAGTGTGTCTAGTTAGTAAGAGTCAAATAAAAAAACGGAGAACATTAAAATTTTGTCTTGGAGATGATAAATAGTTGTTCTACCATAATTCCTTTCAAGTGCCTAATTTTTAACCATGAATTCTCCTGAGTTTAGGACATGACTACTTTGATATAAGAATTTACTCTGAACCTGAAACTTGTGGAGGCATATGCTTGAGCTAAGTCTAGGTAATTGATTGATATGATATATGAAGGTCTAAGCTACTATTTATCTTATTCCTAGCATTACTAAGTTCTGGAGATTTATTTTAAAAACTTAAAATCTTACATGATGAGCTCTTGTATGATAAAGTTTCTACCAAAGCCATATAATACATTTAGCGCTAGGAAAATATTTGCGCATTCATCCTGCTTGCTTTGCATTGAGCTTAGTCAACCTTTGTTGTATACCTTATGAGAGCCTTGTCATGCTTTTAAAATCAAGATCACTTATACACTCCACCTGCATATGCATTACTCCTACTCGGGATGTAAGCGCAGTCATTTCCACTTTCATCCAGAACCACCTTAAAAATATTTTTCTCCTACGCTAGAAGTAAACACCCAAAAATATACCCTATAGGACAGCCCCCATTTAATTGCTCTAAGTTCTTATCATTATCTCTCTAATTATTTACGTTCAAAGGATGCATGTGGCTATGCAAAAGTATTGAAAAAATAGAAGAAGAAAAAAGGGAGTAAAAGATAGACAAGTGTCCTAGCAATTAAAACAATAGATACATAGATGCCCGCCTCCCAGATTTAAAAAAAAGAAGAGAAAGAAAAAGAGAATAAAGATAGCCCATGTTTTCCCGCGAAGAGTTCTAAGTTTTAAAGGAGGGAGTTATCTTCAAAGAACAAAAAATAGAATTAAGATTAGTCACTAAATACCATATATACACCTATCCACTATATTCTATACACATGCACATCTTGATTTGATTTTATGACTCGATTCTCTGTGAATCCATTGTTTGACTTTACAACATATGAATTGCAAGTATGATCAGCCTTATTATTGCCACTCCTATAAGCTCCACTATATATATCCTTAGTTGTAGGGAGGCATAACATCACTAATGCCTCAGTGAGATCTATAAATACTACATATAATAAGAGACTTGAGGGTATTATACAATTAAGCTCTGAGTTTTATTTCGAAAACTTACAAAACTCCAGAATATTGGTACTGTGAAGAATTTGAGACATAGTGCTTGACTTGATTGTTCTATCTTTCGATTGCTCAAGGCTTATGCAAAAACAGTAAAGCTCTATAGTTAAAGGTAAAATGGGTAAGTTTGAAAGTTAGAGCGGTTTTATCTAAACCGAAGGAAAATTTATGTTTAAAAGCAAATGTGCTTAAAAGAAATAAAAGTATTGCAGCAACTCCTGATCTAAATATTTTAATAATTAGGCTTAAATTGTTTACCAAGGGACTGGCAAAAGGTAAGCTTGGGGGAGTTGTTGACGGTGGATAACGTCAATATTTATTAGAACTTTAGATATGAAAGGATACATGAATACACATTAGTCTAGGGTTTTAACTGACAATTTCCATGAGTTTTGCATATTCTATATTTTCCAGGGACCTTTCCAGAAAAGCTTAAAAGAGGGATTACATTGCATAATTATCATAAAACTTAACCGCGATGAAAAACATCGTCATTAGACTCAGAAAGGATCTAGAAGACACCTTGAAGCAGCGGGACCCACAGGGGAGTCCAAGTGGGGCCGGCCGGCCCCCACCCCCTGGCCGGGTCGGCGCCCCTAGGTCAAATGGCCGCCGCCTTCTGGAGTCTTCCTCCCATGCTTCCTTGGAAGCCAAGCAAAGCATCCCTCCGTCGATTTAAGGTCGGTTTGATCCGACGGTGCACATAAGATGAAGACGTGGATCGATGACGTGGCGGTTCCTTACCCCCTACTCCACCTCAGCCTATATAATGACGCCCAAGGCCCATCCAAGAGGCATTCTACACCCCGGTGCTTTATATTCTCTACATAATTAGGGTTAGGGTCCCTCCAGTTGATCTAGTTCTAGTTTATCTAGTTCTAGTTCATCTAGATGTAGTAATTAGGAGAGACTAGTTCATCTAGATCTAGTCTTGTTTAGAGATTAGAGAGATTGAGTAGAGGAGTAGAGATTCTGGAGGAGTTCCGGCATATCGGCGCTTCTTCGTGGCTGAATTCTTTTGGTAGCCGGATAGTGGTAGCTCATGAAGGTCACTTTATAGCTTTGTTGAATCCTCTGTAGTCCACTTCCCGTTGGTTGGACTGATAGGCTTATAGGTGCTTGGTAGAAGATTACTCTGTTTCTTCTCCTATTCGGGTTACTTGCCCAGTTAGAATGGTATTATACAAAGCTTACCGGTAGTCAAAATTAGATTGCAATAGCTATTTCCTCTTTCTTGATATGATCTAGCCTAATTGTAGGGTTAAGTCTATATACTTTGTCATCATCACAACTGTTCCCTGTGGATACGATATTTAAAACCTCCGGGTAAAATATGACACTGGTATGATATCTGTGCGCTTGCGGATAATCCTACTTAAAACTTATTTAATAGAGTGCAGTTAATTTATACCAACACCCTGTCTTGGGATCACGAAGATGACGACCAATGTAGGCAATCACATATTCTTTACCTTCATCTTCTTGAGTCAAAACAACCCCGATTACTTTGTCTTCGGCAGCAATATACAATTTAAATGGAACTCCTCTCCTTGGTGTACGAAGAACTGATGTTTTTAGAAAGAATACTTTGAGAAGCATGATTAACTTTATAATCAGCTTTTAAATTTTAACCTGCAAACGTTGGCTAAGGCCTAATACCAATCCTAGTACATGAGTTAGCCGACGCAATTCTTTGTCTAAACAAAATTTGAACCACAAGACGATATGGAGCCGATCATCAATCGGCTCTAGGGAAACGGCATCAAAGCTTCCTTTATTGACTCAAGACCAGTAAGATCTCTCCCTATCAAGCAAAACATATCGTCATGCCCCCACAAGCAAAGAAGCATCAACCATAGCACAAGCCGATGAATCCGCATAGACAGTCTCAACTTTATCATCCACCCACTGAATGAGGAACTGGTGCAAACTAGAAGGCACACACTGATTGCCATGAATCCACTCACGCCCAAGAATCAAGCTATAGCTCCCTTGCACTTCAGCAACAAAAAAGATAGTGGCCAATGTTTTGCTTTCGATGGTAAGCTTCATCGAAGCAATTCCACTGGCCAGAATAGGTTCTCCTCCAACACCTTTGATCGTTCCCCTAATCTTAATTAGCTGCGCATCAGATCCGCCAAGCTTCTTATAAAGTGAATATGGCATTAGATTCAGCGTTGCTCCAGTATCCACTAGCATGTTACTGACTGGCTTGCCATTAATATAACCCTTCACATGTAGTGGCTTAAGGTGATTCACAGAATCTCCTGGCTTTTGAAAAATAGCTCTCTGAGGTATGAAGTCATCTTGACCTCCAGAAGGTTCCTCAACACCTATAGGAACAACATTAGTAACTATAGTGGAGGCCGACTCACTCGAAGGTACCATAGAGGCACTCGGGTATAAGAAAGTCGGCTTAGCCGACTCGGCCAGGCCAAGCTTTTATTGCTTAAGCTTCTCGCAACGAGCACGCTGGAGTTTGCGCCTTTGTGTTCTTGACAAACCTGAAGGGCACCAAATTGGCTGGAAATTCTTGGAGACCGATGCGCTATTCTGAGTTTCATGATCATTAGTGACAATGCCCTCTGATCTCTTCTCCACACCAGATTGGTCCAGATTGTCTATGACAATCGGTCCATCATTTTCTTTGATTGAAGCACCTGTAAAACCAATTCTAGCAATAACTTTCTCATTGGCCTTTTGCTGAACCTGATTAGCAAGTTTATATGAAACCGGCTCAATCGGTCTTGCCTTGTTGGTGCTCGTTTGACCTTGACCATAGGAAACATGTTGTTGCCCATTCGTAGTAAAACTAATAGGTATTTTCCTATGATTTTGATAATTCAATGGGCAAGAACCAAGCACTCCATCTTTGCACATGTGCTCTATTTTTTCTTTATAACTAGCTTGACCGATTTGTGAAATCGGTCTTGCTGATTTTCGTTGTTTATCAACACTAGAATCAGTTTGGCCGACTTTTAAAGTCAGCCTAGTTGACTCTTTTTGAACAATAGTACTAATGGCTGAGTTTTCTTTGTCCACGGGAGTTTGGGCTTGCCCCCCGAACCCAGAAGATTTGATGGTGATCTTGAGACTTCCGATTATCACTGGACTTCTCTAGCACCACCTCACGATCTAAGACTTTCTTTCCACTCTTAGGTTCTCTGGACTCGCCGATTATCATATTTTTTCCAATAGTAGAATCGGCTTGCTCCGGCCGAATCAAGACGGCCGGATTGTTTAACTCCAGAGTTTTAGCCATGGAAAGTGTCTTATTGCAAGGTAAAGGTTGTATTTCTCCATCATGTGTAGCTTGCATGTCCAATTTTGCTGCTTTTCCTTTCAAATACCAACCGATTAATGTTTGTGAATCGGTTAGAGAGGCATCACATAAAGCCTTAGGCAATAGGGCCATGCCCGGTGGCTTTGGAGAGTCAGACAATATTGTAACATGAGGTGATGAAGCATGCGGCGCTGCTGCCCCGTCATCGGTTTGAGAAGTACGAACCGAATTGGGTGTGTATATAGCAGCAGGAAGAATAGTACTAATCCCTCCAGAATCAACAGCAGGGGCAGCAGTCGGCTTAGCTGACTTTTCAGTCGGCTTAGCCGACTCTAGTAGTGCTAGTGCTGCAGAAGACAGGGCAGCCGGCCTAGTCAGCTCTGGGGCCGGCCTAGCTGACTCTGGGGCATGAACCAGCTTAGCCGACCCTGGAGTCGGCTTAGCCAGCTGAGCACCAGTGAAAGCCCTACTTTGCTGTACTTGAGGGATCACCGACTGTTCTGATTGGTTTCCATAAAGAAGCCTGCCATATTAATCAAAAAAGAAGCGAGACGGCCTCTCATATTGAGGTTGACTATAAGCCAGGGCCGACTCACTAGTGTATGCACTTTGATGCGAAGAAGCAATAGGAGCACCAAACATTCTTTCCTCTAAATTATCTAATTTGTCTATGAGTTTAGCAAAAGTATAAAACAGAGGAGAATCTTTAGTAATACGCCGTGCCTTTAATTCAGCTAAGGTTGTTGGCTTGACAAAGACCTCTTCACCCATCGGACCGGTAAACCTGCCGTTGTGACCGTTGCTCCACATCCTGAAAGAGAAGATCAAGACCAGATGCTATCGGTCTTTTAGGCCAGATGCAACGGTAATGAAGGCACAATAAAGATAGATCGGAACTAATGAATTGGCTAGGTTAGAAAGATCGGCTGTAGAGCCGAACCAATCTTCCCCAGCGGAGTGCCAAAAAGTGTGTTGACGCTGAATTAGGTCACCACACTCGATAAAGAGCTAGCACGCTCGATGTAGGACCAAACCGATTTTGAGATCGGTCGGCGCCTAAAGGATATCCACACCTGGACCTTGTGCCTCCAGCGATGAGCGCGATACGCAAGACACGTCGCCGGAGGAGCCTCGCCGGGAGCGCGATACGCAAGACACGCCGGCGAGGTCTCTTAAGACCCAAAACCCCACACGCTCGGAAGGGACCCCGTCGGAGCGTGCAGCGGCTATGGGCTGCCCTAGTCGGCCTAACCGCTCTAGAGCTTCGCCGTCGTCGATCCACCGTCCATGCAGCGCCGACGAAGAACGCAGAGAAAAAAGAGAGGAAGGGAGGGTAAAAGTTGTAGTAGATGTGTTTTTAACGATTGGATAGATGGGATCTCAATCGGCCATGATCTTCTTGTTTATATAGGAGGAGGTGGTCTTATCCCAGTAGGAAACATCTTCAAGGCTCAATCTCCAAGTTTTCCACGTCCAAAGATTACCCAAAATCGATTTAGAAATAAGTCGGTTCGGGATCTAAAAGTTATATTCGGAATAGGCACTACCGGTAGTACCGGCTAGGCTCCACCGGTAGTACCGGTACCCACCGGTAGTACCGGTAGTTTATTTTTTCGCCGAACCCGGTCAGGCTCCACCGGTAGTACTGGTCTCTACCAGTAGTACCGGTGGAAGACCGGTAGTACCGGTAGTTCATTTTTCGCCAAACTGCACTAAACTCCGTCACCCACCGGTAGTACCGATCTTTACGGACCGGTAGTACCGGTAGTACTTCGTGCAATCTTTCTGAGAGCATAACTCTTGTATCCGGACCTCAAATTGAACGTTCCATATATGTTTTTCGACCATCTCGGCGAGAGGAACGCAATGGTGAAGCCCGTTTTCACTTTTGACAACTTCACAAGAATGGTCAATTTTGGTTGTCAACACCTTTTAATCTTTATCCAGCTAATCTAAATGTATTTTCATCTACACCTTCCCAACAGCAGAAACGAGTGCCGAGTGCTGACATTCCAGGAGTGATCAGAGCTTGCTGAGGCCTGTTCCCTTCTTAAAATCCAGTAGAGATCAGAGCATGTCGCCATGTCTGTGTAGCTTGAAGCACAGCTGGAAGAACCGATAGCAACATATGTACAGCACGCCATGCATGAATGAGCACAAAAACAAGGCTGTTGATTCTATAATCTATATCAATATAACAAGAAAATAACAGTTTACACTATATATACACACATCTATATATATATACGTTTTTTTCTTCTAGTGCTTGTCAGCAGGTTAGTAGCAGTAGCTAGAAGCATGCTACGTATATATAGCATATTTTGCAGACCAAAAGGACAAAATGATATAGCCATTAGCTAGCCACACGACACGAACAATGAAAGCTCCAACAAGATTCCTTGGGATCGGAGTTGGGATGATTAGCTTACCTCTGGATCGGATCGGATCGGAAGGAAGCTGGGAGGAACTAGCCCGATATGATGATGGTGGTGACTCCAAGAGAGGTCGATAAGCTGGAAGGAAGCTGTGTGTGCTCTCGGATGTGAAGAGCGCTGAGGCCTATGTGTGTGCTCTCGGATGTGAGCGCTGAGGCCTAGCTTCCGCAGCAAGCTAGCGCTTCGTTCCAGTGGCAGTGACCTCTTATTATATACAACCTGTTGACGTGATTGATGCTCCCGGCCAAAACTTTGAACTTTTCGATAAGATCATATATGGCCGACCTCGCGTCTCCCTCACCCGACCTAGTTAGGTCTTGTTTGGCTGCAGTTAAATATACTCCAATCTACATAGTTTAGAAGGTATTAAGGTGAAAATTTAAACTAAAATATACTCTAATATTTTTTTCCAAACCAAGTGGAATGGTGTGTATATATATGTGCAGCAGCCAAACAAGGTGTCTATGACTTGAGGTCAACCTACTCAAGACGTCGCCCGCTGGAGCTACCGACCCATACCATATTTGCAGATGAGATCTCTACATACCTATTCTTCCCCTAGTCTTGCATATCTCACATTTTAATAATTCTACCAATCAATCTCAAATTTAATCAAATATTAAAAATTAGTAGTTCTAGTAGGATGTCCCGCGCGTTGCTGCGGGTATGAAGTAGAAATATAAGGAGTTTATAATGGTTGAAACTATGAATTAATAGATATATCTATCTATATATATAGAGAAAGAGAGAAAGAGAGAGAGAGAGAGAGAGAGAGATGTAGTAGGTCAATTGCGGAGGTTGTATCTATTAACATATATAGTACAGATTATTTGAACTGGGCATCACCTAAATCTCATCTACCCGAACCCCCACTCCTACTATACCTGAGGGTCATTCCCCTCCTAAAATTCTAAGAGTTTTTCTTCATAAAATTATACATGTTTCGGAGGACCACATGTAATCCATGTGATATGTAGTTTTGCTAGGTTTTTGCTTAGAATAGTTTAAATTTTTGCAAAAAAGATAAATATATCCATGTGGGGTCCTGTTTTGAAGAGTTTATTGCGCGAAACACCATGGTGCAATTGGATTTTAATTATGATACTTGTTTTAGATTGCTAAGACTTTTTTCTATTTCAAAAGAAATAGCTAGTGGGAGATAAATAAGGTTTAGTGGGCGTAACTGATTTGATGATGTCACATGACATCACTTTTTAGGATTGGACCAATCAGAGACAAGAGAATTCCTTAGTGGGGGTTAAGATTATAGGAGTTATAGATTCGTAATATATTAAATAAACAATATTAAGTTAATCACTTTGTTTTTGATAAAATCTATTTAAATATACAAATATTGATAATATTATATATATAATTAATTAAACTTGAATTAGTTAACTAACTCCTTAAAACATGAGATATTTACGTGTCACAAAAACGGTTGAGAGTGGGGGTTCTTTTTTTTTATAACAATGGTTGAGAGTGGTTGGGTCTTCGGACATATCAATCAGAGAAGCGGCGCACCAAGACAGGGACAACACAGGGGGAGTGCTATGGTCCGACCAGGTCAGACCCCAGCACTGCGCCGACCCTGTTTTCTGTCCACCGCATCGTCGCCTATTCCGCGAGCGTGGGCTGGCTTCTCGTTGATGTGGGCCGTAGCAATTCTATTCACGGGCCGCTCCTATTCACGTAGATTTCTGCTTCGCTTCCCAGTTCCCACACGACGAAGCCTGAGAAAAAGGAAATAATAAAAAAGAGCAACGAAAAACAACGTGAGACCAAAGGTCGTACGCTACACCTCTTATGTGCTTTAAAAATACTACCACTTGTGAATGCTTGTATTTGTATTAGGTACTAAATTTTTGTTATTAAACCATCTAAGAAAGCATATTTCACCTTATAAAATAATATTTTAAATATGTCATATGGCATCTTATAAAAAATAAAAAATATGTGATAGGAAAACCAAACAAGGAAAAATAAGAAGACAAAGTGCAAAAACAAAATATTAATGAAAAATAAATAATAATAAATGTAAATACAAACAGGAAATGAAATATAATATCGAACAAAGATAATTATAGTATATCTCAATTATATATTCTAAATATCCTAAAATACATCATAGAACATCACATGTATATAGAGTGGACATCACACATATATCACAAGAACATCACAAAATACGTCGTAGAACATTACATATATAATACGTAAAACATATCTCATAAAATTTATTACCGCCTCCTACTACTATAACTTATGAAACGTTTTGTGTTAGATAAAACATTTCCGTTATTAAAGCCTTTTATGTCGGAGAAAACATATCTCACATCATGAAATAATACTCTAGATTTTTTTTAAAAATAATATGTAATAGTAAAAACAAACAAAAAAAAAAAATTTGAGAATGAAAAGTGAAATATTGAAAGATTGAATGAAAATAAATAAAAAATAAATATAAATAAGTAGAGTTGAAAATAAAATATAATATGAGATAAATATAATTGTAGAACATCTCAATATTACTATCTGAACAATCCAAAATACATCGTAGAACATCATATGTATATAGAGTGGACATCGCATATATATTATATGAACATCACAAAATATATAGTAGAATATTACATATATAGTACAAAACATGTCTCATAAAATTTATTACCAGTCTCCTACTACTATCTTATGAAACGTTTTGTGTTAGATAAAATACTTATTTTATTAAAGCCTTTTATGTCGAGAAAACATATCTCACGTCATGAAATAATAGTTTAGATTTTTTTAAAAAAAATAATATGTAATAGTAAAAACAAACAAGAAAATTTGAGAATGAAAAGTGAAAAATTGAAAGATTGAATAAAAATAAATAAAAAATAAATGTAAATAAGTAGAGTTGAAAATAAAATATAATATGGGAGAAATATAATTGTAAAACATCTCAATATTACTATCTGAACAATCCAAAATATATAATAGAACATCACATGTATATAGAGTGGACATCGCACATATATTATATGAACATCACAAAATATGTCCTAGAACATTACATATATAGTACAGAAACATATCTCATAAAATTTATTACCAGTCTCCTACTACTATATCTTATGAAACGTTTTTGTGTTAGATAAAATATTTCCGTTACTAAAGCCATTAATGTTAGAGAAAACATATCTCACGTCATGAAATAATAGTCTAGAATTTTTCTTAAAAAATAGTTTGTAATAGTAAAAACAAACAAGAAAATTTGAGAATGAAAAGTGAAATTTGAAAGATTGAATGAAAATAAATAAAAAAATACATGTAAATAAGTAGAATGGAAAATAAAATATAATATGGGATAAATATAATTGTAGAACATCTCAATATTACTATCTAAATAACTCAAAATACATCATAGAACATTACATGTATATAACATGCACATTGCACATATATTATATGAACATCACAAAATATATCTTACAACATTACATGTATACTACATAAACATGACATATATCTCATGAAATGTTTTATCAGTCTCCTACCGCTATACTTATGACCATTTTGTGTTAGATACTAAAAATTTCTATTATTAAACCCATTTATGTCTAAGAAAACATATTTCACCTTAAGAAACAATATTCTAGAAAAAATATGTGGACATCTCATTAAAATAAAAAAAAACTATATGTGATAGGGAAAACAAACAAGAATAAAATGAGAAGACGAAGTGAAAAATAGAAAGATTGAATAAAAAAGTTAAATGTAAATAAGTGGAATAAAAAATGAAATATAATGTGAAACAAAGATAAGCTGTAAAACATCTAAACTATACCATCCGAATAGCCCAAAATATTTAGAACATCACATGTATATAACGTGAACATTGCACGTATATTCTCTGGACATTACAATATACATCTAGAACATCGGATATATATTACATGAACATGACATATATCTCATAAAATATAAAAAAAAATATAGAGTAAAAATAAAATAAATTAAAAAAGTTATCTAATTAAAATAAGACAATGATGAAGAAAAATTAGAGAAAAATTAGAAAGAAAAAAAATCTAATATATATATATATATATTTGCTAAAAAATATATTACATCATATCAATATCAATAATATATAAAAAATAAATAAGTATACAGAGAAACATCTCACGTATATAATTTTTATAAAAAATATAACTAAATATCCAAAAGTACACAATAGAATCACATATATCTCAAGAAATATAGAAAAGTAGAACACAAAAATTACAATAAATTAATATAGAAAAGTAGATCACAAAAAAATTAATAAAGTAAAAAATCATACCCTCCCACAATAGTCATCCACAACCTTGCAATAGAAAAAACATAAAACATGTAAAAATATAAAATAGATAAATACATAAGTAGGAAAAATAAATAAAAGAAATAATAAATGAAAAAATAAAGAAGAAGAAGAAAACATGGATGGTGCATTGGAGTTAGAAAGAAAACAAAAGGATAAAAAAATATGAGAAAGAAAAGAAGAGAAACACACATACAAGAGAAAAAGAAAGGTAAGAACCAGTAAAAAAACATACATGAAAGCCACCTCCGAAGGCAAAATAAAAAAGTGTATATTTGAAAAAAGAAAAAGAAAAGAAAACTTAAGTACGTAACTCACCTGGACGATTGGACGTAGACGGAATCCGGCGCTCGTCGTTCCACCTTGGCGCTCGTAGTTCCACCTCTGGGCCACACTCGCTTCAACAGATAGGCTTCGTTCGTGGGCCGCTTGCTCCAATGTGGGGGGGGGGGGTGGGTCGGCGACGCGACGCTGCTGTCCGACTGGTCGGCAGTGAAGATTGCCGGACAACACATGAGTTGACCAAACACGGTTTTTTATACCAAATTGGCATAACTCCCTTCTCTCATCTTGTTAAAAGAAGCCCAAAATATGAAGGAAAAAACCATTCGTTCTCCAAAGAGTAAACTAAAGTTGCGTCTTCCCATCGCTAATGTTTTTCATAAAAAAAGAGTAAATAGAAAAACATTTTTAAAATCACGTCACGTACGGACATGTGTATTTGAATTCATTACCTATTGCCTTTCCGACATTTCATTAGCATCGGAAATGGAAAAAAGTTCCAATAACCTAGTTTTTCATCTCATTGAGCACACAATTTTGGTGTAGTAGGCATGCCTTCATCCGAGACCATGTACAACTGTGTAACCGATTTCAAATTAAAAATAACTTAAAAATTAAATACATGGAACTCTAACCGATTTCTAAAAAAAAACTTATCTAATACAAAGTTGTAGATAGCGTCAGGCACTAAAACTTGAAATAAACTATGTCAACGTCTAAGGTCATGAAAAGTCTAAATTTTGGATTTCAGAATCGTGGAACTTAAAAAAATATTTGAACAATTTCAATAAAAAAATTGATCCCTACAAAGTTATAAATAGTTCTAGAATGTAAACACTGTCTACATCCGATGCCATTCAAAAATTCTAAATTTTGAATTTCAAAATAAAAAAACTTAAAATGAACATTTGATAATCCAAACGGCGCCAAAAAGTTGTTAAGTACAAATTTATAGCTTGAATTAAAAATTGAGAATCACAATTTTGGCATGAACTATGTCAACGTTAGAGGTTAGCTTGTTTAACTATTCTAAATTTTAACTTCAAAATATGAGAACTTAAAAGGAACATTTTGGACTATAGAAAGTTCCAAATAAAAGATTTATCATCTACAGAGGTTGCGCTCTACTCCCTCCGTCTCATGGAGTTTGTCGTTAGAAAAATGTGCCCCTCTCACAAACACACTTTTCTAATGACAAACTCCATAGGACGGAGGGAGTATAATTTTGGTATAGAGTTAGTCTTCATTGGAGTTCATATAAAAATGTTATGTTTTTTTAGACAACTTGCAAGGCTCCACCCTCGGTTGTCGCGACAAGATCTCTAGAGTCGCCACCCGTGAGCTCCACTAGCACAAATATAGTAAGATCAAGTTGCAAGAGTACACAATGAGTAACTATTATTATCATGAAACATGAAGCTCATATTTACAACTTGACCAAAGATTCACTTTAAGAAATTTAATTATCCTTAGAGCATAAGTTCAACTACTTCAATCTACCCTACCTTTCTATATCCAAGTACTAAGCTTTACTCACACTATCTTTGCTCCATCAGAGTTAACCGCAGTCATGGAGGGGTGCCGACCCCTTTGACCGCTATACTACCAGCTTCACTCGAGGATAGCTGAGGAGGGCACCAAGTCTGAAGAACATACGGCAGTGCCTTGAGATTGTACTCAGAGGGCTTGAAATTTATTATTTTTATATCTCACAAATAAAGTCAAGTTTGGAAAATATTTTACAAGATTATGTATCATCTACATAAATAATTTTTTTTTTTTTTTTAGACGACTTTTTTGCCGTGGTTTGCACGGGTTTTCACGGAAAGTTGGCTTGCACTAGGTAATGTTCCCATTTATTTGATTGGTGCAAGGTGAACATTATAGAAATTTGTAGAATTGCACAAAAACTTGGCGTGAATAAACATGATATGATGTGCATAATGTGATACTCGGCTCAGTTTGGAATTTGTTCTATCAATTTGACTTTTGCCGGGTGTCCTTTGACGAATTTTTCTCTTTCACATTTGAACACATCTATAAGAAAACTACTAACACTTACGACACAAAATATATATTGCAGAATGCAATTTTATAGTGAACATATTTGGAGAAATATTTTCTAAAAATTTAATAAAATTTGACTTATTTCAATCTAAGAATTTTTTTAAACGTTCCGGTAACCTGATTTTCCTTCTTTTTATTTTATGGGAAGAACCCTTATTTTCTTCTTTGGATATTCTGATGAAATCACCAGAGCTAGCCCAGCCTAGTCCATGTCGGGGGGCGGATTCTCTTTGGAAAAAGGTCTACTTTTCCTCCTCTAATTTTCACGAAAATCCATTTTTTTATTTCCTAAACTCCACAATCGGACAAACAGCCTCTCTCAACTTTTTAAACTGTGTGTTTTTTGCCCCCCCGAGGCGGTTTTGACAGCAGTTTTGCTACAGCGAGAGTGGTTTTGTCTTTGTCTTTTTTTATTTATTTTGAATGAATTTTTGAAAAAAACATAGTAAATTAAAAATTATAAAATAAAAAATCTAATTTTGTTAGACTCAACATAATAGATCTATATAGTGAATATATAATATTTTATGCTCTAGTACAAAGTTTTTGCTAGTCTTTTTTATTTATTTTGGCTGAATTTTTTAAAAAACATAGTAAATTATAGAAAAATTATAAAATAGAAAATCTAATTTTTTAGAGTCCATATGAGTAGACCTGCACAGTAAAGTTATAATATGGTATATTTTAGTACAAAGTTCTTGTTGTAGCTTTAGATCTATGTTTTTTATAATTAATTGAAATAATTTATAACAGTAACTTCTATAACTATTTTGGTGGACTAAAGAATACCATATTATATATTCACTATGTAGATCTACTCATGTGGAGTCCAATAAAATTAGATTTTTCACTTTATGATTTTTTGTGATTCACTATGATTTTTCAAGAATTCAACTGAAATAAATAAAAAAGACAAAACTTTTGTCACTGTAGTAAAACTATTGTCAAAACTGCTCCAGTGAGGCATAACCCATGTTTAAAAAATTATGGAAGGTTATTTATGCGGTTTTACGGTTTAGAGAGAAAAAACAGATTTTTATGAAAGTTAAGGGAGGGCGCATGAGGCCCAACACTGATGGCCCATGCTCTTAGAATTTCTCGGCCCACTTGACAGAGACGCACACGCCGCTTTCAATTCAAGCCGTTGCGACCACGGACTAAATCCCCACCGCCAGCGACCTCTGCTCCGGTGAGACGCCGGCCGGCTCTGTTTCCTTTCACCCTAATTCCTCTGCATCAGCGTGATTCCCGCGCATGGCTCGATGAATAATCCGATTCCTCGCATTGGGCTGGTCTGTTAGTCATCGTTTTAATCGATTCGTGCTCCTTCATTTGATGCAGGGCACACAGGACATGGGTGTCGGGGTGACGGAACGGATGCCACCCAACTCGCCGGTGGATCTGGCCAACGGTGAGATGCGCGATCTGCTGTGTATGCCATCGCTGCTTGAGGAGGACAGAGAGGAGCCGGAGCCCCGTAAGTGTTTGATGAAATGTGCCGGACAGCAGGAGCCCAACAGCTAGTTGGTGCCTGGGCACAGGGATTCAGTCAGTGGACCTGGAGACCCATCAGGTCTGTTCGCAGCAAATCAGTATCACCGAATACCTGAAACTTTGTATGAAAAATGCTCATTGGTATCTTAGGACTGGAATGCATGTTTATTGATTTGGTAGCCTGAAACTGTAAAGTGGCAACTGATGCCGTTTTCTTTTGGTATTTGCCACACAAAAAGAAGCTGTATTCACTGCATTTGGCAAGATCAAGTCTGTCAGGATCTGCTCCATCCTGCAAGCCAAGTTTACGAGGAGAGAGGCTCTTTTACGGGGGAAGGTCGATGAATCGATTGACAAGTCAGTACTTGCTTGCCTCTAAATTGTTGTTCTTCATCTAGTTTGTTCTGTACTTGCCTATTCATTCTTTTGCCTGAGTCTACATATCTTCAGTGATACAGTGATTGAAAACACATGGCGTTTAACAGGTTTAGGTTAAAATATGCCCAAATTAACGTGATTTAGATGTGTTGATTACATAGCTGCCTAAACGTTATATTGTGATTGTTAAGTGAGATTCTTTTCTAAACCTTGTTACATTTTAGTTCAGTGGCAATCACATTCATGCTGTTGATCTTTTAGCATGTATGCACATATTCTTTAGCATGTCAATGACTCCATGAGTACATCTTGACTCTAGTTCAATTGTTAATCCCCTGTTCGCTAATTTCTTTTGTCTTTTGGCAACTGCTGTTCTTTTATGTGCACAGAGAGTTTTTGTTCTAACTCATTCCATAAGAACACAGAGGGAATTGAATATCCGATGTGCAGTAGTTGAAATAAGAACACTCTTCTGTCTTCTGTTTGGGGACAAAAATAAGTATGTTTGTGTTGTAACTCTACTCATGAAGTGAGCCTCATTATAATGTGTATGCATGAAACTTGTGAATGTGAGATATGTGTGTATGTGATGCTAATGCATCGCGATTTCTTTTGTTCTTGTAATATGGATCACTGCTGGTTAGCAACTGCAACCGGCAGTCATATGTCATTAACACTGCTGGGTGAAGCTGAAAACACTTGTGAAAACTGGATAGCGCTGCTGGTTGTAGTCCTGAACAAAGCTACTGGTTGTAGTCCTGAACAAAGCTACTGGTTGTAGTCCTGAACCGCCAGTGATAGCCAATTTTCACTACAGGTTTTTGAACTGGCAGAGCTATTACTGCCACTTGTGCACTGCCGATTCCAATCCCGGGCTTCTAGCCATGAGTAATACCAGCTCCAAGACAGTTGGTACTCAAGTGGCATACGTAACACGTTCAAATTTGTCATGCAATAGAGACACAGAAACACTACGTTCAAATTTGTCATGCAGTAGAGAATAGAAACACCACACATTTGTCATGGTAATGGTATATTAACTTTGCTCATCATTAAATTATGATAGATTTTGGATTATTCAAAGCAGAAGCAATCAAATAAGAAACACACGGAATACTATGGCTGTTGGTTCAGTTGCCTGCCTAGTTAGGAAGACGTTGACTTCCCCTTCTCTTCTTTATACAAAGGTACTGGGATCTCATGATATTCTTGAAAAAGAAACACGCTTAACAAGAAACATAGTGGATAATAAACGAAAATTTATGCAAGCTCTTCAATTTAAATTGTAACTGCTGCTTCAGTTTCCTCTAAGGTATGCTTCCTGGATCCCATGCAGTTTGGCAGCCACCTCCTGCATACTGATGCGCTTATTGGGAGATGTGTTTGTGCAACAGAGTCCAATGCTCAGAACAGACTGCAGAATTTTTGTTCTGCTATCCACCTTACTGTGGTCCAGCTCTTGCAGCAGCTGTGGGTCAACAATGTGCAACACATTATTAGGTAAGTTGATTTCTACTAACTTTGCAATGCTCATTCCATCTTTGAACATGCCATCTGTTGGGCTCTTTCTCATGAATATCTCAAGGAGAATAACCCCGAAGCTGTATACGTCTGTGGCACTCGAAAATTGACCATCTGCAGCACATTCTATATATAACATACAGAAAAGTTTAGTTGAAGTAAAATACAGAAAGCGTGGAATTATCATTATTTTGTTAGAGAACGCAACATGAAAAGGGACAGTACCTGGAGCAATGTATCCAATGGTTCCCCTCAGTGCAATTGAGGAAGTGGAACTTGAGTCAACAAAACTTGATGCTACTGTGTCAAATTTGAACCTTGCTTGCCCAAAGTCTCCAACATGAGCTACCATGCTATCATCCAGAAGAATGTTGCTAGGTTTCAGATCACAATGTATGATTGTTCCTTGGTGGTTATGGTGCAGATATGCCAAAGCTTCTGATACATCCACCAGGATGCTCAACCTTTGAGCTAGTGGAATAAAATATGAAGGGCCTTGACTGTCTTGTGTCGAATACAATAAGGTATGTAGATCTCCTCGTGGCAGGAACTCATATACTAAGGCTTTGAAATCATTTCCATTAGGATCAATGCTTGAGCATGCAGTTAGGATTTGAACCAGATTGCGATGTCTCACATTTCTCAAAGCGTTACATTCTGCGATGAAACTTTTTTTTGCTCCTCTTGTGCCTAGTTTGAAAACTTTGATGGCAACTAATTTTTCATCTTGGAACAATTTTCCTTGATAAACAGAACCATATCTTCCCTGACCAATTAGATAAGACGTTGCAAAGCCGTCTGTTGCTCTGGCAAGATCACCATACGAAATTTTTGGGAACTCTCTCCCAAATGAGGGTAAAGAAATAGCTTTTGTCTTCTGTTTTTGCCTCTGGAACAAGAAAATAGAAATGACCGCTACAAGCAACAGCACTGTGACTAATGGGATGACTACTTCCAGTAAAATTGATAGCTTGTGCTTAGATGAATCTGAATGTATGATAGGACATGCAAGCAGGTGTAACTCCATTGGCCCACCACAAAGCCCCTGATTGCCATCAATCAGCACTGCTGTTGCATTCTTGAATATCCCTTTAGTTGGGACCTCACCTCTAAGATTGTTGAATGACAAATCTAGGTGCCCAAGAACTTGTAGGTTTCCAAGCGATAATGGTATCGACCCAGTTAAGTGATTGTGAGACAAGTTGAGCATTTTAATGTTACTTATGTTGCCAAACATAGCAGGGATGCTTCCGCTGAAAAAATTATGACTCAAATTGATATCTTCCAAACTTTCACAATTCCCCAAAGAACTAGGAAGTTCTCCAGATAGATTATTTGATGAGATTTGTAAATATACAAGCTGTTTGGCATTTCCAATATCGGCATGTAGTGGTCCATGCAGGTTGTTGAAGGACAAGCTAATTTTCGTTATTGTTGGAATCGTGAATATTTGTTGTGGTATGCTGCCATGAAGATTGTTGGAAGAAATGTTCAATAACTGAAGCATTTGAAGAGTTCCCAGGCTGGGGGGTATATGTCCATTTAACTGGTTCAATTCTAGATGGAGCTCTATCAGTTGAGACAAATTCGAGAGGGATGATGGAATGAGCCCTGTAAGCAAATTGCCACTTAGCTGTATGGCTTCCAGAGTGTTGAGAGTCCCCAACCATTCTGGAAGCACACCAATAAATTTATTCCCAGACAGACTTAAGGCGCTCAGGTTTCGCAGGTTTGCTATACCAGATGGAAGGTCCCCTGACAGTTGGTTGTCTCCCATAAAAAGATGCTGGAGGTGACGAGAAAGGTTACCTATGGAATTCGGCACTTGACCTGTTAGAAGATTATCTTCTACTGAGAATATGTGTAGCTTAGTGCAATTACCCAAGCTGTCCATAAACTTCCAGTCTTGTCTGTTGCTTGCTTGGAGTTTGTTGAACTCAAGATTTAGCCAAGATAGTCTAGAAAGTCTGCCGATGGAGCTAGGCACAACCCCTGTGAAATTATTGCTTGATATATCAATAGTGTTCAGTTTGGAAGCATTTGTTAATGAAGATGGAATACGCCCACTGAAGAAGTTGACATCTAAGTCGAATATCTGAAGATTGGGTAGGCAGTTGCCAATACTGGATGGTACAGCTCCCGTAAAATCATTGATAGCAATGGAAAGTCCAAGCAGATTAGAAAGATTTAAGATGGGTTGTGGAAAGTAGCCTGACAGCTTATTGTCACCAACATAAAGTTTTTGCAGTCCCAACAAGTTTGCAAACTTATTTGGTATGTTCCCCTCGATGTTATTCGTCACACAGCTAAACAGCTTCAGCATTGTGATATTGCTAACAGAAGCAGGGATTATTCCTGTAAGATTATTCATGTAAAGATCTAGCTCTTGAAGACGTGGAGGCAAATCCACAGGAATCTGCCCTGTTAGCTGGTTCTCTGCCAAGAATAGTACCGTGAGCTGTGAGCAGTTTGCAAGAGCGGGTATCCTTCCCTGCAGCATGTTGTTTTCCAAGCTGAGGAATTGGAGGCGATGCAAGTGTGCAAGGGACATGGGGATCTCTCCACTGAATGAATTAGCCGACAGGACTAGTATTTTCAGGAATGTCAGATTTCCAATTGAGGGAGAGATCTGCCCTACAAGGCCTTGATTTGTAAGATTAAGAGAAGTGACACGACCTGGGTTCTTGACCGAACACAAGACACCATCCCAGCTGCAGAAATGGGTGCTGTCGTTCCAGGGTTTGAGCACTTGATGTGGATCTAGATTTATTCCCTTCTTAAAATCTAGCAGAGAGAGCATGTCTGTGTTGTTTGCATTGGGAGAACAGATAACAGCATGTGCACAGCACGCCATGAGCAGGAAAAAGAAGTGTACCGCTCCCGTCCCAGTAAGCTTCGTCATGGGCAGTTTGGCTAGTTTGTTGAATTCATATCATGGAGAAAAAAGATGGAAAATTTTAGAAAACATATACTTGGAGATAAAAAAAATAATATGTATAACTCTTGTCCATTTATGTTCACCCATGCATATAACTTTGAACAAATATATACAGGAAAATACTAATATTTATGGTACATATTGGTTTATTGGATAGATTGTTAAATATATTTTTATAATAAATATTTTTGGAGATGTGAACGTTGCTAATGTTTACTAAAAACCTAGTCAAACTTAAGAAAGTTTGATTTGATCATCACGAGTCATCTCATAGCGACTCTTTTCTATGAGGCAGAGTAGCATAATTCATGGCAACATAATCACTTCACTGGGTGTTGGTGTTGGTCAATGGAGACACGGATGGACAAAGTGTTGACTTGCAGTTGCAGGGTCTATACATCATTCTCTTAATAATATTTCTAGCAGATATTCGTGTATAGTGTAATATTGATTGTGTGACGTAATATTGATTGTGTGACGATGATCTCACATTTCTTCTACTCCTTGTTAGGTTATTAACTTTTGTATGTAGCACCAGAAGCATGGATGCTACGTGTATATAGTGTATTTTGTGAACCAAAAAAATATGATACATAGCCATGCATGCATTAGCCTCCCGATACAAATGAAGAAAGCTCCAACAAGTTTGCTTGGGAGGGACGATTGCTAGCTTACCTCTGGATCGGAAGGAAGCTGGGACGGAGTAGTCCGATATGAAAGTTTGCTGGCACACTCCAAGAGATAGATGGTGTCCGGCCGGCGCCCACGGTTCATGGATGAGCAGAGCTAGCGCTTCCAGTGGCAGTGGCAGCGGCCCCTTATTATTGTCAACCTGACATGATTGTTGCTAGCTCCCGGTCCCGGCCGGGCACCGCCGGATTGGCCAGGACTGAGAACTTTTCAAGAAGACATGCCAGATCGTGTCACCCTTCCAGTCAAGCAAGCTATCGATACCGACCCACCACCAACATGCACTTTCCCTGGGTCTTATCTTAAAAAATAAGAAATACTCCTACATACTAGTACGAGTTTTAAGACTACCCGAATCTTAAAGCATCCTAGTAATTAATTTAATTAATTTTAATATGGGTAGTGGTTGGAAAAGCATTGAGGACCATTGAGAGAGACAAGCTACGGGTGGCCAAAGCATACAACAAGAAGGTTAAATTGAAAAAGTTAGCTTTCAAGTTGGTGATCTAGCGTGGAAGGTGATTCTACCAATTGGTTCAAAAGATAATAAGTTTAGGAAGTGGTCTCCAAGTTGGGAAGGTCCGTTCAAGATTGCGAGAGTAGTTTGTAGGAATTGTATTTGGTGGAGTCATTGCAACTCTTTGGGAAAGACCGGTCGTCCCATAAATATCAAGGATGATGGCTGATTGACAACACACAATCACACAAATCAATCTACTATATTATTTTGTATCTACTATTTTCTCTTAGCTCTAGTTTTGCTTCTTATTCTTCATTGCTTCGTTGTTGACAGTGAGCATAAGGTCCTAGGGGCGGTCAGCAGACCGACCTAGGGCAGCCCATCGCCGCCGTTCTCTTTGATGGGGTCCCTCCCGAGAGCATGGGATGTCAGATACCAAGAGCTCTCGCTGGGGTATCTTGTGTAATCACGCTCCCGATAGACTCTCCTTGCGACATGTTTTGCGCATCGCGCTCGTCGCCAAGGGCACACGTGACATGTTCGTGTGCCTACATGTCTACATGACGAGATTAAAATTTAGTGTTTTATTAGTTTTGTTTGTCTTTCTCCTTCCACATTCGGGACTTTCTCTAGGACCATGAGTTTTTTATACTTTGCTCCTGACAACTCTCAAAGTTGAAGTTTTGAGGGACCGAGGGAGTAGTTTAGTTCGTGTCAAATCAGATGCTTGATATTAGTTACAGGACTAAACATGAGTTAATTATAAAACTAATTATATAAGTCGTGACTAATTTGTGAGATAAATCTATTAAGTCTAATTAATTTATGGTTAGCATATGTTTACTGTAGTATTATATGTGTAAATTATGGATTATTTAATCTTAATAGATTCATCTCACGAATTAGTCTTAATTTATGTAATTGATTTTGTAATTAGTCTACTCCTATATATTTATGTTACATGGATCAAACACTCCAAAATTAAATACTCCCTCGGTCTAAATTATTTATCATTTTCAGTTTTCATACCATAAATTTGACCTGATCTATAAAAAATACGTGCAATATTTATATCTCTAAATAAATTTATTACAAAAACTAGATTTAAAGGAGTTTCCGATGATACTAAATGATGATATTTATTATTTATAAAAATTACTAGCAGTTGTTTTTTCTAAAAATGAAAATAACAGATGTTTTTGGGATGAAAAGAGTAGAACGGTTTAATCGGTTCCACGTGGCTGTCTAAAGCTGAATGCGGTGGGCCACAGGACCACGGGCGTACTCCCGTTAACTCCAGCTGTTCAAGGGCTGAAGCGAAAATTCCAATTCAGCCCCAACAAGGCCGGCGCACTACAGGAATTCAATTCTTTGCCGAGTGCCCCGACACTCGGCAAAGACTCAAAAACACTTCGGCAAAGGCTTTGCCGAGAGTTGCTCTCGGCAAAGGGCTCTCGGCAAAGCCTCAATCGGCAACGGGCTCTTTGCCGAGAGCTTTTGTCGGGCACTCGGCAAAGGATTCGCCGAGTGCCCATTTTGGCTCTCGGCAAAGAAAAGGTACCGTTAACGGCAAGGTTTTGTTCACGGCGGCTTTGCCGAGTGCCCTCCCCGGCACTTTCGGCAAAGAATTTTCTTTTTTTAAAAAAATATGCCTTTGCCGAGTGCCCACCCCGAGGCACTCGGCAAAGAAATTTCTTTTCTTTTAAAAAAAATGCCTTTGCCGAGTGCCCTACCCGGATGCACTCGGCAAAGAATTTTCTTTTTTTTAAAAAAAATGCCTTTGCCGAGTGCCCCACTTGAGGCACTCGGCAAAGAGGTTTTTATGAATTTTTTTTAAAATTTATTTGCCGAGAGCCTTGACCTTTGCTCTCTCGGCAAATATGGTCTCTTTGCCGAGTGCCTTGGTCATTGCACTCGCAAAAAGTGACCATAATTTTTTTTTATTTTTGATTAAACCACAAAAAATAGAGCATATATATCACATGCACAAAGTACATATATCACATAGACATCACATAAATCACATCCACAAAGACATTCACAACGTATATATCACAACCACCGCACAATATCAAATCCGATCACATTACATCACAAATTCGATCACAATCCGATCACAAATGTTTCAAGTGCATCACAAGTCTCTAAGTCTTATAAGAGTCGAGTGCATTATTGAGAATAGAAACAGACGGTCCGGGGACAACTCACAAACCTCGCAAGAGCCATCTCACCGTCATCGCCAACCAGGCCACCCCGCCCCGGTGAAGGCGTGGCGATCGCGTCGTAGGCCAAGTCGGGTTGTTCGAACCCGCCGACCGAGGCTGCACAAAAAGAGACCGGGTTAGTACGTGTGATGACCAAAGATCGAATAAAACCAATACTACACATTTATACTTACAGAGTCCCAAAGAGGTGAGGCCGAGGCGAGGTCAATCTCGCGGCACTACTCTCGGAGCCGCAGTAGGCTGTGGGAGCTCCATCCCCTACATGCCCCCATCCGGGCCGACGGGCGATGAGCTGGGCCATCTTCGCGTCGATGCGCTCACGCACGGCCCTCTCGGCCTCGAGCCGGGCCTGTACCGCCCGGTGCCGCACTAATGCCTCCCTCCTTTCAAATTCCATCCCGGCCTGCAGAATACGAAAGTGAAGTTAGAATAATTGAAACGCCATCGATCGAAGCATACAACAACAGGAATTACCTCGAAAAGCCGAGTATGCGAGCCGTGAAGCCGGGCTGTCGTGGTTGTATGGGCACGCTTGCGTCCGTGCTCCGTGCTCGTATCTGGGAGAGAGTGGGAGTCGAGGCCGAGTCGATGACGCCGTCGCCCATCCAGTACCGCCCATGCTTCTTTCCTCCGCCGACCCTCATGACAATCTCTGGCTCAAGGTCCTGGGTGCTCGGGTCGAAGTCCTCGCCGTGTACCCTCCTCGCTGCGGACATGTACTGGGCCGAGGCGGCCGTGCACGCCGGGCGTTGGTGTAGGCCTCGGGCGGGTCCTCCGGGTTGTACGAGACGTCGGACGACGCCTTGCCCTTGTGCGCCATAGCAAATGCCTTGAAGATGGGGCAAGACGCGCCACCATGGGCCTGAGACTGCAAGAAGCGGAGTTAGTGAGCGAACGACCACGAGTGACAATCACGAGTTAGTGTGAGCGAACAATCGACTTAGCTTACCCAGGCACTTGCGTATGTGGCGAGGTTGCGGCCTCCTTGATGGTGCGATACGCCGGGCATCATCAAGCGGCACTCCCGTTTAGCGTTGTGGGTCTCCTCCCACTCCGGACCACACCACTGCCCACAATCGCTCCCAGCTCGCGGTGTGGTTGGAGCACCACCAGGCAAGCCCGCACGTCACAATTTCACATATAAGTAGATCAACGTAGACAAGGTGTAAACTAGAAGATCATATCATTTATATACCGCGAGGTATTGGTCCCGAGTCAGCGTCTTCGTCCTCGCTTGTTTTTTGTTCATCTTCTCCCCAAGGACGAGGCCATGGTAATTGACGATGGCCTGCAGACGTGCCTCGTAGTGAATGTCGGTGACGAGCTTCTTGCATGCCCTAGTGACACATGCACGGGCCCCTGTCCCTCGTATCCCTCCTCGCACTTGTAAAAAGTCTACACGCAAAACGTAAATGATCAATTTCTTAATCGAATATAAGTGTGATAAATTTGATGTATTAAGATTGCTAGGTTTGGATGAAAGACTTACCTGTAACTCCCGCAAGGCACGCAATGCCTTGGACGGCTCTTCCGGATGCAGGGGCGGGCGGGGTGCTCGAACGTCCCAAGGAGGTTCCTCATTCCCGACGTACGTCACCAAGCCCGAGGTAGTGCGTCTTGAGAAGAAGACCCAGGACGTTGTTTGGTGGGCGTGAGTGCTCACCCGGCACCACAATCAACCGCCTCTGAAAAGTGGTTAACCAATAGCATTAGTTTATAATTCAATTCCCAATATCTTATGAAATAGTAATACCATGGAAGTTACTTACTTACGGCCCTCGTGGCGAATCACCGGCGCCTCGTCGGGTGCGGTACTGCAGGGAGAGTCGCAGGACCGCGTAAGTACACACTCGACGAGGTACCTAAGAAGTCGAACCAGCTCCCACCGTGTCCTCCTCCTCCTCCTCCCTCCTCCTCCTCCCCTCTCCTCCCGCTCCCGCTCCTCCTGCTCCTGCTCCTCTGCATGCAGGGGGCGATCACCTCGTCCTCGGCCTCGTCCCCGCTCACACTGCTCGTCCTCGCCCTCACGGTCTCGAGGAGGTGACGGCTCCCTTGTGCGCCTGCTCCTCCGCCCCACGCCTCCCGCCGGAGGTCCCCGAGTCGCGGACGCCACCGCAGCTTTTGTCTTGTTTGCACAACGAGGCCGGTTCATCGACCGGCCGCCCACCATCTTCAACGAAGCACCTGCATTTGACAAGAACCAATAAGACATGATTAGAAAGTTAGTACAAATAAAGCAAAATGTAGGCATTTGTAAGAACAACAACGTAAGGTAACATATAAATAAATAGCATTACATGAATTAAGTATAATCTTCATGATCGGGATCATAAGCCTCATCGTCGGTTATCAAACATGTCAAAGTTCTCGACCCCGCCCAATGGAGGATTGTCGCCCTCGTTGTCGTTGCCTAAACGATGTCGCTCAAGCATTTGTAAGTCTCTCACATTTTCAACCTCATCTCCATCGTCCCTCGCCATCAACCCTTTCGACTAACTTCCATTTCTATCGCTTCGGTCAAGTCTATCTCGAACCTCCCATCTAGCCCTTACGCCTGAAAGAACTCTCCCTCATATGTGTTTGGATTAAAGTTATAGTCGTCATCATTTGGGGACGTAATTTGCCGTGTGGCATTACCTTATGCACAATATCCCAACCCTTCAAGTGCTCATTGCTTTGGCACGCATAAGGGAGATAATAAACTTGTGTCGCCTGTTGGGCCACAATATATACATCATCTCCGGGTAGGGTGGTATCCTGTCGAATCTCGACTAGACCAAGATGAGAATGGGTCCGTCTCGTTACCGCAGGATCGAACCATACCCCATTCTAGGCACTGATCAATTCATCAATCACGGGCTCCATGTACACACCCATATGATTCCCCGGGTGTCCAGGAATGATCAACGTTAATAGCATGTGTTTTGCTTGCATGCACACACCGGGAGGAAGGTTGAGGGGGATCACAAACACGGGCCAACATGAGTAGGGCGCAGCCATCATGCCAAAAGGATTGAACCCGTCTGTCGCAAGTGCAACACGGACATTACGAGCCTCTTTCGCCTTCTCACGATGAATGTCATCAAAGTGGGTCCACGCCTCACCATCGGATACATGCACCATCTTGTCAGGATTGTAGCGTTTGCCATGTTTGTGCCATGTCATCTGTTTGGCGGATTCTTCGGTTATGTATAGCCGTTGGAGCCTTGGTCTGAAAGGGAGGTGCCTTACGACTGACACGGGGATGTCAAGTCGCCTCTTCTGGCCATCGGCAAACTCTACCTCCAGATACCTAGAGGATTCACACATCGGACGGTGTGTTGCTTCCGCAAGTTCTTTCCTAAATAGAACGCACCCATTCGCATATGCATGTATCCGATCATACGGCATCTTAAGGGCACGGCAATCTCGCGACTGTGCGTGTTCTTCGAGAGTGTGAGCCTCGGAAGCAAGCTACCAACAACCTGTCGAGATATTGTCGAGGCGTCTCGACTCATGCTAAGTCGAGACTTTAACGCCATTAGACGGCCAACGGCGTCTAACCGAGACACCATTGTGTGGCCGTGAAGGGGTTGCCGTGCGTACAAACATATCATAGAACGCCTTCGCGATCGCCTCCGGCTCCTCCTCCTCATCCGTGCGTCCCATCACCAAACCGTGCTTGATGAAAGTCATCTAACATGTCGCTACCCCGGCATCGGCATCAAACTCCTCCACACGTGCTCTCACCACCTCCTCTCTCATTCGATGGGCTTCACCATGGTGGACCCATCGGGTATAGTCCAGGGTAAACCCGTACTTGACAAGATGCTTGCCCATGGTATCCTTGCATTGCCTTTTCCGATTAGCACACCTACTGCAGGGGACACGTAACCCGACTCGCTCCTTTAGCGTATTCGCCGAATGCTTGCTCCAAGAACATATATGTTTTGTCAATCCATTCTTGTGTGTAATCACGATCACTTGGGTGGCCCGTGTACATCCAAATACGATCATCCATCTTCTAACATATACATTAGCGAAAAAACCATAAAAATCAACGTAAACCTACACCGGCCTCGTACTCTCTAATAGGTGAGGATAGGTCCTAATCCCACCCGCGTATGCGTTGTTGGGGCTAGTTTCCGTTGTCTGCTCCGATCGGAGACGGAATTTCGGCAGCACCTCCCCGCTGTTCTCCAGATACACGCCCCGGCAGGGAGATCATGTTTCCGGAGAACAACAGGAGGTGATGCCGAAACTCGATCCTCCGATCGGAGCGCATAACGGAAACTAGCCCCAACAACGCATGCGCAGGCTGTCCAAGTAACGTGGACAATTCGAAAGAGATACGGTTTTCGATATGCAAAGATTTGCATACCGACAACCGTATCTCTTTCGAACGGGAGACGCCTAACTTGGTGACGTGACCTATGACCCTCATACGGAAATAGAGGTTATACCTTTGGTGGCGGTGCAAAAAAGGCTAAGCGGGGCCGTGGCGAGTCGGTGCGATGGCGAGGCGACGCCGTGCGAACCCTTGCAATGGCGCCCGAAGACGATCGGGATCAACTCAAGCGCCCTCCAACAGGGGTCTTCTCTGCACAATTGAAGGAACACACATAGCATTAGTTCAAAATTTGGACAGCACCTCCCCTGCACGGTGACAATGCACACACCTGCAATAAGACACATATACATAATGGTTCGATGGCCGAACAACCACATCGACGGCTCGATGGCCGGACAAACACACCAACGTCTCC
This sequence comes from Chrysopogon serrulatus, assembly GCA_015844335.1. NCBI lineage: Eukaryota > Viridiplantae > Streptophyta > Magnoliopsida > Poales > Poaceae > Chrysopogon > Chrysopogon serrulatus. The sequence continues at coordinate 19,650 of JADLZL010001568.1, read as the reverse complement.
GTAGCCGACAACCACGGCCACTAAACCTATGACATGGCTCTTTACCTTCGACGAAAGACGGTGAATCGGACTCCGACGAAGACCGGCGCGGACACCAACGGAGAGCGGTGCGGACCAACAAACCCTCCTTCTTCTTCCTCCTTCTCCCTCCTTCTCCCTCCCTCCTTTCTTCTCTTCTTCCTCCTCCCTCCTTCCTCCTTCTCCCTCCCTCCTCCTTCCTCCCCCTCCTTTGCACTCTTCTTCCTCCTTCTCCTCCCTCCTCCTTCCTCCCTCTTCCTCCTCCCTCCTTTCTTCTCTTCTTCCTTTCTTCCTCCCTCTTCCTCCTTCTTCCTCCTCCCTCCCTCCTTTCTTCCTCCCTCCCTCGTTTCTTCCTCTGTTAGCCTAGCCTCGGGGCCTCCGGCAGCCCGGCCCCACAAGGCAGCTTCAGCAAGCGGCCTTGAGGGCGGGCCTGGCCTTGCCCAGCGCTGGGAGGCGGCGCGCCTTGGCGCTGGGCGCGACGCCGGCGAAGCGGCGTGGCGGGCGGCCTTGGCGGCCTTGCGGGAAGCGGCCACAAGGCAGCGGAAGCGGGCGCGGCGCGGCGAAGTGTGCGTGTGTGTGTGTGCGTGTGCGCGTGTGTGTGTTGAGTGTGTGCCGGTGGTGCTCGAGGGGTATAGGCCACTCTTTTGCCGAGTGCCCGTGATCCGGCACTTTCGGCAAAGAGCGAAGAAATTTTTTTTTTTTTTTTTAAAAAATTACCCGACAAAATTTTTTAAATTTTTTTTTGGATGATGCCTTTGCCGAGTGCCCCCGGTCCGGCACTCGGCAAAGAGCAGAGGAAATTTTTTTTTTTTTTTTTTTAAAATTACCGGACAAAATTTTTAAAAATTTTTTTTTTTTTTAGGATGACGCCTTTGCCGAGTGCCCCCCGGTCCAGGCACTCGGCAAAGAGCAGAAGAAAATTTTTTTTTCCCAATTTTTTTTGAAAGCGTAATGCCTGATTTCCTCTCTTTGCCGAGAGCTCTACTGAGGGCCCTCGGCAAAGAGCCTTTGCCGAGAGCAAACCCTAATGCTCTCGGCAAAGGACCGCTTGAAAAAAAAATTAGAAATAGAAAACAATTTCAAAAAATTGCCAAATTTTGTAAAATGCCTTTTTAAATTGTACTTTATTCATGAAAAAAAAAATTGAGATCCGAATCAACCATGAGAAATGATAGAAGTCCTATTCATCCGATTGCTTTAGATGTTTATGAAACTTCTTCTGGGATTATCGGATTCGAACGCGACGTATGTGACAACTTGCTTGAAACATTGACAATTTTTTATCACAACATCGACGCATGAAATGATGACACACGTGGCGAATTTCATGATTTTTGAATTTATTTGCTTTTTTAAGAATTAAAAAAGTACACACGCACGTGGGTCATCATGTTTCGTGACTACGCTCTTTATAATTTTAGGTCTAAGTCTTACCACACCCCTAACATACCATAAATAACACTAATATCAAATTTTTAGCTACTAAAGTCCATTATTCAATGCACGTGTAGTTCAAATTTAAATTTTCTCAAAAATTAGAATGAAATTAAATAAACTTCTGGAATATAGCAAAACACATGAAAAATAGGCCATACTTGAAAACATAGTATAATATAAAGTTAAAAGGCTAAATAAAAAATTAGAGAGCAAAAATCAAAAAAAAAAAAAAATTAAACTTTGCCGAGAGCCCTGGAAATGCACTCGGCAAAATCCCTTGTTTGCCGAGTGCCTGACGGCTGGCACTCGGCAAAGCGGGACGGAGTGACCTGGCTGGTGGCTTTGCCGAGTGCGGCTCTTTGCCGAGTGCCAGCACTCGGCAAAGAGGAGCCTTTGCCGACAGTATTTGTTTGCCGAGTGCTCCACACTCGGCAAAGGGATCGGTGCCGAGCGCTTCTCTGTGCCGACGGCAACACTCGGCAAAGAGGTGCTTTGCCGAGTGCCCGAGAAAAGGCTCTCGGCAAAGCCTCGAGCACTCGGCAAAGCCTGTGATTCCGGTAGTGGCGCCGGCGACCGTTTTTATTTTTAAAAACAACAAGGCCGGCGACGTACGGATGCCTCCTTGTTCTCCACGTCGCCGCCGCCGCTGCTGGGCTAGCTAGGCTGACTTGACCAATCTCGACTTCTCGAGGCTCTCGCTGCCCCGACCACGGAAGGAGCCTCCGGCCGGCAGTGTGGCTCCGCGCCCCTCCGGTCGACCACGAAGCCTCAGCTCGATCTGCGCGTCCCTGCATGATGAGGCTACTCGTCATCCTGTTCGCGGCGGCGGCCCTCGCGGTCGCCACCTCCGCGCACGAGCACCATGGCGAGGCGCCCACCTGCGCCGGAGGCAGCAGCGGGCACGTGCTCGCGGAGTTCCGCCCTGGGGAGGTGACGGTGGACGGGCACAGCGACGACTGGGACAGCGTGGACGTGGAGGCGGCCTCGGAGTTCGCGCTGCTGCCGGCGCTCGATCCAGACGAGGATAAGGCCTACTCTGGCGGCAAGGTCGCCGTAAAGGTTCGTCTCTAGCTTACAGGCTCTCTTCGCCGTCTTCTCTTTCTCTTCCTCTCCCCCATAGCGAAACACACATGTGAATCACGAGAAGTTAGTCTGATCGCAATTAGCTAGATTTTCAGAACTGTCTGTGTTGTCGAAATGAGGCTCGATAAGCCGAATCATGGACTTTTATTTAGCATTTTGCTGTTTGGAGAAGCACATTATTAGATTTATTATCTGGAATATATAGCTAAAGCTAGCTAGATGATCGAGTTCAGTTTCTACTAATACTTTGAAACGTACCTTGATGTCTCCGAAGTGGTGCTTTATTAACTTCGGAAGTTGGCTGTGCAGGCTGCGCATGATGGTGTCAACGTCTTCTTCTTGCTTCAGGTTGATGGGGCTTACGCTTACACTAAAGGGTACTTTTGCTTTATTTCTGTGTTACTACTACATCTAGGCATTTGTAGCCACGGTTGCGTAGGGGCGGTTGGCAAAACCGCGGCTACAAATGCTCATGAACCGCCCCTACAAATCATTATTGTGGTAGTGTCTGTGTATCAGTTCGGATAGCTAGAACTAACGACAGTGGAGGTTGTAGTGCTCTTAATGGCCACTCTTTTAGTTCAGAGACTTTGGACAATAACCAATGATCAGCTACTCCTATATTGTTTTGATGCACAAATCCATCACGATCTGTATGTCCTTTTACTTTGACATTGTCAGTTGATGGGAAGCCTATAGATAGACACATGGTTCTCAGTTCTGCTGAGTAGTACTAGCTAGTAACATACCAGCTTTCTTATTGTGTTGTTCTTCTTTAAGGCCTGGTGGTGTTTTAACTGCATTGAGTATACCTTGGCATGACAACCCCCCACCCATTGCCTTGGTCTTCTTTATTTAAGGCATGTTGCTGGTTTGATTTGATTGATTGTGCCTTAATTATGAATCCGATTTCATTCTCAAAATGGATTTTAGCCTCTCACCATTAATTTCAACATATAGCTCTCTGAATGTAGTAACCTTTGCTGTTTGTTCACCTGTTCTTCAACACAGGGAAAGTAATAAATGCCCTTCTGTTGCTCTGATGTTCCAAGTTGGAGAGAAAGCCACATTTTACAATGTAAGTTTGGGTTGCCTCCAGCTATATATGAACTATTACAAGTGTAATTTCATGCATGTATTGAGCTTTTTTATCGTTACGTGTAATAGCTCCTTTTTGTATTTCTAGATAAAAATGCCTTTTCTAATCTTTCTTATTCGTAATTGTATATGTATGCCATACATTATACTGTTTGGCCTTTTAGATGGGAGGATGCAAAGATATGCCAGGTTCATGCACAAGTAAAAGTTGTAGAGGTCATGAGGTTGACATTATGCACTTCTCAATTGAAAATGCTATTCCTGGACGACTTTACGGTGGCAATCACATAGACAATGCAGCTGGGAATGGAAACGACAGGTAACTATGACACTACTTTATGTTTCATGATGGTCGTGTACTTGTGCATTGTATGAATAGAAACTTATGGTTAGAGTATTTCTTTATTTAGATTTGGTCACCTTGTTGATGCCTATGCATGGAATCCACATTGCCGATACCTTGATGGAGTGGGCCCTAAAGGTAAACATGCTTATAAATTCAGAAACCATCATGTATGGATTATATGTTTGATTATTTTCCTACTAACCTTTTTTGAACTTTGTTTGGGACAAAACTTGTTTCAGAGAACAATTCAAATGCTCAAAATGATTGGCATGGGGCTTGGTGGCACAGTTCACTGACCGTCCATTCAGGCATACCATCAGACTCATTTCTCTTTTATCTTTACTTCATACCTGGTTTGGTTATGAATTCTAAAGAATATAACATATGGAGATCATCTTCTGAGTTGACAACTTGAGTTTCCATGCTTCCATTCAGGCATACCATCAGTCATCAGACTCATTTCTCTTTTATCTCTACTTCATACTTGATTTTTTTTTTATAAGTACTTCATACTTGGTTTGGTTATGAATTTTAAAGAACATAACATATATATGGAGATCATCTTCGGGGAGTGACAACTTGAGTTTGCATGCTTTGATGTTCTTAATGAGTTAAGGCCCCTTTTCTCCAACTGCATATATATTTTTTAAACGAGCAATGGACTTCCACTGCAACAATATGGAAACATAAGCTCTCGACAATTAATGTAACCTCGCTAGTTATTAATATTACGTTAATTGAATGTTGACCAAATGGCAAATACATGCAAGTTAAAATTTATTATCTAATGGTTATTTGAAATCTTCTTCCAGGCTTTGTCGATGATGATAATCCTTATGGAAAACAAGATGAGAAGGGCACATATTATTTTGAGTTTTCAAGACCCTTAAGAACGATGGATAAATTTCAGCAGGTACTTATCCACTGAACACGTTATTAGATACTGCAGTGCCTGCACCACCATGTTTCAGTTAGTTAATGGCAATTTGAATCATTAATCTGCATATAAACTGCGTTAAGCAACATTAACACATTTTTCTTAGTAGAAACACATATTCTGGATGAATTCCTAGTTATCTGGTCTCTACTGCTGGGATGCAACCATGCCATTATCAGTTGTTTGTGGAACTATTAAGGTACACAACCGAAGCAAAAATGTGACATGACTGGCATGATACCTTCTATATCAATTTAACCTGCTTGAAGTTTTATATATGTTTTACTGTATTTACCCTAACCAAATACAGTAATCAAATGCTCCTTCAATTTGACGATGCAGGATGCACAGTTCACAATAGGACATCCCAGCAATATGGCCGTAGCCTTTTGGTACCCAACCGATGGCAAAGCATGGGGCAAGTCCGATCATTACACGGCCAGCTGCAACTGGTTGGTTTTGGATGTGCAATCTGCATCCGAAGCTACATATTACCGTCCAGCCCCTAATCGCACTTGGGATGCTTCAACTGCCTTTGCTTTGCTTCTTTCAGTGGTAGCCATTTGCCTGTCCATCTTTGTTGGCTACCAATTTTCTGGGGACAGGAGCACTGCCCAGTTTACACCACTTGAACAGATCCAGTTTCCTGAAGAACGTCATTGATTGGATTGGAATTGAGATCTTTCCTCAAAAAAAATTGGAATTGAGATCGAAGCAGAAAGCAACACTGTTTCCACCATATATTGTACCTCCAAAGTTGACGGATTGCTGCATTGCAGTTTTGAACCGGGTTGTTGTGATCTAGTACAGGACATGTTGAAAGCATACACAATAACACAATACAGATTTGTATTGTAGGAAACAATTTCTGTAAATGCTGTACATCCATTCTGGGTTATTGGCTTACAGCGCCACTTTATATGATATCATTCTAGATTCTACCGTGACATGACATGATTGTGATGGTTGTTTCATTGGTTGTAGAGTATTTAAATGGTATCTAAATTTGGTTCACATGCTGAAGTAAACTTTTCCCTACATATAACCCTAATTTGTTGAAAAATCTTCCCTGTGCCCACAGAATCACTCAAGGAGTGAAGAACAAAGCAGTTGGTTCTAGCATACTTTTATGAAGTATTTGGATACTAGGATAATGATTTCCCACCTCCTAAAGGGTAGTTGTATCCTAGCCATTCTCATTCTTCACACTTTATTTAATCTTAGCCGTTCATCAGTTTCCCTTTTCCTATCTCATCTTTCATATCCCACAATCCAAACAGCATGCCCGTCGCGGCCTTCTGGAGAGCGCACCTTGGCGAGGATGTCATTCAATAGACGACGGCCATGCCATAGAGAGCGCCTTAGCGAGCACGGTGACACCATTGCTAGCATGGCGACCATCTCACTTCTCACGTACGTGCACCACCGATCAAGGCGCCACAGAGCAGCACGGGTTGAGCTTGTGCACCACGGGAACAAGGCGCCACAGAGCAGCACGGGTTAAGCCTGTGCACCACGGATTAAGCACAGAGCAGCACGAGTTGAGCCTCACTATGTGCACGCCGGCCCTACTCTGACTCCGATCTTAGCCTTGTATGTAGGAGAGTACCACGTCGCCGCCGTCCCCTGTGCACGCACGGCCAGCTCGCCAACCAGCTTGTTGGAGGGGGGCATGTGCCCTAGGCGACGAGGTTGGGCTCCAGCGATCCTCCGGGACGAGATGCTCCGCGTGGATTCGGCAAGACCTTTCGCTGCGGTGCATAGGAGCGGGGGGCCTCGCGAGGTTGACTTAGCTCACGCATAAGGATGGCAAGCAGACCCCCGGCTGCATTCCTGTCGGGGAAGATGCACCAAAGCTGTGAGGATCAAGGAGAGGTGAGGATACGCATGGGTGTGGCATGGCCAAGCCAAGCCCAAGAAAAACATATCCACGATCCTTTTTTTACCCAAACTAAGTCCTATACAACAGCTAGTTTTAGACTGGTTAAGGCCTAAGAACAGGCAAACCAAACATGACTATCTTAGCTCCAACAGACCTGACCAAGGGTTAGCCACCCAACTAAACAGGTTCAAAATGTTTGTTAGGCGCAATTGGTGAATTTAGCTAGAGTATAGGTTTTAAAGAATTAGATTAATTTATCACCTCGTTTTGAACCTCTCGATCCTTTCGTAAGCAATTCCGAGGTGCCCGTGTCATCACATTGCGTTTCGTCATATTATTATTATGCTGGTGTTCGTGTGCAGTGTGCTTGGCCAGTGCTCGTGATCCTTTCATTAGGAATTCCTATCTGTTGGCTTTTTCACTTCTGAATCGACGAAGTCACGAAGGGATGGATCGACGATGGCCACCCTGACACGTGGCACGTAGACGGCAAACTCTCTTTCTCTCTCCGTGTTTGAATGATGAAGGCCACTCGCTCGGCATGAAATCCAGCCCGGCCCAATCCTTTCGCGCCATGAACGCATGAGGCCCAACATTTCCAGCCCACGCCAATTAGGCCCTTCCTATTTCTCGACCCATTTGAGAGAGACTCATTCTCACGCCGCACACGCTGGTTCCAAAATTCTGACCGTTGCGACTCGAACCGAAGGAAGGTTCCATTCCAAATTCCAAATCCGCCGCCCGGCTCCTCAGCCGCCTCCAACGTCTCCTCCGCCGGCGCTCATCCCCTACACATCCCCCCTCTCCCCTCTCCAAACTCGCAGAGATCCGCAGCCCGCACCCCGTCTCCTCGACCTCCACTCACCAGCCAGCCACGCGCACCGAGAGAAGAGAGGAGATTCTCCCCACGGCATGGCGGCGGTGGCGGACGGGGACGACGCGCCGATCGCGGCGTTCGCGGTGACCAAGGGCAGCGTCGTGCTCAAGCATATCTTCCTCAACGCGCCCCCGCCGGAGCCGACGATGCGCGGGGCTGAGGATGGAGAGGAGGAGGAGGACCCGCCGGTGATGCTGGGGCGGCACCCTGACTGCCACGTGCTCGTCGACCACCCCAGCGTCAGCCGCTTCCACCTCGAGCTACGGTGCCGGCGTCGACAGCGGCGCATCACCGTCACCGACCTCTGCTCCGGTGAGACGCCGGGCGCTCTGTTGCATTTTTTCCCCTTCCTCTGCATCTGCGTGTTGAGCTCGTGATCGCGGCGCTGGCACGGTTGATCCGATCCCGCGGCCAGGGGGTAGTCTGTTAGTCTTCGTTTCAACTGTGCCGTATGGTATTTGGGGATTTTACTAGGACTTTAATACGTACTTTATTGCACTCGGGATGGGATCAACGCTGTCTTGTTCATTGCAGATTTGAGTTCAGATTTTGTCCCAATCGAAATTTCCTACAGAATTATAGTCTCCCAGTTTTCGATTCAAACGATGTTGAAGTTAACTTGGCGTGTTCCCATCGTTGGGATCTTCATCCGATGCAGTGCACGGGACATGGGTGTCGGGGCGACGGATCCCGCCCAACACGCCGGTGAATCTGGCCACCGGTGACACGCTGCACCTCGGGGCCTCTAAGAGGGAGTATAGGCTGCTCTGGCTGTCGCTGCGTGAGGCATTTGAGATGGACGATCCGATGTATATGCCATCTCTGCCTGAGGAGGACAGAGTGGAGCCCCATGTTAAGGTAGCAACTACCTAATTTCTCGTTTATATGCTCGTGGAATAAGTTTCTTTGTTGTTTTGGCGCTAGCTGTTGATTCCTTGTGGTCTGAGTGTTTGATGAAATGTGCAGGAACCAAGCAGCCAGTTCGTGCCTGGGCACAGGGATTCAGGGGACATGGAGACCCATCAGGTTTGTTCACAGCAAATCAGTGCTATTGAATACCAGAAATATGAAATGCTTATCAGTATCTTTAGAGCTGCAATCCATGTTTATTGATTTGATAGCCTGAAAATGCAAAGTGGCAACTGATGTATTTTTTTTTATTTTTTGGTATTAGTATGGTTATGTATGATCTTCTTTGCATCTAAGTAGTGGACCTGCTAGGTTGCAAATTCAAATGCAGCAATGTGGATTGCCTCAATTGCTTCCATGTTTGATGTGTTGACTAGTTCCTCCACTGTAGAAATCCTTGTATGCATCTTCTATGAATATATAGCGTCTTATTTTCAGATCCACTTTGCGCTATAGGATTTCATATATGCCACTTGAACTAGATTTGTTCTTTTTAATCGTCACCGCTCAATCAGCATTCTCTTCTTAGTTGTTTACAGTATTAACGCTCCCATTTCACGGTACCCAGTTGCCTATAAATATTATCAACTTTTTCCATGCCTTGTGAATGCCTAGTGCTAAAATTTGATTGAAAATAATTTTGTTGCCTAAATGAAATTTGTGATGCTATACTGCTGTAGATTTGTTACTATTTGGGCACTTCATGCCAGTCGAAATACATTGCGCATGTGCATAGAACCATAGAATAAGTGTGAACCTCTATTTGGTCCATATTATTTTCTATGCTCTTGATTCAATTGTGCTAAGTTAAATCTGAGATGACATTCCAGTTGTTTGTTTGCTTAGTTTGACAAATGATTTAAAAATATCTAGGGGGTGGTTTACTCCTGAGTTTTTTTTTTCTTAGCTTGACAAATGATTTTTTTTTTCAATGGGGTGTGTGTATTTTTTCAGCTTGTGTTAACTGTCAAGCAACCAATTGGCACATATGAATTCGCATGGCTGCTTCTCTGAATGTTGTATTTCACAAGTTAAACACTCTGTTCTTGCATTTATTTTGTATGTTGAAGTCAAAGCATATCAAAACTTGAATGTGCTATCCATTATGGATAACCCCTAAACCTTAGTGTACACCAGGTCTTGCATCAGCACAAATATGTGATGACCTGACAATATATATCCATCCATTATCCACCTGTAAAGCTCATCTATATGTTCAATATGCTAATAGCATTTGTTTGCAGTTTAAACATGTTTGTCAGTTCTTTGGTTTTCAATATCTTTGGGTGTTACTGTTCCTTTCATGTCTTCAATTGTTTACATGAGTTATATAATTCTGTTGTTTTCTTCCTTTTTATCAGAGATTTTCAACTTTTTATTCGTTTTCTGGAAATTATTGCTAATTGTCTGATCTAATATCCAGGATACAAGTGAACAAATTGTGTCAGAAGACATTGCATTTCCAGCAAAAGTGGTCCCCTCAGCACCTCCATTGTCTGAGTTAGTTCATCCTTTTTTTGCGGAAGAGCATTCACTTTCCCAATTTCATGAGAAAAGAGACAGACTGACAGAGGAAAAGTTGATAGACAAGAATCAAATTTCAGAATCTTTTGGTTCCTTGATCATACAGGAAATGCCAGGGACACTGACAAATGCTGAAAAATCAATCCAGTCAGACAAGCAGGATGCCTCAAACAAAGCATCCAAGAGGTCCAAGTTGAAGTCAGTCAAGTCACTTCGTGTTGACACAGGCAGGAGCAGGGATAGAAGCAGCACTCGGAGCCATAGCTTTCAGAAGGGAGACCAAAATGAGATTCTTGTATGTTCTCAGAGCTGTGGGACAGAGTGCGCTGCCTGTATAGCTTTATTTGGTATTTCTGAAGTTGAAAGAGCTGAAGAAAAGGAAGAGTTGATTGCTGAAGATAAGGTTGACATGAATCCCCCAGCCAGCATGATCATGGAGGGAAATATGAAAGAGAGAAAACCTGAGAATTATATCCCACAAGATCCATTTGATGCAAAGCTGCACAAGAAACTAGGCTTGTTAGATTCTGCTCTCCTGTTGCATTTCAAAGATGATGCGTTCACTGACAAAGAAATTCCACAGTGGAATGCTGCTACTGTTCATACAGAATCTGAGTTTGTTTCAGAAAATCTTATAATGCCAGAAATGAAGCACGATGGTTTGAACCATCTTAACTTGGAGGGAGATCTCTCAGAAAACGAGAATATGGACCCAAATAACATTTCTGAGGGTCCTGGGAACTGTCCACTTGAAGGCACCATTTGTGGGAATCTATTTGACAATCAGGATACTGAAGGAATTGAAGAAGATGAAGAGATCAGCCCACTGGACAAGGATGAAATCACCCCCAATGTATCAGGTAACATAATAATGGAGAGGAACCATAGAGGTCTGAAGCCTACCATTTCCCAACAGTTGATGGATTCCATTTCCCCTCTCAATTTAGATCATGACGACTTTTCTGAAAATGAGAACTCCAAGCTGAACACTGGAGATCCGATGAAATCGAATGAACCTGCCTCTGAGAATCTTAACCCATTAATGCCTATTTCACATGTGGAATTCAAAGATGACATCCTTCTGGATATGGAAATCTCAGTGCAGATTCTGGGAAAGTCTGAGGCTATGTCCCCTGTGAGGCAGGAAAATTTGTTCTCAGACAAGGAGAATGTGACTCCAGCCTCTAAGGTGAAGACCAATGTTAGGAGAGTTCTTGGTACAAGGATGGACAATTCAGTGTCAGTAGCAAATGCTTCAAATAGGAAGAAAGTTCTTGGGTCAAGGGTGGATAACTCAGTGTCAGCAGAGAATAGTTCAAATCAGAAGCAATGCGGTGAATTATCATCAAAGTCTGAAAAATTCCACACAGTAGATTTTGATGTTTTCTATTCAGATAAAGAGAATTTGACTCCTGTATCTTCAGGAGGCATGAAAGCAAGGAAGTGTTTTCCCAAGGGCCTCTCAGTCGACTTAGATCAAGATCAGGAAGCATTCTGCTCAGACAAGGAGAATTTGACGCCACTATCTTCTGCAGCTCGGAAAACAAGGGATATGTCTGGAAACCATAGACAAGTTGAAAGTGCTATCACCAAGAAAAGGGTCACTGATAGGCTCCCATTCCAGACTCTCCTATCAAATTCTCCTTTGAGACCTGCTAGCTCGCATGGTTGTGCCTGTGCTGTTGCTAAGCCAGCTGACATTGCTGCTGGTGACTTGGTGATCAAGTTGGAAGATAAATTCAACAATCTTTCAGTAAGTTATTGGAGTGATTATATCTGTATGAATGTGTTTTCGTTTGGTATCGCATCTGACATGACCAATCTTTATGCTGGACAGTGTAATAACCAAGAATCAGGTAGTGCTGGACAAGGTATGAAAACCTGGACCATGGTGGCTAATACAGACAGTCTTCTTGATGATGAATCTCGGAAGGCTATTATGCTGTTAAGAGGCCTAAAAGGAACTCATCTGTTCATACCGAGGATTGGTAAGTTCATTGCAAATACAACTGTTTAAATGTTGCAAATTTATTGTATTATGCTCCCATCACCAAATGTTTTTAAAATTTGAACAAATGTCTGCTTGAATGCATCAATAATTCTGTTGTTTGCTTGCTTACTGTTTGCCTATGATACTCAATACTCTGTCGCAAGTCACAACAGTCAACCTATGTTAGTTATAATGTTAACAACTTAAGGGCTGCTAGCTTCTACATTTTCTACATCTTAACTGTCAGGCTGTTAACTGATGCTTCATGTGCTTTGAATGCTATTTACTCCCATTCTACAAATTCGTTTAATCCATGGTGCCTGTGATATCTGCATTGTGTGCGCCTGTTTGAAGTTTGATTGTGGCACAGATCTACATGCACTTGCCAACTGAATTACTACTAGTGTGTGCTACTTCCAGTTGCTAACTGAAGTACCATACACGCTTCTCTTGATTTGACTGCCTTCACAGTGATCAGGGAGTTGGATTCCATGAAGCAGCGGGAAGGCCTATTCAGACGTTCAACAAAGGCGACCTCCATCCTGCAATGGATCGAGGAATGTATGGCGACGGAGAGCTGGTGGATCCAAGTCCAGAGCTCGGCCGACATGTTTCCAGTAGCGCCAACCCCACCAGCAACCCCTTCGGCGCAGCGCATCGACGAGGAGATCGAGATCGGCTCCGGCTCCGGCTCCGGCTCCTTCAACCCGATGGCAGCGTTCTTCGCCCCCGCGCTTGCGGACATTGTCTCTCCCAGACCTGAGGACCGCGTGCTCGACTGCGCCCTCCTGGTCAGCAGGCTCCGTAGCAACGAGAAGGTCGTCGTCCTGTCCAACAGCGTCACGCTCAAGATCAAAGCCATGGCAGAGGTACGTCACCACCGTGAACCATCATCACTTGTTTTCATCAGTCATTCAGATGACCATGTCTGCTCTCTGCTGGGCGTTCGAAGTGAAACTGGTTGTGTTGCGCTGCACGTGGATGCAGGGCTTGCCTTGCGAGGGCGCTAAGGAGTTCCGCGAGTCCCTGATGGACCCGTCGTCCAGGCGGTTCATGTGGGCGGCGAGCGCGCCGCGCGGGTCGGCGTGGTCGTGCCTGGACGCGTCCGCGCTGGCGGAGAACTACTACAACAGCCACCACCACGCGATGAAGCGCAGGGTCCCGGCGGCGGCGAGGCCGGCCCAGGCCGCCAAGGGCCTGAAGCTCATCCTGCGTCACAACTCCCTGTACGCACAGGCCACCGATGCCACCGTCAACATGACGCCGCTGCTGGCGTCGCTGGCCTCGGTGTGACTGTGTGAGACTGAAGAACCATCGGGGCCAGGGGGGCAAGCAGTTTCCCTTGTGGGGAATGGCTTGGGTTTTTTTTACCATGTAGTAGTTATTTTGCCAGTTGTGGGCGGTTTTTGCTGGCATGATTTTTTTTTTTTAAAAACTCTGGCATGATTTCCATGCCGAGGGGAACCGTGGGCCGTGCAGACTTTTGAACATGACGGTGAATTTGCAATGGCAAGAGGCCAAGAGCTGCCGCGGCGGACGTGGAGATGTGTCTGTACGGTTGGTTGTGACGACGACGGGCGGCAGTTGAATAATGAATTGGTCCGGTTATCGTGTTGCTCCGAGCAGAATCTTACTTTCGAGGAATGTTTTTCCGAATAGAAAATTGGCGTGCCATACCTTGAGCTGTGTAGGGCGTTGAGGATCACGTGAATCACCGCAAAGCTGGACGAAAATCCGTGCGTGTACCGGTGATTAATTGAAATCGCGTCAAAGCAATTAGATCACCTCAACAGTTAAGCTAGCTAACAAGCTCATAGTTTGCCACATCAGTTAAGAAGACAGCACATAAGATAACCTATTCAGTAATCTAGCTCTACATCACTCATCATGGGCCCCGAGTCTTCTTTTTCCTCTGCACCTTTTTTTTATCATCTCGGTGAGTAGCATTTGCAACTTGCAGCACAGCACAGGCCGCCGCCCCTGCACGTGAAAGGGGAAGAGATGAGCGCCATGAAAGGGGAGTTCGCCTGCAGGCTGCAGGAGATGGTGAGCGCAAGCAGTCCGGCGGTGGCACGGGCGGGGTGTACGCGATGCCGCGCCACGCTCACAGAGCTGGACGTTGTCCAGAAGCCGCCCCTGCCATACTCCGCCCCGCCGCACGCCGGTCTGGCGTCAGCGGAGTCCTCTGTATCGCGGGCGCCGGTGTCTGCCGAGAGCCGCGCCGCCGGAGTTCGCCCCTCTGCCTACCTCCACCCGCGACGCCGCAGTCCTCCCCCCCGCTGCGCATACTCGCTGCCTCCGTGTGGTATATACCATCTGATGTGGTATAGACAAAATTTTTGTCACTAGATCCAAACACTCTCGCAAACCAGCCAGTCAACCCCTTGATCCGGTCTGCCCCATCGCATTCGCATCATGTGTAGCAAGCTAGCAGCATTTGTACAATATGCTCACCGATCACAGTCACAGGTCACCTGCCCACGGAAGGCAAAGCTCCTCTCATGCACCATGCCATGTGTTTTCCTCAATTTCGCATAGGATTAGGAAATTTGCTCCGTTGTCTTTATCATCAATTGTCCGTTTTTAGTTTCATTTGCGCACCTGTCACCCTGTCTGACATGCTTACTGAGTACGCGTACCGTGTGCTATCGCGTGGATATCTGCGTCCCGGTAACAATGTTTTACAGCAATACAGCTTGCCTTACCAGCATAAACTTGATGCGGTCTGCAGCCTGCTGCAGGTACTAGTAAGGTCAAAGCTAGGAGCATGGCCAACGAGAGAATTGTTTGAGACAGCAGTGAGTCTCCCATTTCAATCGTCTCGATAAGCTCAATAGTGTACTCTAAATATTGTTTGAAACTGTTTTGCTGTGAACAAAATTCAATTTTTTTCATGCTTTATTTTCGTCAAGCTGTACATGTACTATTAATATATTTTAACGCCAAGAATTTGAGTATAACCCGCAAAACAAGTGAGATCATCAAAACTCATGGAACTTGTTAAATAAAATTTATTTTGTTATGATGTAGCATGGAATGTTGTCACTTTATCATCTTTTGGCGGGCAAAATTTGTGAGTTAAGACTTAAGACCGCCAACAATAACCAACGTCCAGAGCAGTCACACGAGTTAGAAGTTTCCGGACGACGCCTAACTGATTAGGAGCCTTACTCCAAGAGTAACAAACACAATCCTCCAATTTAAACGCGGACCAAGTGCTCTAGCAGTTAAAAAACAGTTTGGTGAGCTCTCTAATACAGTTTGGAGGCTCAAATTCTCTTGGATTTGGAAGGGAATCAAAGGGAGAAGCTTGAGGAGCTCCAATGGTGAGTGAGGGGTAGAGAGAGCTATTTTGATCACACTATGGTAGGGAATGGTCGAGATGACTGTTGAGAGGCAAAGGAAGGGGTAAAATACCCCTGAAAGGATCAAGATGCCCAAGAGGGGGGGTGAATTGGGCTTTTCTAAATTTAATCGCAACGGTAAAAGCCTAACGCTTAGCCCATTTCACCCCTAGTGCCTAAATGTGTTCTCTATGACTCTAGGACACAAAAGTTATGCTCCCTAGATTCCAAACCCTACTCTAGCATGACAATTCTAGCAATGTAAATACAAGAAGTAAATGCGAGAATGTAAATGCTCAAAGTAAAGAGAGTGAGAGGAACGCAGCGATGTTTTCCCGAGGTATCGGAGAGTCGGAACTATCCACTAGTCCTCGTTGGAGCACCCGCGCAAGGGTGTAGCTCCCCCTTGATCCGCGCAAGGATCAAGTGCTCTCTACGGGATGATTCTTCGTCACTCCGACGCGGTGAATCCCCCAAAACCGCTCACAAGCTGAGATGGGCCATCCACAATAACCACCGGATGATCACCATGCTCCCAATCGCCACCGAGCCGTCTAGGTGATGCCGATCACCAAGAGTAATAAGCAAAAACTCTCACTTGACCAAGACTAGCCTAATGAGATGAGTGGATGCACACTTGCTACTCTCTTTCCACTAATGAGGTCCTAAGCAATGGATTATCAAATCTCTCAACCTCACTAGGGCTCTTGCACTCTCAAGCACTCACAAGGTGTTCTTCAGCAGTAGGAATGAGCAAGAGACCTCAATTGAATGAGGTAAGGGACTATTTATACCCCCCACACAAACCCCCCCACACGAAGAGGTATTTCAAAGGCGGTTTTAAGGTCGACCGGACGCTGTCCCGTCCGGCGGCCGGGCCCCGTCCGTCGCTGCATTAACCAATCTAACTGCACTGGCTGGCGTCACACCGACCGGACGCTGTCGAGTCCGGTGAGCACCGACGGACACGCCCCGTCCGATTTTGCACGATTTTGACCTCTTCGAGTAGTGACCGGGGCCTTACTGACCCCGCCCTGGCCGGTCTTGATCGGCGTCCATTCCACTCGGGATCATGAACCGATGGCACCGAGCGCCCGTCAAATGCGAGGCGTTGTCCCATCATTCGGCACCCCACATACACCGATCGACGCGTCCCCGGTCAGCTATGTGCTGCGTCAGTCAAGCCAAAATGGCTCGAATGACTTTCGATTTCGCGACCTCTTGCATGGCTTCGACTCTCTTGATCTTTGGGCCAATTCTAGGGCTACCTAGGACTAGAATGAACAAGTGTGCACCACACCTATCTCACTAGACTCACCTAGGTCAAGTTACCCATTCAAACCCCTCTTAATAGTACGGCCAAAGGTAAAAACAAAGTTCTAGCTACTCTAAGTGTCTCTCCAACGCCAAACGACACTTAGAACTAGCAGTCCTTAACCTTGTCGTCCATCCTTTGAAAACCGAAAACGATCTCGATCGTCGGGGCATGAATACCATTGATCGCCCAATCAATCACCATTATCATGACCTAACTCAAATTGTTTCTGCAAAACACACGTTAGTCACAATAATCTTACGTTGTCATTAATCACTAAAACCCACTAGGGGCCTAGATGCTTTCAATCTCCCCTTTTTGGTGATTGATGACAACAACCTCGAGTATGAGAGTGAATTTGAGGTTTTCAATGAACTTGAATCGTATAAGCTATTTGACATTAGGAACAAAGAGGTTAGATAAGCTTAAACGACTCAAGCCAACATGTACTCATCGAAAATATGAATGAAATACGAGTACAAAGTATAAGGCTCATTTATCGAAAGATAAGCGTGAAAGCATGGTAAATAAGCAACAACATGTGACAAGACATAACATATATACATAGATCGAGTAGAGAGCACAAGTCATGAGTAAAGCGCGTGTCACATGATATAACACATATCCACAAGTCAAACAATAGCAAGTACCACATGATGCACAAAAGTAAAGCATGTATGCATGAGTATCACATAACAAAAGAAGCAATTTCCCTTCACACGCCCCCTATCTCACATACTCGACTCTCTCCCCTTTGGCGTCAAACACCAAAACCTAAGGCTCCCCGAGGAGGTGGGGCTGCAGACGAAGTCGGGTCCTGACGAGCGTGCGGCCATCTCGAACTGTGTAGTCTAGGGAGGACTCGAATCTGCCGCCGACCGAGCCTCCCGACCGACCCTCGTGTGTCTCGGAGGTGAAGCGGTCCGGGTCGGCTCACTGGTCCGCCTGTTGTGTCTTGGTGGTAGTGGCCTGACCCCTCGTGGCTCAAGTGGGTGGCACAAGAGAAGTGGGAGCCACCGACATCAAGCCACGCCCGGCCACCGTGAGCTGGAGTGACTGGAATCTCCGAGGTAGAACAATCGGAGGAGGCAAACTCACCGGCACGTAAGCAGTGAATCAAGCCTCAAGTGCAAGAGTGACAGGAGGAGGCCGACCTGGAGGCTTGACGAAGCAACCGACGACGGGTGAGTCTCCCTTAGTAGTAGTGAGTGGTGCACCCGCCGATGGAACCGACCCAAAGGGACATGTCGGAGTGGGAAAGCCGGTGATCTCACCGTAGGTGGAACTGAGAGCTCAAGGGGTCACAAGCACCGACGACGAGGGAGGTGGGAGAAACCAAGCGAATCGGTGTACCCGCCCCGAGAAGCAAAGAACTATGGAATCATCCGGGGCGGTGAGCTGAACGGTGCCGACACTCTCTCGACTAAGTCCTCCAGATCAAATCACTGAGCCGTGTGTAGAACTAGAGGGTCCGCCAAGGTCGGTAGAGGTGAAGTCGGGCGGAACTCCAAGCAAAGCTCATCACGTGCTCCATGAAGGCAAATGACTGACGCCAGAGCTCCCTTCTCGCCGTGTCTGACGGAAAAGGGCCCGGAGACTCAAGCCGTGGATCGGAGTAATCGCTTTGGAGCTCGTCTCGACGAGCGTGAAGGGGCAGATGTCACCGCCTCTTCTGAAGCTATCCGCTGAATATCCCGCCTCCGCTCAAGACTGGGTCAAGCGCTCAAGTAGTGCAAGAAGGGCGGGACTGCCACCGGACCCTGAACCACCGCCTCGGCGTCGTGAGCTCGTGGAGGCATCCTCGGAGGGGGTGCGTGAGTCACCGCCAGAACTGTCCGAGGGGAGCCTCAACAATATCAGCAGGGCTCTCCATCTCCATCGGTCAACTCGCTGTGCAAGAGCCTCAATCGCCTTGTCTGCTTTGCTCCTCGCCTCTACAACAGGCTGGCCTCGACGTGGCTCTCGGGTGGCCCTCGTTGCCGTATAGGCTCCAACAAGTCGACTCATGTTGTAGACAGGGGAAAGCAAAGGGGAGTCGCCTCGAACTCGCAAGTGCTGGCGAAGGAAGGGAGAGATCGACGCCGCAAGATCACGCAAATCAAGTGAGCAAACGGTAGTCGGGCGACGTGTCTTGAAGCCCTCTCGTGATGGTGTCCTCCATCTCGAAACAATGACATCCCGCATGTCAAAGGCAGCCTGTGTAGTGAGGTAGTGGACTAGCCACCGATGGATCCCCCCGGTGATCGTCTCCCCGTTGCCTATCCTAGGCGCAAGGGTCCTCCTCATCACCTCGCTCGTGACACGGGCCGTAGGGGTGAGATCCCGAGAAGACGGCGTGAGCCCTGGCCTGAACGGCTCTCCTCGAAGATGTGCCGAGCCTTCTCCACCAGCAGTTCCTCTCCGCCGTGAGGGCGGCGAGGGGGCTCGGCCCCGTCCGGGCAGGATCGGGTGAAGCGTAGTATCGATGGTGTGGTGCCAAGGAGCTCATGAGCACGCAGATCGTAAAGTCCGAAGGGCCCGCCACCCAAAGTGAAGTGGATGAACGTGTGCCCCGGGTCGATCCAAAGAGAGGCGTAGAACTCACAAACCCGTGGACTCCACGTGACGCCCGTAGCCCAATCAGGTCCATGCCGGGCCAAGAAAATAAGAGAGTGAAGGCCCGATCACCTTTGCCTACAAATGCTATAACTCGTCAAGTGGGCACACTCTATGGGACCGGATCTCGCACCGCCGCGATGTAAGCTCAAGAATTCCTCCCAGAACACGGTGTAGAAACCCTCTCCGCCGCCCCGGGGTCACGCCGCGGTGGGAACCACTGTCAAAGTCCATGCACCGCAGTCCCGAACTCGACGGGCATTGGCGGCCCGCAAGTCAAGGTGCACAACTAGAG